>PVIH01000421.1:258926-360142 GCA_004025045.1 Sigmodon hispidus | reverse complement strand
TTCACGATTAGATGGGTCCTGGTCAGTTGTGGCACTTTGGTTTGTGTGTCTCCTGTCACCTCTCTGGTCAGGGTTTGATTCTGTCTTTCAGAGACCCCTGCAGTTGTTGGTTCGCTCAGTTCGAGGTCGCAGTGGGGAGCCTTGCAGATTCCCTCAGCAGCAGGAGCTGTGTGTGTGGCCAGGTGCAGAGTTCAGCTGCCCCCTGCTCCAGAGTGCGCTGGGACGCCGCAGAGAGCACCGGTCCCGGTGGCGGAACCGGAAGCAATGTGAGCTCAACTCTCCCTCCCAGGCCAGGATACAGGCTCTGAGGCCTGCCGAATCCTCCTCACCTCTGGTCAGGGTTCGAATCCGCCCCTCACAGACCCCTGCAATTGGTTTGCTCAGTTCACTCAGTTCGGGGTCGCAGTAGGGATCCTTGCAGATTCCCTCAGCAGCAGGAGCTGTGTGTGTGGCCAGGTGCAGAGTTCAGCTGCTCCTGCTCCAGAGTGCGCTGGGACGCCGCAGAGAGCACCGGTCCCGGGCCTTCAGATTTTCAAAGCAAGCACTCACACACACTGAGCTATCTCTAGTAAAACTATTATTTAAATACCAAATGCCTTTTTAAATTTTTTTAATTAAAAGTAGTATGCCACTACTCCCCCTCCCTCCCCTCCTCCCAGTCCCAATCCTTCCTCAGCCTCCCCACACCCTATGCCCCATCCATTCCCCAAGGAGAGCAAGGGGTTTCAAGGTGGGTCAGTTCAGTCTGGTGTATCCATCTGAGGTAAGTCCGAGATCCTTTTCCGAGAATTAGGCCTGGATTAGGTGTTCCTCTGTAGGGAATGGGCTCCCAGATGCCAGTTCATGCACAGGAACATAGTCTGATTCTACTGCAAGAGGCTCCACAAACTGCCCACACCATTTGACAGTCATCTACCTTTGGAAGATTTAGTTCTTTTCCCTGAAGATTCCCCAGTGGCTGTTTCTGAGTCAGTGAGCTCCCAGCAGCTCCAGTCAGCTATTTCTGTGGGCCTCCTCCCCATGATCCTGATCCCTTTGCTCATATACACTCTCCTCTCTTTCTCTCTCTTCAGTTGGACTGAGAGTTAGACCTGGTGCTTAGCTATGGATCTCTGCTTCTGCCTCTATTCATTGCTGGATGTAGGTTCTATAATGTCACTTAGGGTGGTTATTTATTTGATTATAGGAGAATCCAGTATTGGTTGGAATCTTACCCAGGGACATCCTGTAGGTTCTTGGAGGTTTCCCTACTACTTGGCCTCTTTCCAAGCCCACATTAGCTTCCTCTATCGTGATATCTGTTTCTTTTTTTCTCCCTCTTTGTTGCTCCTCTCACTCAACCATCTCCTTTTCTCACGATTTGTTCCCATCTCTCCTTGGTCACTACCCATTATGATCCCAATTTACTCAGGAGATCTTCTCTATTTTTTCTTCTCAAGGGGAATCCCTGGATGTTTGTCTTAAGTTCCTAATGTCTTTTTAAATGCTTGCTAATTCACACAAAAAATTTAAAACAGAGTTTTAAATGAGAGAGATATGAAAAGTATAGCATCAGTTTTTCAGGAGCATAAAGTAAAAATGAGCAAAGTAACAAAGACAAGAAAACTCTTGGAAGCAACAGGAAATAGAATTAGGTCTACTCATGCAATAACTATCACAAAGCTACCATAAGAAGACAGCTTTAGAAGATGTACAGTAGTTAAAAGTTGCAGAAACAAAACCAAATAGACATTACAATAATCAGTCAGTCATAGGCCATAAAATTCTACTCAACCTTGGTAAGGAAAGAATTCATAAATGTGTGTGGGAACAGAAACTCCTGGAAAGTACAGCACAAATGTGAAGGAAAACCAAACAGGCCATCTGTCTTGATCAGGGTTTCTATTACTGTGACCAAACACCTTGACCAAAGGGCAAGCTGAGGAGCAAAGTGTTTATTTGGCGTACACTTCAACATTGCTCAAACTCAAACAGGACAGGATCCTGGAGCAGGGGCTGATGTAGAGGCCATGGTGGGGTGCTGCTGACAGGCTTTCTCCCCTGGATTGCTCAGCCTGCTTTCTTGTAGAACCCAGGACAATCAGTCCAGGGATGGCCCCACCCACCATGGGCTGGGCCCTCCCCCATTGATCACTAATTGACAAAATGCCTTACAGCTGGATCTCATGGACACATTTCCTCAACTGAGGCTCCTTCCTCTCTGATGACACTAGCTTGTGTCAAGTTGACATAAAACCAGTCAGTGCACCATCTATGAAATAAAATTCAGTAAAAGAAACTTGAAGCTCAATGGACTGAGAAGGCACGGATGTACACAGCAGAAGAAAACTGAGTAAACTAGAAGATAGTGAAACAAATTATTCATAACAGCATACAGAAGGACCACGTGTGGAATAGGCCTGCAAGACAGATGTTGAGGAGGCAGTGAACCAACCTAACACTGTGTCTAACTGAAGACCATCAAAAAAGAGATCAAATGAGTGTGCAGTTCAGCGTTAGAGCAGATACAGACAGGGACTGTCACAGATTGAATGCATCCTAGGAAACAGGTTTGTTTATCTCACCCAGATGTGTCATAGTGAAACACTAGAAGCCAATTCCAACTATTCCAATGCTAGTAATGAACACTAGAAGCCAATTCCAACTATTCCAATGCTAGTAATGACCTCTTGATCAAGGAGCAGCAGCGATTACTCTGAAGCTAACATCTCTGCAGTAGTGACATAGAAAAGACAATCTCTTCACAATGATGCAGAGAAGTGAAGGCAAGCGTAAATAACGAAGTTGTAAAGGATGTAGTTTGACCATAGAGCACATTTTCCCAAATGGGATACATATTTTTTTGCAGCAAAAAAATGGAAGAGCATGAAAATTGGCAAATTCATGGGTAAACTTAAAAGCCAATTGTTTAAAACGTGATGGTGTTACTGTTGAAAAAAATATCAGACAGTAATGAAGAGATGGGCACAGGTGTCAAATACCATTTAAGTGCTTACTAAGGCTCCCAACATATTAGCAATTTATAAACTAATGGAGCAAAATAAAATTTGAAAGTAAAAACCATGTAAGAAAAGGGTATCCAAACATTTGGTACAAGAAAAAGTACAACATACAGTGGCAAAAGGAAATAATGCTAATCAAATCCAGTGCCCATAAAAACACATGCATCTCTGTCTCTTTGTCTCTCTGGTACACACACACACACACACACTATATATATATATATATATATATGTATATATATCATATTGACACACCTACACATATAGTTTTACTTACAATTATCAATTATGTGACACTTTTGCTTTCTTTGTAGTAGAATGTTAACTGAATAGCATAGCAAACCATTACTAGAAATCAAAATTATTATTTTTTTATCTTTTCTTAGAAAAATACAAATTCACAATGCTTTATCTATAATACCCAATAAATTTATATTCTCCTTTGGTCTCTATATTCTTTCTTTAGCCCAAGTGTTAACTTTGCTATTTTCCTCCTATTATATTATCAGGTTTGTTTGATTGATACACACCTGCCAGCTTTATTTGCTCATCATTCTTCCTGTATCTCAGATTATTTCTGGACTTACATTCTATCTTTCTTTCTTTCTGTCCACCTGTCTGTCTGCTTGCCTGTCTATTTGTCCTTATAGTGTAGATTGCTTGGTAATGAAGCATCTCAGTTTGGTTTGTCAAAACATCTTCACTGTTTACATTCTTTTCCCTTCAACTATTTGAAGAGATCCCACACCATTCTCTCCCAACATATACTGAATTTATTCTATCAGTCTGATTTTCTTTTGTATGTAACTTTATGATTACAGAATGGGACTGTGTCTCTAATTTAGCATGTTTGGAATATATCATGATTCATAAATCTGTGCATTTTTTATGCTTTTCAAGTTTCAAAAATTGTAGTATTTGGTCTGGGAAGATGGTTTTGCAGATAAAGTTCTTGCCATTTGATCATGGGATCCTGGTTTGGATCCCTGGCACCCATGGAAAACTGGGTGCAGCAGAGCTTGTCTCTAATTCCTGTCCTGGGAAGAGAACATGGACAGAGACAGGTGGACTTGCTGACCAGTAAGGCTATCCAAAACCAGTAAGCTCTGGGTTTAATGAGATCATGGTCAAATAAATACAGTGGAGAGAGATAGAGAAAGATATCCATCAGTCTCTGACCATCACATACCCATGTCTAGGTGCATCTGCATACTCCTGGATGTTATACAATCTATATAATTCTTAAAAACTCAAGATATGCAGTTACTAATTTTCTCTTTAGTCATAGGTATTACTTAGTTAATTAATGAGTTTTTATTTTAAGTTATATTTTCATCTGTAGATGTTTCACCCCACCCCACTTGAGCCTAAAGTTAAGGCACAGTTTGAGATTTCAGTACTAGTCTCACGCTCAACATCCCCCAAACAGTATTTTGACAGTGTTTTTCTCAAGACTACCAAACTCTGCTGGCTTCTCTACTGCTCCTAGCTCTCCACTCAGCACAGTGAACTCTACCCAGAATCCTCTCAAAAAGGCACCATTTGTAAGACTTCAGAGAATACTCTACGTGCTTGAAATCTATTAGCAAAAGTTGCACAAAAATTTATTCTACCAGTGTGCTAGAAATGGTCAAATTAAAGCAAATGTTTAATCTCAATTCTGCAGATGGAAGTATTTACACTGATATCAACATCCTCTATTGGGACATTGAGTTCAGCCTACTTTGAAGAGTTTTTTCATTCATAAGGAAAACCAGTTCAGATTTTAGGAGTCCAGCAAAGTTCAAGACTTTTGGAACTTAAGCACTTAATAAACCCTAAGTCTCTTGTCAACACTATATAAAGTCACATCTCATTTTCTCACCACATCTCTCTAGTACTTCTGTACCTGATACCATAGTTTTATTCTTTATTCCTGCTTGACTGAATATAAAGTAGAAGAAACAGTGTAGAGGAAAGGAAGAGCTGATCGTGTAAAAAATGCATGTCACATCTGAATAAATAACTCAATAAGCACATTAGATCAAACTCTTAAATTATTGACAAGCCATTCAAGAAATGAATTTGAAACTTTTTCTTATAAATAGACCCATGGGAACCTAGTCAAGTCATTATGTGTCAAATTTATTGTGCTTATTCATTCAACAAACGGTTACTAAGTACCTATTATTTTCCAGGCACTATAATGGGTGCTAGGAATACAACAGTAATCGAAATAAAGCAGTTTCTGTTCTCAAGAGCTTACAGTTTAGCCAGAGATACAAACTGCATAAGCAATAATAATTAGAAACCAACCATGCGTGAAAGCAATGGGGAAGCGCTGTGTTAAAAGGAAGCACATAAAATACAGAGGGATCACCCTGCAAAAAGGAAGCAACAGTGAGGCGAGGTGCGTGAGAGAAAAGAGGCGAAGTCACCAGTAAGAAAGAACAAAGATAATGTTACCTTAGTGAAACAAAGAGTTTCTGAGTGGTTGGATGAAAGGAATGTAGGTCCATGTTTTAGTTACTTTTTGTTTTTGTGAAGAGACACCATGACCCAGGCACATTATGCAAAGAAACTTTTAACTAGGGGTTTACTTACAGTTCGGAGAGTGAGTCCATGGCCATCATGGCAGGGAACACAGCATCAGGAAGCTGAGAGCATTATGTGTTGAGACAGCAACCATGAGGCGGAGAGAAAAACTTTGAAGCTCATCCCCAGTGACATAGTTCCTTCAGAAAGGTCGCATCTAGGGACCAAGTATTTTAATATATGAGCTAATGGGGCCAATCTCATTCAAACCACTTTTGGAAAAGATTATAAAAGATGAGTTTTGAAAATACTGGGGCTAGAGCATTGATGAGGTATTAAAATGCTGCACGTAAGACCAGTGGGGAGTCATTGAAGGATTATATATATGCATATAACTGGGATAGATTTGCATTTTGCACATTGTTTGGGATAGAATGTGAAGACTGTGATGTAAATGGTGGAGGCTAGGTATCTGGGAAACCAGGTGGGATATATTTTGCTGACTCAATTGAGAGATGATGGTGTCTTTTACAAGACTGCAGAGGATGAGTGTGGAGACAAATGGGCATATTCAATACTTTCCAGAAGATGTACAGCCTGTACAGAAGCAGGAGAGTCACAGAGGACAGTTCAAGAGAAGATCCTGTGATTTTGACCTAGTAAAACTGTCCCCGGAGGAAAACAGATCAAATCTTGAATTGTGACTGGGAAATTTGAATCTACCTAATGACCCTGGCTTTCAGCCTAGCATCCGTTTGTAATTCGTGTAGAAAAGAGGACTTCTTTCCATTATTGTTGCTGACTCAACGGAGAGAGACACTTCCTTACTTGTTTTCGTTGTCACTTATTCTCAGTTGAAGAAAATGTTCTCCAAGATACAGGTACTATGGAGGAAGAGCAGAGCCAAGTAGTGAGTCTGACTCCGTAGAGATGAAGCAAGAACAAGGAAGAACTTTGAGTCGATGTTGCCACCTGTTTGGAAATGTAGAGATCCATTTTAGCTTAAATTGAGATTACTGCTCTTATGCTGAGTGAAGAGAAAAAAATTTAGTTCAAGAAAACCCATTTTGCATTCTAGTAGCTATTTCATAAAAACATAAAATGAAGTTTAGTTTCACATTTCTGGTGGGGGAGCTGGAGGGGGCTACCCAGGTCTGGGAAAAGAGTAGCCTTGCCAGATCAGTTGGGGGGAGGGGGGAACATGTCCTAACAAAATAGATCTGGCAGGGGGCTTACCCAAGCTGAAACGAAACAAAACAAAACAAAAACAAAAACAAAAACAAAAAAACTTCCTACCTGCCCAGCTCTGGGAGATTAGCCAAGACTTCTGGCCAGTTCTGAGAGAAAAATAGATTCTTGTTCAGTTCTGAAAAAAACCAGCACCCTAGGTAAGGTCCATCCAAGTGGGGTGCAAAGATACTCTGGGGCAGAAAGACCCTAAGCATGAGCCAAACAGTAGCACATCAGCACCCTGTCTCCAAGCAACCAACTTTGTTATAACTTTTGCCTATAAAAAAGAATCCCTTGTAACCAAAGACACCAGCTACTTCTTGCTTTGCTATCACAGAAGCTTGAAATATGCTCCCTGCTTGGCTTATATTGCGCTGCCAATAAACCTTGCTGTTACATCCAGCCATCCCTGTCTCTAGTGGTCTCTTTAGGGCTCGTGCTTTGGGCATAACAATGGGATTGGCTGTGTCCATTAGGAGCTGATTTTCATGGCAGTCTAGAAAGCCAGAAAAAAGTCTATTGAGCAGAGCCATAAACTGCACAAAAAACGTGAAGCCAAGAATGTTGTAGTCTGGGCTCTAGAACTATTGTGTGCTGGTCAGTGACAAGAGTTCCTATCAGAATTTCACCATTGACTAGCTCTGGTGTGGTTTATTACTTTATCATGATATGTCCTTGTTACGTTATCTGTGCAAGAGATAACTTCCTTACTTATCTAATTGGGTTCTTATAAGGATTATATAAATTATTATTTAATGACCAATAAAGATCTGCTATTATCATGACCTTGGCTCAGCTCTTTAGAGGCTTCACATCTGAACAGTGAAAAGAAGATAATCAAGGTATGGGCTAAGGTAGGGCTGTAATAGCAAAATAAGGGTCTTGACTAAAACCAAAGCAAGAGTGTGTTGTGCTGTCAGATATGCTGAGGTACCTACCTGGCTGGGCCTGGCTGACTGTGACTCACCCTGCATACTAGAGGCATGCCTACACAGATCCCAGGCAATAGGCCTCATTGACGGAGCCCAAATCTCCCAAATGCAGGTCAAGGTAATGCCTCACTAAGGTTCCTTTGATGTTTGCAATTAACTTTCACCCTTTTCATGGTAGTTAGTCTTTGGCTTCTTACTGATTTTAAAAAGAAGTGTGATAATTTTTTTTTGAGAAGCAAATAAGATAATTGGGGGCAATCTGAGCAAAGTTTTCGGATTGTGTTCTAGCTGCTGTACGTGAAGTACATGACACTTTCTCAATAGGAAAAGACTCCTGGCAGGCTGTCAGGATGAATCATTGCTCAAGCGCATTCAAACAGAATTACAGAGCAGAACAACAGGGACTGGGGAATCTAACAGGAAATAAACCCAGTGGGTCTTTCTGAGGTATGACCTCTTAGGATGTCTGCTTAAGTTTACTTGAATAATGCTAGGGTGTTAAACATAGGGCAAGAGAGAGACGTTTCTGTGACATATGGGAAATTTTTTGTCACAGGTTTTATCATTTGTTTTTTCTTCTTTTTACGAAAGATTATTTTCCTTTTTATGTTGGAATATTCTTTTCAAGATATGACTAAAGTAAATTATTTTTAAAATATACTTAGAGTCACCGGATTTGGTGGTACACACGTTTAATCTAGCACTGAAGAGTTGGAGGTGAGCCTGGTCTGTAGAGTAAGTTCCAAGTCAGGCAGGGCTATATAATGAGACCTGGTCTCAAAAACTAAACTAAAAACTAAACTAAACTAAAAATGTGATAGCCATAATGCCTCATTTTAATCAAATAGAGCAAATTCTGGGCAGAATTTAGATAATTTATTTTCATCTAAAAGCTAACAATCTGAGTTAAATTGATTTTGTTTTGTGAGTCTTCAGTTTACCAGGTTCCTTCTGCGAGTCTTTTCTGCATTTACTTTCCACATTGTATGAAATAGCTAGCTACAAAATAGAGTAGTGCACGTCTTTAATCCTAACGTGGATGGAATACAGCTGACAGAAGGGCATATAAAGCCTCACAGGAACTTTTTTAAAAATTCCAATGATTATTTTCTGTTTCAGCTTCCTTCATGGACCATTGTCCTAAGGCTTAAGAAGCCTACCCCAATATTTAGCATAATGATATTGCTGAATACTTATTTCCTACACACAGTTCTGAAAATCCTCTTGGGTAGTAAATGTGCTTAATCTACTGATAAGATGCTATAACTAGGGTTTCTGCAAAGCCTGGAGTTGTGTGTATGGTGCAACATATTTTCCAAGGGAAATAGTCTTATAAACTCTCATTTCCCATCTTTTTCCCCTCTAGAGAAGGGAGAGGACCAAAAGTTGGCTGATGGTTGAATAATGATATCTATCCAATGAAGAACCACAAAGATTGGGGCTGGGGCATATCTGGACAGCAAAACAGAGATGCCTGGGGCCTGTACTCTGTGTCCCTCTTATCCGGCTCTTCATCTGAGTTTTTTTGTAATAACCTTTATATTGAATGTCTAAAAGAATTCTGTGGGCTGCTATTGCACACAAATTAAATGAGACCAAGAAAGAGGCTTTGTGAACCCCAGTTAGCAGAAGATAAAGTCATAACCAGGACTTTGCACTGGCATCTAACGTGAGGTACTGAGCAGGGTAAATGACCTTTGATGTATGGCATCTGATCTTGTCTCTAGAAAATATGAGAGAGAGTGTTCACTTTGGAGCACTGACCTAGTGTTTACTGGGGTCGGGGAAAACACCACCATGCAGTCACAGAAAATAACTGATGCCCTGAGACACCTACTCACCATTCCAGCTTCAGCTCCTTTTGTGTGTGGATATTTGTTACATATTTAATAAAACCTGAACTATCAAAGACAGCACACAGTCAAATTCTAGGCAGACAGCTCAGGAATTTCTTGATCCTTGAGTACAAGGACAAACAGCTGAGATTCAATGGCACACATCTTTAATCCCAGCACAGGGAAAACCTGGGAGTGGTGACCTACACCCTTCATCCCATAACTGCAGAGACAGAACTTCCTCTGTTTCTGTGAGTTCAAGGCTTGCTACAAAATAGAGTAGTTTACACCTTTAATCTTAACCTGGATGGGATACAGCTGACAGAAGGGTATGTAAAGCCTGGTAGGAACCAGCAGAGGCAGAAGCTACTGGCAGAAGTGACCAGGAGCAAGGCTGAGGAAGCTGCAAGACAGCTGGGTGAGAATTGGCTGTGGTGCTTCCTCTCTGATATTTCAGCCTTCCGGTGATATTTGGCTCAGAGTCTTCTTTTCATACAATCCGAATTTGTGCAACTACAGGTGTGACTTGGCTTTCTGTTCTCCAGCCATACAAAATTTTTATTGTTTGGTGTACAGCCTTCTTCCTGGATCTGGACATGGCAGACCCAGTTATGAATAAGGGCAGAGTATGGCAAAGTACGTCAGGTAGGTGTAAGACATGGAGAGCAGGGCTTTCTCTCTGAGCCTCATGGTTTTGAACACTTTCATCATTAGGGGTATCCTCTTGTTACATCCTAATTTAGAAAGCCATTTACCTATTTTGGGTATGTGTAGTTCTCCAGGAAAGATTACTCAGAACAGCATCACTGAGTTAAAGAGTAAGCATTTTTCACAGTCTTGAACCATAGGAACAAATGGCCATCTTGACCACCTTAACCACCTTGATGCCTTTGGAACTTAGAAATAACCAATGTTACTCTTATTGTCTTGATAGCCCACTCACATCAGCAGGCCTGTATTTGATGGTGTTTCCTGTTTTTCCTGTATTCGATTTTCCTTCTCGTCTTTTATCTTTCCTGTATATTGATAGGCCTCAATAATACCAACAGTGTACTGTTTTAAAATCACTTGCCTAAGTATGTATTTCTCATTTTCCTCTCACACAACTTAACCAGTGCTTCCTCTTTCATTCTGCTTCTAATTGTATTCTTCAGGCAAATTGAGGGTAAGAGTTGGAAATAAAGCAGGCAAGTGCTGTCAAGTGCTGTTTTAAAAAATGTAAGCCAGAGAAAGATGAGTTTGGTGGTGCACTCTGTAATTCCAGAACTTGGGATGTGGAGCCAGGAGCAGGTGTTCAAGACTAGTGTGGGATACATATGACACTACTGGGGGTATAGGTCAGAGAATATTTGAGTATTCTCAGTCAGGCATCTCAGATGCTTCTATTTCATTTCTATTTCTATCTTTATGTTATACCCATTATAGAAGTCATACATTAAGGGGCTGGAGAGATGGCTCAGCAGTTAAGAGCACCCTCTGCTCTTCCAGAGGACCTGGGTTCGATTCCCAGCACCCACATGGCAGCTAACAACTGTCTGTAGTTCCAGTTCCAGGCAAACACCAAGGCAAATAAATAAATAAATAAATAAATAAATAAAGTAAAAAAAAATAAAGAAAAAAGAAGTCATACATTAATAATTAGCTTCCTACCAGTATTTCCTGGTTTCTTAGATGCATGTATGGGTTACTAAACATAAAATTATGTTTTATCTTTTGGGTGAACTCTTTTTCAGATGACTTTGAAAAAGACTCTCTGACTTTAGATATTCTGCTACACACTATTTTATATAAACAAGTGCTATCATTTGGATACAGTTTGTCCCCCAGAGGTTTATGTGTGGAAAACTTGGTCCCCAGTGGACTGATATCAGAGTAGTGGAGCCATAAAAGGGGAAGGCTCATCAGAGATAGTTATATCATGAAGACTCTGTTCACTGATGGATTAATGATGGATTATCTTAGAATCGAGTCAAGTTTCATGTGGCTAGATCAATTCATGAGAGAATGAGTTGTTACAGCTAACCGTGGCATCTCCCCTGAATCATCTTTCTACACGTGCTGCTTCCTCACTACTCCAAAGCACTATATCACTGTCACATGCTTTACTATGAGGTTCTCACCAGAGCCAAGCAGATACTGGCATCATCAATTGGTGAATAAGGTACTGATTCCCTTACCCCATAGGAATGTCATTGTTTCTTTCAAGATCTTTGGCTTTGATAAAGAAACTTTTATTTTCCTTTTGTTAGAGGAAAATAGAGTGATACAATATAAGCATACTTAGACTTTTATAAGAGTCTCATTAGTAGTTATTGATTTTATAAAAGGCTAGAGAAGAGTAGCTCTAAATAAATTAAAATATGGAATCACATTAGATTAATTAGAAATTGTCTCACTCTGTAGTCCTTACTGTTCTGGAACTGGATGTATAGACCAGGCTGACCTTGAACGCACATAGATTTGCCTAGCTTTGCCTTCTGAGTGCTGAGATTAAAGTCAATGCCACCAAGCCCAGCTTATATCTTAACATTTTGACTCTGCTGGGTTTTTTAAAAAATAGAATATATAACTAAGACAATAAGCAAATTGTAGAGCAGGTATCTATCTCTGTAGTATTATAATGCATATTTGTTTTTTATCCTCAACTTCTTGCATGCAATGCCTGTAACTCTTGGAGTCTTTGGCAAGTGCCCTTTATACTAAAATGATGACTGATGGTAAGATGTTGCTAGGTGAATTGAAACAGCTCTGTGATTAGAAAATTAGAGGTCTTGCCCCTGCTATCTAGACTCGGGGTGGGGTGGGGGAGGAGAGACTGAAAGCTTTATTGATCACCGGTGGCCAGTAATTCAGCCAATAAACCTCCATAATGAGGATGACATAAACTTGCCAAAAGACTGGGTTTTAAGAGCTCTTGAAATGCCAAATACCTGGAGGTGCCTGAAAGATAGCATGCTCCTTCCCTCACAGCTTGCCATATGCAATTCTTCTTGCTAGCTCTTAACTTGGATACTTTTGCAATTCATAGGAACATTTAACAGAAGAGGACTGGAGAGATGGCTCAGTAAGCAGGTAAAGCTGTTACTGCCCAGGCTAATAATCTGAGTCAAGCACACAGCTGAAGAAGAGAACCAACTCCCGTAAATTGTCCTCTGACCTCCACATGTGCTTTGGCACATACACACCTTTCTAGCTTCAGACCAACAAAATAGATAAATAAAAAAGAAAAGAAAAGAAAAGTATTTCTCTGGGTTCTAATCAAAGGCTGTGAGAAGATTTGATTGATATCTGGACAAAACAACCTTGAAAGCGTGACTGACGAGAGTGACATTATGATGGGGCTGAGCCTCTTTTCTGGAGAATGTCAGAACTGAATTAAATTAATAGGCTATTGTTGACAGATATTTGATCACACTGTGAACCCTGAGAATGCATTATTTAAATAAAATCAGCCATAGACCAAGAGGCAGAGTAAGCAACCAGTTGACTGGAAGTAATCAGAGAGAGTGAGGAGAAGTTGGGAGGAGAGAGAGAGAGAGAAGAAGGAGGAGGAAGAGGAGGAGGAAGAAGAAGAAGAAGAAAGGGAGATTCAATTGGAGGAGTTTTTGTTTTGTTTTGTTTGACAGAATAGGAGAAAACTCTCTCTCTGAGACATTGGTGAAGAGGAAGGTCATCCAGCTGTTTTCTCTGATTCTCTGAGCTAGTAGGTTTTTCACTTCTTGGTAAATAGAATGTCAGAGACTTAGTCAAAACAACATTTTTGTTTGTTTGCCACTTCCCTATGTGGAGGTGGCAGAGGCAGAGGATGCAGGATGTGAAGGCTCTCCTGGGCTGTGGGGCCTCAGCAGCCAGGTGGTCAAAAGGTTCAAGTGCAACCACTATGCACAGATAAAAACCAGCCTATCCATCCGGTGCCAGAGAATTAGCCAGTGTGGTCCCCCTCCCCCCACACATGTGGTCACAAAAGTAGTCAGTACTGAGAATATTGTAGCTCTTCTATTCTCTTACACTGACCACTGATGCAATTCTGATGATTATTGACTTACATAGAGCAAAATAAAAAAAAAATGTAGACTTTCATCATAGGTGTGAGAGAATTATAACCATAATTTAATTTTTAAATGAAATATTTTTGTATACCAGATATATAGAGATTCCACCCATATCTAGATCTATTAGTCTACACCAAATTATATTCTTTATGTGTGATGGTGTTTTGCCTACATGTATGTCTATGTGAGAGTGCCAGATTCCGTGGAACTGAACTTGCAGACAATTGTGAGCTGCCATGTGGGTGCTGGGAATTGAACCTGGGTCGTCTGGAAGAGCAGCCAGTGTTCTTAACTGCTGAGCCATCTCTCCTATATTCTTTCCTAGAGTGTTTTAGGAAGTTTCACTGTCATTGGAAATTACATTAATAAAATTAATTAGTACATCATGTAATTGTGTGGCCAACACTGATTTTTTTTATGCTCAAAATCAAGCTTCTAATTGAGGCCTTATAAACATTTTAACAAACATATGTAAATTAAAGTTTAAAGCTACATCTAGGGTCTGGTGAGACATCTCAGCAATTAAAAACATTATCTACTTTCCAGAGAATCAGGATTTGAGTCCCAGCACCCACATGGCAGCTCTCATGCCAGTCTACTCCAGCACCAATAGAACTTTTTCTCTCCTGGTTATACAGGCACAAGGCACAGATGTACATGAAGGCAAGACACTCATACCTATAGAAAGGAAAATTAATGAAAAAAAAATTTACACAAGGAATCAAAGACAAACATGGTTACTTTCAGCACAAAAGAGAGGAAAATAAAGGTAAAAATGGTTGTTTAGGAGTGTCATGAGTTTGAGGCCAGCTTGGGCTACATCTGAGAACTTTTATATGCTCCTCCACTGCCCCCCCAAACATTTATAATTTGCATTTTCCCCTCATTTACCAAGTTAATGTATGGTTTGGATCCAAACAGAGAAGACCACCTTACAGCAATCATGGTGAGGTGCAGGCATTTGCACACTTTCTCTGAATTCTTTATAATTACAGAACAAAAGTGTAACCATCCAAACAAGTCTTTTGGCTTAGTTTTCTCCCTTCCCAGTTTCCGTTTCCATCATCCTGTCTGTTAGAGGAACGGTTCCGGTAGAAGTGTTTGCCCCAAGGCCAAGGAGATTGTGTGGGCACAAGTACCTGCATGTTTGAATGAGAATACCTCTCTTCTGAACATTTCTCTTCTTTTACAGTTAGGAATTGTTTGAAAGATCTCACTCTAAGGGGGGCATAAATCATGTGGGCATAAGATGTGGATGTGTTTGAAAGGAGAATAAAAAAAAGTTGGGGGCAGGTTCTTCTATTATAGGCTCCTAGATACTATCCCAGCTACAGAATGCATGTTCTCCTCTTCTTGATTTTCTCTTTTGCAATGATGAAATGGCATACCAATAATGGATGGAAGTTACAGGAAAAGGACAGACTACTGAGGAAAAGTTTGATGTATGAGATCACATCCTCTACCCAGGAAGGGTGGAGTTCACCAGAGTACACCTTCATTACATACCAAGCCAATGGTTTCACATGAAGCGGATATAATTTACCTTTTGTGGAATCCTTGGTGTGCTGGCAAGTCTTCTGTCCACTTGACACAGCTGGAGTTATCTTTAAGGAGGAAACCTCAGCTGAGAAAATGCCTCCATAAAATGCAGCTGTGAGATATTTTTTAAGGAGTGATTGATATAGGAGGGTCCAGCTCATGGTAGGTAGGGCAATGCCTGGCCTTGTGGTCTTGGGTTCTGTAAGAAAGAGGGCTGTGTAAGCCACAAGAGCAAGCCAGTAAGCAGCACTACTCCATGACCTCTGCATCAGCTCCTTCTCCAGGATCCTGCCCTGTTTGAGTTCCTGTCCTGACTTCCTTCAGTATATTTGGAAATATAAGCCAAATAAACACTTTCCTTCCCAAGTTTCTTTGGTCATTTTTTTTTTTTTTTCAGCAATAGTATCCCTAACTAAGACACTTAGCCTTTTCTGTTTATATTCAAGTTGGATATACATGATCTAAGAATTAGTTCTATAAAAGGTCAATCTCAAGAAAAGATATTGGTAAAAACTTCAGAACTCTTAGTGGGTTATTGGCTTTCAAAAGTATACAATTATTCTCCCTAATGGGTATTTATCAATTCTTGGAGACATTTAAACCATTTAAAAATTTTTTTATAGAATTTATTTTTGCTTTTAAAATTTTTAAAGATTTATTTTATTTTATATGTGTGTGTGTGTCTGATGCATGTCTGGTGCTGTGGAGGTCAGAAGGGGGCATAGATTACCTGGAACTGAACTGATACCATGTCAGTGCTGGGAACCCAATCCAGGTCCTCTGCAAGAGAATCAAGTGCCCTTGACTGCAGTGCCTCTCCAATCCTCTACCTTTTTATTTTTAATTACCTGTACATTCGTGTGTCTCTGTGGGCTTTTGCATGTGTGTGTAGTGCTTACAGAGGCAAGAAAGGGTTTGGATACCATGGAGCTGAAGTTTGAGGCTGTTGTGGGCTGTGGGGGCTAAGCTAGAAACCTGACTGGATTTTTATGAGAACAGCACACATTATAATTGAGGTGAATATCTTCAACACTGGAAACATTTTTCAGTTTCTCATGGAGGAGATGGTGTTACTGGCCTTTGGTAAATAGAGGCCAGAGACGATTTTAACATTCTGTCCCAGATACTTCACAACTGACCCCAAATCCTAATTCTTGGTGGCTGATTGACTCTATATTAAATACATGGGAATTGTTTTACAGAGTGTAGGTTGTTACTGAACACATTTGAATCTACAAATCTCAGAACAGCAAAGTCACATGGGTTCATTTCCTAAGGTGCCTGTCTTTCTTGGAAGCAGATTAAAGGTTGGAGCTTTATGCTATGTGTTTTGATTCAAAAGGAGTTTTAAGATCACGCAGGCAAAATACAAAACAAAAGAACCGAAACTGTAACTTTGTAAGAATAAGGAAGATCTACTATCAGTAGAAAGAAATCAGATGATAAGATTCTGCCTGTAAATTCGGGAGGCTGGAGGTATCTGTCAGCATAGTTCAGTTCCCGTCCCTGCGAAGTTCCAGGGTGGGGTGAACTTCAGCTCTGGTTTGTTTCAGCAATGCTGTCTATCTTCTTTCTCATCACCTTCTTGAATGTCAAGGCTTGAGCTTCAGAGTCATCTTTCCTTCCCCCACAAGCAAGCCTTGAACTACTACTCACCACGGACAAAAGAATGTCAATTCCAGAGTCCTGGAGTAGAGCAAGGAATCCCCCTCCCCGTAAACTTCACCTCCATCTCACTGGCTCTAATTGGTTTATCTGAACCAAGAACAGTAAACAGGAGGTACAGTCACGTCGATTAGCTATAGCCGAGCTGAGTTCAAAGCAGAGGACCAGGAAACTCCGGCTATTTAAACAAAAATAGGAGTAGCTATTGAAAAAATAAATATAGATTGTAGGTAGCAAGGCAACCATGCCAACACTGTATGGGAATAGTCAAGGCAGAAGAAATAACTTGGAAAAAGACAAGAGGGACCAAAAAGCATATCCTGCTTAAACTTGACCTTGAAAGTGATTGATATGGCTGGAGTCCAGAAGACTCCGGGAAACAGGAACAAATGGTGCTTGAAAGGAAGATATCTATCAGATTATAAAGACATGATAGACTTTATTCTTTTTAATATTTTAATTTCAGGAGCCTCATCCCTGGGGAGAACTAGTGAAACTTCTCACAGTAGCCCTGAGCAGGTATGGTGCTCTTTGAGAGTTTCTCATTGTTCCAGTCTTATTTAAGCCACTCTTGGGTGAAGTTGCCCTCTCAATCTTACAACAGACTTCCTGGTCCCCTGACTCTTACAATCTTCCTGTCCCCTCCTTTGAGATGTTCCTTGAGGCTTAGGTGTAGGAGTTGGATTGTAAATGTAGCCTTTGGGGCTGGGCACCTCATGGTCAGTTGTTCTCTGTATTTTGACCAGTTGTAGTTTTCTGTAATGGTCTCTTCTGTTGCAAAGAGAAACCTCTTTGATGAAGGGTGGGAGCGGCTCTCATTTGTGGTCTGAAAAATAAATAGTAAATGCAGTTAAGGATTATGCTGGTTTAGTAGGTGTTGGTAGAAGGTTCTCTTCTAAGATCTATGACTTTACTAGCCCAGGTTGTTGGTTAGGTTTCCAGTATTCAGCATGATTTCCCTCCTGTCCAGTAAACCTAAGCCCAATCAGACAGCTACTGGTTACTGCCAACAACAAAAGACATTAGTGTAACTATAGGGATATCTTGGCATGCTGGTTAACATGGTTCATAGGTTTCACAGCTAGGTAGGACTACTGGCTGCTTCTTTTCCTTGGCAAATTGCATAGCACCTTCCAAAACCATGAAAATTGGTCCCCAGGGACCTTCAGGCTAGATCCAGTTTAGATCCTTCTAGTCCTAAGTCAAAAGTGTGTCTTCAGAATTTGCAACTTATCTTGAATTGAGCCTCTGGGAAACAAGCAAAGGTAACAGCAACAGCCTATATTCCTTTGGGAATCTCTGGTCCAACAACTCAATAGGGTCCTCTTATGCCTGCTACTGCACATTTTATTAGATGGAGGTATCCATAACTTTATTTAAACTATGTATGTTTGCACTTGTACATATATTTATCATAGGTAATTTTATGTAAATAAAAATATGACTCTTCATGACTTTTTCAAACATATTTGCTGTCATTATTTCCCTTCTCCATCCTCTTATATTAGCATACACTACCTTCAATTAGACACACTGCCCCTTGTTTTTATCCTCCCATTTCCCCATTGATATTCCTTGCATACTGGCATTCCTTTATAGGACTTTGTTCTTTAGACAATTCTGAACTCTGAAAGAATTTTAATCAGGAAAATGATATAGTGAGAACAGTGATTTCTTAGGCAGAATAATGGCTAACTTATCCAAACATTGAACACAGTGTTCAGAAGTGGAGCACTTATTACTGTATGCAAAGCCCTGGGTTTGATTTTCATTGCAAGAAGGTGTGGGAGAAAAGTCCTATTTTCACAATTACTATAATGATATTGAAAAGACTAAAAAGGAAGTTTAGATTACACAAAGAGAACACTGATTTGGGGCAACAGAGTTATTCAGGAGCATGCTTTGTGATAGGATAGAGTATATTTTCTGGTTACATGGCTTAAATTAAGTATGAGAATGTTTAACAAATGGAACATCAAACATGGTCATTTGTTTGCAAACTAGTACATACTGGTTTGCAATTTCATCCACATTGCTTAGTGTACAAACTCATCAAACTGCTTTAAGTAAGATTCTGTCTCCTTCTATGCCTTAGTACATAAGTATCAGAACTAAGTGAGGTCATTCTTATATAAATCACAGTTACCAAAGAGACTATAATGGAACAAGTCACTATAACTGGTATTCAATAGATTACATTGGGAGTGGTAGGGAGGATGAAGACATATTTTACAGCTAGTAAGGAATTCCTATCATACAGCAACAACAGAAACCTATTATATTCCCATTTTGCATACCACTGTCTCAGTTACCCCCTATTACAAACCTACTTTTGTTGTAGACTTTATTTACTTATTATTACTTTATCTACGCATTACTATGCTGTTGTATTTGTTGTTGCAGCTATTGTTGTTGAGATAGATCTTTACTGTTGAGACTTGGCTAGCCTGGAACTCACTAGGCAGCCCAGACTTAGAATGTTTTCTTAAGTAAGAAACAATTTTTACCCACAATAGGGCATGTGTTTAAAAAGGATTGTGTAGTAGTATTTCCTCCTTTATGTATCTGCTGTACGCTTCATTTTAACATTGACTCTTTAGCTTTTTTCTGTGTTTGTTGTGGAACAAATCTCTGTACACTATAAATATGTATTACTCTCATTGATTAATAAAGATCTGATTAGGAGGGAGAGTCAGACCAGGAGGCCACTGGAAAGAAGAAGGGTGAAGGCTCAGGAGTTGCTATCCAGACGCAGAGGAAACAGGAAGTGTAGAAAATGAGGTAACAAGCCATGAGCCATATGTTAGAACTTACATGAGAGATATGGGTTAATTTAAATTGTCACAGCTAGTTAATAACAAGCCTAAGATGTTGGCCGAGCATTTATAATAAATATTAAGTCTTAGTGTGGTTATTTGGAAGTAGGCTGGTAGGACCAATAAAAAAACCTCTGCCTACATATGATCACTAGATGGGAGATGATTTCATATCTGGAATGGAAAACCTTTGGAGGAGAGTGAGGATCAGATTTCATTTCAAGTTTTGAATATTTTACATTTGAAATTTTAATAGAATATGCAAGCTGAGATGCCAGAGAAGAAATTATACTGTGTAAGTCTTGAATTTAAAAAGTAAATGTCTGAGGGCTGGAGAGATTGGTTAAGAGTGCTTAATGTGCAACCATGAGGATCTGAATTTGGATCTAGATCCCAGATAAGAATCTAGACATGGTCTCTTCAGTATCTACAACCCTAATACTATAGGGGATGGAATGGGAGAATTGCTGGTGCTGGCTACCTGCCTATGCAGAAAAATGCCAGCTTCCAAATTCAGGAAGAGACACTGGGTCAAAGAAGAAAGGTGACAGAAGAGGACATAATGCTCTCATCTAACCATCACATGTGGGTACAAAATGAGCACAACACCTAGGCATACAACACACACACACACACACACACACACACACACACACACACGGAGTCTGCACCAACTATAGATGTGAGAACTATAATACTTAGAGCAAATGAACATTAAGAATGACTGAAGAAAAGGAAAGAGAACTCAATATGTAGGCAATCTACTGCCTTAGCGAGAGAGGTGTGAGCAAACAGCAAAGGAGACTGGAAAGGCAACAGGGGCGCAGTGAAAGCAGAAGGAAACATGTCAGTGTGTGAGGAGGAAGGAGTGAGCAGTCACAGCAAATTCTGAGGAGTGGCAAGGTGATCCCCAACCTGTCGAGCCCAGAGACTGTGGACTGCTGGAGGCTCAAACACACAGATGTGAGGACTGGAGGGTTGAGGACTGTCTCTAGACAATTGTTTGTATTTTTTTCTAAACACATGTCATACTTCAGGGAAAGATGGAAAGATGATTTCTTACTTAAGAAAAACATTCTAAGCCTGAGCTGCACAGTGAGTTTCAGGCTAGCCTAGGCTCAAGAGTGAAGATTTGTTTCAGCAACAACAAAATAATTCTACCACAAAGGAAAGTTTGTGGTAGGGGGTTGTGAGGCAGCTGGATTTAGTGGGTTTCTGTTGATGCTGTACGATAAAAATTCCAAAAGCTATTTGCTGTTGTACAAATGATACTGCAGGAGGGAAGCTAAAAGAACAATCATTTTGAGCAGAGGTGGGTTGCAAATCCAAGGCACAAGTGGAGAATGGACTTTGGAGAGAAAGGATGCATGCCCTCTACAGCAGGAGGCCCAGAGCAGATAGTGCAGTGCAGGCAAACCTAACCATGCACCACCGTCTGGTCTTTCTCCATTCACCTTGTTAGGCAGGCACCTTTGGCCTTTGTGATGTGAAAACTTGTGGGCTCTTTTCTTGCACCTTTTCCTTTTTTCTGTTTTTGCCTCTCCTCTTTTTATCCTTCTTTTCCTCCTCATCCTCAGCTTCCGGAATAGCAGGTGTGCTCCTCATAGGTGGCCTTCTTATTTCCTAGCTATCTCCATCTCTTTGTTGGTTCAGTCTATCTTCTGAAATATCACCTTGCATTCTGGGTGCATAATCTTGATTTCATGTATGCTAACTTTATTAATTTTGTTTTTCATTGTCTAAAGCCTATTTTTAACTGGTTTTTTCCCCTTATTTCATAAATATTCTCTAAACTTCTCCCAGTATAACTGAAGATTTAACTTTTTTCCTTTGTTCTTTGCATTACTTATTTCTCTTGTATAAACAGTTCTATTTGTCCATCTTGGTTTTCTCCTTTATTTTCTTTCAATGTCTTGTGATCTTGAGTCTAGCTGACCAGATCTGTGAACAAAAGCCCATGATGATGATGAAAGGTAGCTGGGGAGAGTTTCCTTTGCTATTGATAGTATTGCTTAAACAAATAGCCTTTTCAACAGAAGTCACAAGTGGATTCCGAGTAAACAAACCTATAGAAATTTATTTTTATGTGTGCAGCTATATTAGTTTAATTCTGAGGAATGTTTACCATTACCTTAGTATCATGGACACCACACACACACACACACACACACACACACACACACACACACTTTCTCACACACATCAGGGGAATATGAGAGTTTGTGATTGAGGCTTTTATCTGCTTACTCCAATGCATGTAGGGTTTGCACTGGCTCCTATTTTATATCTAACTTGTCCTGTCTTTATTCTCCAGAGCAAAGTATCCTTCAGTTCCCAGGACTCTGGGCCTACTCATTTCCACCCTTCTCTGAGGCCCCTCTTATGTGCCATCTACCCCATTTCCTTTCTTGTTCTGTAATGCAAACAGTTTCAGACATTAAAATCCATTCATATTCTAACACTGTCAAGCCAGCTTCCTGATTTTAGAAAACATCAGTTAATCAATTTCTTTGGGCACATTTCTAATGGCAACTATTCAGGTTTTGATCTTTAATGCATCTCTCTTTCTCCCTCCGCATGACCCTCTTCTTCATTTTCTTCTGTTCTTTCAGGCAGAATTGGCAGGCTGCTGGTGCCCCTTGTGATGGGAAGGGACTATCACACTGTCAAGAGCATTATTCTTTCTCATTCTCATGCTATTTGCTGTAGAAGGGAAAATAAGTGAGACAATTTCTTCTTTCATAGATGATTTTGGAGAGGTGAAGATAAAACATTGTAATTTAGTATCATGATTATAAACATATATTCTTCAAATAAATTGTCTATATGTCATTTTGCTAGAGAGTTCAAAATTTTAAATGCTGTTGTCTTTTTCTTTTGTTTTATATGTATTTCCATTTATTCCCTTGCTTAGAATAAATTATCAGACACTGCTCAAATTGTGGATGTGAGATTTTAATTTCTTTATTATGCTTAGATTCTAAATTGACATAGTCACATTTCAAATTCAGTGTCATTTATTCTAATATTTTTTCTTAAGGCATGAATAAGAATAGCATGCTTAGATTAGACACATGGTTTTAATTATTGTTTTTGCCTTCGAGGTGAAAATTGTTAGTTGTGTGTGTCTGTCTGTCTGAGTGCATGTCACATGTATGTAGGTACTGTGGTTTCAGAAAAGAATGTCAGATCATCTGTAGCTGGAGTTATCATAGGCAGCTATGAGCTTTCTGACTTAGATTTTTGAAATTGAACTCAGGTCCTCTGTAAGAGCAGCAAGTCTTAACCACGGAGCCATCACTCCAGCCTGACATACGCATTTTTTCAAGAAAGACAACTGCTATTTTAAATAGGATATGATCCAAGCTGCCAAAACCCACATTACTAAACTGTAGCATGTTTCTACCTCATTCCAGTTCTGATTCTGTCTTTCCTGGCTCAATGACTTCTACAGAGAAGGTAGGGCTGAATATTTCCTTACTGTTTTTATTATACCTAGAAAATGTTCCCCATTATCTAGACACTATGAAAGTGTCTTTACTGAGAAATAGACCCTTTTCTCACATAATATATCTGGTTTATGTTTGTCCTGCCTCTATTCCTTATAGATCTTCCTCCACTCCCATGTGAATCAACTCCCTTTCTGTCTCTCCTTAGAAAAGAGCAGGTTTCTATGACATAATATTATAATTGTATTATAATATAACAAAATAAAATATAATAAGATCAAACAAAAACTAACACAACCGAATTGGACAAGGTAAACAAACAGATGAAAAAAAAGCCCAAGAGAGAAGGCATAAAAATCACAGACTTACTCATTTGCACACTCAGGAATCCCATAAAATCACTAAACTGGAAGGCATAATAAAAGTCAGAACCAAGTACTTTCTGCTTCAGTCTCTGAGTTCATATGAGCTTTTCTCAATGCTGATTTAGAGGATTTTGTTTTCTTGTTTTCCTCCATCCCCTCTGGCTCTTTATGTCTTCACTTTGTGCCTCTTCTTCTGTAGGGTTCCCTGAGTTCTGAAGGGAGGCATTTGATGGAGACATCCCATCTAGAGGCGAGTGTTCCAAGATCTCTAACTCTCTCTGCATAATATCTGGTTGTGGGTCGCTCTGTTTGTTTTCATCTGCTCCAAGAGGAAGCTTCTCTGATGGTGACTGAGCAAGACACTGATCTATGAGTATAGCAGAATGTCATTAGGAGTAATTTTATTATTATGTTTTCTTGCTGGTTTTTTTTTAAATTTTAATTTAGATCAGTAGTATTTGATTTTACTCTAGATTCCTGAGCTATATAGTCTTTGGTTCTTGGTCACTCAAGCAGTGTCAAATATGGATTCCATCTTGTGGAGTGGGCTTTAAGTCAAATAAGATATTGGTTGGTTACTCTCACAAGCTTTGTGCTTCCATTGCCCTAGTATATCTTGCAGGCAAGACACCATTGCAAATCACAAGTTTTGTGGCTGGGTTGGTGTTTATGTTTTCTTTTGCTAGCATGCAGAGTACCTTCCTGTACCAGTGACACTGGAACATGAGGGCAAAGGCTCTATGTAGGCGTCCACTCAACTTCTCCATTTCCAATGAGTTGTGTAGGTGTTGTCTTCAGCAATGGGCTTTCTGTCAGTTTGTGGAGAGCAGCCTACTGTCTTGGCAATAGTCTGGGTTCTTTGGGAATTTCCACAGGGCCCCTTTGGCCAACAAGTCAGTTAGATGTAATGCAATCCTAATACAGGAAGCCTGATTTGGTGACAGGAGATGTCCAGGTGGGGCTCTGTCTCTCCCATTATCTAAGGATTGCTATAAGATCACCTTCATATATGTTTACATTTTAGTAATTTTCTACTGTATTAAGTTTTCATACTACTCCTCTGATGTCCCTTATTTTTTAGCTGTCTCTTCCCATATTCCCCTCCTCAATCATTTTCCTGTTCTCCCCCCTCTTGATCTGCCGTCTCCAGTGTGCCCATCCATCAATAATTGTTTATCCTATTTCACTTTCCTGACAAGATCTATCTGTATCCTCTAGTCCCTTACTCTATTCATACTTTCTATGATTCAATACATTATAGCTTGGCAATTGTTGTCTTCATATCTACTTTCCACATATAAGTGAATACATACCATATTTGTCTCTCTGGGTCTGAGATACCTCACTCATGATGGTTTGTTTTCTAGTTTGATCCATTTGCCTGCAAATTTCATTATGCCATTTTTTTAAACAGTGGAGTAATACTCCATTGTGTAACTCTATCCCATTTTCTTCATCCATTCTTCTGTTGAGGTATATCTAGGTTGTTTCCAGCGTCTGGCTATTATTAATAGAGCAGCAATGAACACGGTTGAGCAAGTGACTTTGTGGTAAGATAAAGCATCCTTTGGGTGTATGGCCAGAAGTTGTATAGCTGGGTCTATTAGGAGATAGGTTGATTCCCATCTTTCTGAAGCCACCATACTGATTTCCATAGTGGCTGTACGAGTTTGTATTTTCACCAGCAAAAATAAGTAATTCCCTTATTCCAAATTCTTACCAGCATGAGCTGTCACTTTTTTTTTTTAACTGATCTTAGTCATTCTAATAGGCTTAAGATGAAATTTTAAAATAGTTCTGATTTGTATTTTCCTGATGGCAAAGGATGTTGAAAGTTTCTTTAAGTGTTTCTCAGCCATTTGAGTTTCTTGTGTTCAGAATTCTGTTTAGGTCTATACGCTATTTAAAAAAATATTAGTTTGATTTCTTAGTATCTAGTTTTCATTTTTTAAACATATTTTGAATGTTAGCCCTATATCAGATGTGTAGTTGGTAAAAATATTTTCTCATGAGGCCCTATTTATTGATTGTTGATCTTAATGCCTATACTAAAGATGTTCTCTTCAGAATGTCTTCTGTGCCAATGGGCCTCACTTTCTCTTTTATCAAGTTCAGTGTATCTTGTTTTATCTCCAGTCTTTTCTCCATTTAGAGTTGTGCAGGATGATAACCATGCAGCAATTTGGGCACTTCTACATGCAGTCATCAAGTTTGACCATTGATATTTATTGAAGATCTCTTTTCCAGTGTGTATTTCTGGCTTCTTTATAAAAATTCAGGTGTCTATAGGTATGTGAATTTATGTCTGTGTCTTCAGTTAGATTTCATTGACCAATATGCCTGTTTTTTATGCCCAAACCATGATGTTTTTATTATTATAGCTTTGTAGTACAATCTGAAATTGAGAATGATGATACTCCCAGCAGTTGTTTTATTATTTGGGTTAGGTTTTTGCTATCCTGAGTATTTTTGTGCTTCCACATGAACCTGAAACTTGTCCTTCTAAGATCTATGAAGAGTGCTTTCAAAGAAAGGGATTTTGATTAAAAGCATAACCCAGTGCTGGTGATTTAAACAAACGTTGATTATTTACACAAAAAGATGTTTCTTTTGAGCTGGTAAGATGGCTCAGGGAATAAAGATACTATACCTAACTTCTAAATTTGATCTGGGACTGACATGGTAGGAGGAGAGAACCAATTCATGTTAGCTGCCCTAGGTTCTCCAAAAGTTACCATTCAGAATGTAAAACTAAATCCATAAATATAATAAAAAACCAAAAATAATTTCACTTTCAGAAAGCATTTTTTCTTAACAAGAAGTATTTTCACACCTTTCCTAAGAACCTCTTTTATTTGGTAAACATTTTCTTGAATATCAATCCTACATCACCCAGAGATAAGCTAAATTTGCAACCAGAGCCAGGTGAGTTCTTGAAGCCAAGAAATGCTGGCTGAGAACAGAGTCAGAGTTGCAGATCTGAGTCCTTCCTCTGATGCTTGGTCTGTGAACTTGGGTGACTTGCCTCTGTGAACTTAAAATGTGATTTATGAGCAGTAAAGCAAATATCATGAGAGAAATTATAATATTAAGTATTCAACAACAAACTTACAGGTCCACAGTAAATTTAGAATATAGAAATTTTTACTACTCTACTATCATTATTCTGATGGTTCTTCTCATCAACTTGTAATATTTTGGTTAAAATAACTGTAATGATTTGAGAGAAAATGCCTCCATGGGAGTGGTATTATTAGGACATGTGACTTTGTTAAAGTAAATGTGGCCTTGTTGGCGGAAGTGTATCACTGTGGAGGCTGGCTTTGAGGTCTCATGTGTGCTTAAGCCATATCCAAAGGCTAATGGTTCACTTCCTGTTGCCTGAGGATCAAGATATAGAACCCCCAGCCCCTTCTCAACACCATGTCTGCCTGCATATTACCATGCTACCAACCATAATGCCTGTGGACTAAACACCTGAAACCAAGCCACCCCCAATTTAATGCTTTCCTTTATAAGAGTTGCTGTGGTCATGGAGTCTCTTCACAGCAACAGAAACCCTGACTAAGACAATAAGAGAGGTCTTTTGACTTGGGGATTTTATGTTTGTCATGTTTTCGGTGGTAGAGATCACAACCTGAATTCAGAATCAATGAGTACACAATTTCCATCTCATTCTTTAAAGAATGTTGCTCCCCAAGCTGCACCAGAGAGGAAGTGCAGAAGAAGATTGTATTTTTCTGATACACATGTAACATGTACACCAGGGTCAGAAGCATCAGCAGATTTTGTTGTTTTCATGGTTACTGTTGACATCAGGATGCTTAGTAACATAATTAAAAGACATGTGCTCTGCTTCCCTGCCAATATTTGGTCCTGTGCCTTCTAGTATAGTAAAAAGAGATTTTTAAAAATCATATGAGTAAAATTCACCTTTTGTGAATCCTTTCTAGGTTCAAGAGGCAAAAAAAGAAGACAAAACTAGATTAGCCAATCAAATTAATGACATTCTAACTATAAGAATATTATTATAATATAATAATATTATATTACTGGTGTTACTGGTGTTACTGGTGGATGCTCAGGAATAAAAACTTACCAAATGATAATATTAGATGAAAACAATTATCAAAAAATTAATTTTGCAAAATATGTTGTTGAATGTTACCATGAGTGACCATTATTTTCCCTTTTCTCCTTTCATAGTGGCCAGTCCAGTAATGTACCACCTACTGTAGTTTTACTCAAAGAAGAAAAAGTCATTCATTCCTGCTTCAAAAAACCTTGAATAGAGTCAAAACCTCAAAATTAACCTCATAAGCTATTTTACCACTCACCCTATCAAATTATTTCAAAATATAAATTCTTTTTTTTTTTTTAAACTTTATTTATTCATTTATTTTGCCTTGGTGTTTGCCTGGAACTGGAACTACAGACAGCTGTTAGCTGCCATGTGGATGCTGGGAATCGAACCTGTGTCCTCTGGAAGAGCAGATGGTGCTCTTAACCACTGAGCCATCTCTCCAGCCCCCCAAAATATAAATTCTTTACTTTCCAAATAATAATCTTTATTTTTCCTTTTTTTAAAAAATGGATTCTTCGAGAATTTCACATCATGTACCCCCAATCCTGTTTATCTTCCAGTCTCTTTGTATCTGCCCCTACTCCTGTAGTGCCCCCCAAGGAAGCTAAAAAAAGAATAAAAATAAGATAAAAATAAGCAAGTGTTAAAAGGGGAAAACACTTCCCTCCTCTGTCTTTCCTGCCTTGCCATCACCTCTTCATTCAGTTGGAATCTGCTGTGTGCCATGCAGTATATCCTTTTGTCCAAATAGTATTACCTGCAAATGTTCATTATGTAATGTGTTGTAGGTCAAGTTCAAAGCCTCTGGGTCACCACTGACATTCTTTTCTGATAGCCTGCTGTTGTCTCAAGTCATGGAGATCCTGCAGCTATGGTTCCACAGTATCAGTCCCTTCACACTCTCCAGTAGATCATAGATGGGTAGATGTTGGGGTGTGCCAATTCCAAGTCTTAGACGTGAATTGTGAATTACATATTTAATAAAACCTGAATGTTGGAGAGAGAGCACGCAGTCAAATCCTAGGCAGACAGCTCAGGAAATTCTTAAACCTTGAATACAAAGATAAACAGCTGAGTCAGTTACACACACCTTTGATCCCAGCACAGGAAAAGTGATGACCAACACCCTTGATCCCAAAACTGCCAAGACAGAACTTCTGTTTCTGTGAGTTCAAGGCTACATGCCTTTAATCCTAATCTGGATGGGATAAGATATATAAGGGATGCAGAAACCAGGCAGAGAGAGAAGCGACTGGCAGAAGTGACTTACAGAAGCAACCAGGAGCAAGGCTGAGGAAGTTGCAAGACAGCTGGATGAGAATTGACTGTGGCGCTTCTTTGATATTTCAGCCTTCCCCTGATATTTGGCTCTGAGTCTCATTTGCAATACTACAAATGTGTGCCTGGGTAGCAGCTGAGTTGTTTGATCCAGGTCTCTAGGGCTGCTCCTCTCAGGTAATTACGGGTGGAACCAGCTCTTCCAGGCCGGTGATGAGGGTGATGAGGGGAAGGTGTGTTTTCTCAAGTGTGTGTGTGTGTGTGTGTGTGTGTGTGTGTGTGGCAGCTCTCCTATTAGGGGCTGGGCCAGTTTTCCTGTGCTATTGTCTGGATCTCAGGCATTTGCATTGCTTTCAGTGGATAATGGAACCACTGATATTGATGTAGAGCCTACTTGCAGTAGGGCCACTAACCCAGATATGGCCCCTGGCTGCAGCTTGGGCCTAGTCACAGTGCAGACCATCCAGATCATCACCAAATAACAATCTTTAAACAAGTCCCCCCCCCAAAAAAAAACCCAGTTCACTTTATTTCTAAAATGTCTTTCTATCTTTAAGGATAAGGTTATGTATAGAAAAAAAAAAAGGGTTAGCTTTAATAGTGGAAAGAAGCTTACTCTAAGTCCATAAAATTAGCATGCTGCTGACATCTTTTATACATGGGTTCTGTGGATTGAAGCTGGGTTATCAGGCTTGCAAGGTAAATTCTCTTATCCACTAAATTATCATAGGACTCCGTCTTTAGGTTTCATTCATTTATACACTTAAAAAATTCATTATGTATCTTCATTATACATTGAACTACAAATGGCAAGCCACATACAGATTTTCCTTTTCTGAGACTGGTATTATTTTTAGTTGCATCCATTTTCTTGAAAATAGCGTTTAATTTTTTTTTTTGTTGTTGTTGTGAGTGAGTCTCTGATTCGTGTGCCTGTAGTGGGATTGTGTTCTATTCCATTGCAAATAATTGTCCTATCTACTGGTTTAATAAAAATGCTGATTGGCCAAAGGCAGACAGGTAGTGTGAGTGGGGATACCAGACTAAGAAAACTCTGGGGACATCTCAGAACAGGCACAGACATCGCAGAGATGCCAGGAGAGGATGCAGAGAAAAAAAAAGCTGAAATGCTGCTCTAAAGAAAGGTACCAAGCCGCATGGTCGAACAGGATAAGAATGATGGGTTATTTTAAGGGTAAAGAGTTAGCAAACTGTATGACTGGGCCCTAAGTCAATCAGTGTAACATTAATATAGCCTGTGTGTGATTATTTGAGGCTTAGCGAGGCTGAGAGTTGGTCTGAACCTCTGGGCTAGAGCAGAGAGTCCAGGCCAGAAACAAAATACAACATGTGCCCTCTCTTGGACTTGTTTCCTCCTGTTTGTCTTGTCCAACTTGTTTTTTATCTTATATTTTAATATCATATCTTAGAAACCTGATTTTTTTTTCCTAATGAGAAACAGAAAGGGAGTGAAGGGGAATCAGGGAGAAACTGAGAAGAGTAGAGGTAGGAAAAACTATAATCAGAATATGTTATGTGAGAAAAGAATCTATTTTCAATAGAAGATAAAAAAGATTATAAGGAAAGCTTTTATTTTTTGTAATAGCCTGCAAGTATGTTCCTAAATAAAAATGATCCTCCATTTTGCCCTATTGCGTCACTTCCTCTCATGGCTGTGATTTACACATATGCCAAAGACTTATTTATATGTTCCGTTTGAATATATCCTGTATTTATTTAATCAGTTACATGGGATTTTTTTTTTTCCAGTGGAAAGGAAGGATAGGGATTTCCCAATCTTTAATCTTCAAAAACTTCCCTTTAAATTTCTCATAATACTTAGTTGCAATGTGGGATAGCCCCATGACCCTTTTGATAGAAATGACACACTAGAAATAACCTAGCAAGGTGTGTTCCCACAGTCACCAAGATCTTTCTTTATTCTTGGTGACTCACAGTGACATTTTGTTCACCAGTAAAGGAGACACGACTAGTCTACTGTCTCTTTAAACCAATATAAGACTGCCTTGTAACTCTAGCTGTCATGGCAAAATTATAGTCCCCCCTCTTTTTTTAAACTTTTATTTTTATAGAATAAAGTCTCATTTTTTTTTAATCCATGTATCCCTTTGTTCAAACTCCCTTCCTCCTCCCGACCACTCCTGGTCAGTCTTCAGTCTCTCTTCTCCCCAACCCTCCATCCTCTATTTGGTATTGCAAAATGTTTGTGAACCAAACAAAAAAAAAATAGTAACCATAGAAACCTACCTAGGTACACTTTAGGTCTTACCTCAAGTATTTAACGTTCTTTTGATAAGTTGCATCAAATTTCTTCAAAATCCTAGCTTCTCTGGAAATAAAACGGGGACAGGAAAAGTATTCAAAACATTGAATATGATAGGTTTTCTAAGCGTCTGACCAGGGACTGACTCATGATGAAGCTGCAGATTTCCTCTTAAACCAATTGTAGCTTTTAGGCCCGAGGCCTACTCTACATTCTCTGGAAAGTGTCCAATAGTCCAACACACCTACCTACCCTACATTTAAGCAACAATGGGGGCTCAAATGTGTTAAAAAACTTGAAGCCACTCATAGAGCTACAATAAATTGATACCTAGACAATAATAACTTCAAAAACATTAGAAGGGAAAAAGCACAGAATATGAACAATTTTCTATTGTTTAAAGTAAATGTTATCTTAAAAATTAGAACTCAAGCGTATATCATAACTCTCCAGGAGAGGGCTGTAGTATGCTGATTTTTTTCAAGCAGTATTGGCTTGAGGCATTTAATATTTTTTTTTAGTGCTTTAGTGAACTCTTTTTAGTAAAATTGTTAGATGTCAGTTTTCACATATTTAGCTATAAATTACCAGTAGTTCAGGATACCACATCTCTTTGTTCATCATCTGCACCACATCACTGAGCATGCCAACAAGTCATTAGAACTAAACCACAGGGAAAATAAAATATAATAAAAATCAGTTTATTTCCCTAGTTAGTTGTAGTTTCTGTTTCTGAGCTTTTCATTTGTTTTAACTTGGCAAATAAGTCCTTTATTTGACTGGATGGCCAATAATTCTCCATGTCCTTTTCCAAAACATTTCCAAAACTTTTCCAAAAGTTGTTTCTTGTACTGTCATATGGGAGCAGTGCTGTTTCTTTGGTAAATTATAGCCTACTTTTCTTTTTTTTAATTTTAAATATTATTTATTTTATTATGTAACAAAATTTATACAAACACTTAGAATTATCCTGGAATCATTCCACTTAATTTTCAATGTATAATTAGAATAATCTTTATGCCACACAAAATTTCCTAAAGCTGCTTGGAGGTGGTGGTGCACTCCATTAATCCCAGCACAGGCAGGTGGATCTCTGACTTCAAGGCCAGCCTGGTCTACAGAGTGAAGTTCCAGGACACAGGACAGCAAAAGCTACACAGAGAAACCCTGTTTGGAAGAGGAGAGGGTTAAAAAAGACAGGACATTTCCCTAAGCCCATTAAGTATCTTACGGTATTTGCCAATTATTTCTTCTCAAACTTATAGCTTGTCTCTACAGAACACTAGGTCCTCATTCCCACACTGGATGTAATGCGGAAACTCTCCCAATAGCACTATAATGAACTTAAAAAAATACTTTCTAGCTGTTTTTGGATCAGACAGATCTTGGGCTCAGAAGGATATTAGATTAGAACTAGAATCAAGATGTTCCCAAGGCTCCTGGCTCAGGCCAGGAATTGAGAATCTTCCAGATGGAATGAACTTTGGATCTGCTGAGTTTTGCCTCTCCATAGCCGCAACTATCCAAATCAGGCCAAATTAGAAAAAGCTCGGGGTTAATGGGCACTGAGTTCTCGGATGGATGATTTTCTAGTCTCCTCCTCTCCCAGGAGACAGGAAAGGGAGACTGAAAAACTACATATTTGTTTACTGGGGTGCAGTTTAAATATGCTATGGGAGTGGTCTGGAACATTTCTGGGGGAGAAGCCATGTTTGAACTTTCTGAGGGGCAGGTTCTGGGCAAAGAGAGGTGGGGCTTCCTCCAGAACATTGCAGATTCTGGATATATGGTTGCCAGGGTACCGGGGGTTGACGGGGAGTTTCCTCAAGAACACTGGTAGCTAAGCTAAAGATGGAAGCTAAAGAGGTTCACATGGTGGGGCAGAAACATTCATGTAAGAGTGAAATAAGACTGACAAACTGAGAGAAGAAAAAAGACTGACAGCAATGAGCTTTCCTTCCATCCGAGCCTCCCTCCGCCTCCACTCGTCTCTGTCAACCAGCTAAAATGTCCAAAAGAAAAATTTAAGAAAAACTTTAATCCAGCTTTCTTCCCCATTTTTGTCCAGCTTCTGTGTTGCATGTTTCCACAGTAGAATTCCGTTTTCCTTGTTGGCAGCATCTCGAATGCTCTGCCCCGGTACTTGAGGAAGCGTTTTCTGGAGGGCACCGCTTCCCAATGGAGTAGCCAGGTTTGAATTGTGCTTTGTTAACATCTGGATAATCTTTTGGAATTGCAGTGACTTTTGGAGGAGCAGGTGTACTGATGTTTTCACAAGAAGTAATTGTGGGAGAAGTGGGGTCTACAAAATTCTCACAGCATTCAGCTCAACTTAAAATGACTGGAGCACATTCTTTAACTTCCAACTTGATGAACTATTTGGTTTTAATAATGGATAATTTTTATATAATAGAATATCCATTGTCCATTGTAGAAGGAATTTTCAAACCAGGAGTACAAAATTTAGGTGGCAATGGTAAATTTGTGTATTTAGCATCAGTTTATTTCCAGCTGTTGGGTTATGGGACCAGGAATAGGAAAAGATTATGATTAAAATAAACCCCATTCTTATTAAATATATAACACATGGCTCTGTCCTTTGATATTCCAGGCTGATTTATTAAATATATAACGTATCACCACACCATTCCTATTCCAAGATATGTACATACTTAGGCTCTAAAGTATATAAAATTACATTGAGCTATGATTATTGTAAGATGCTGTGGAGAATACCATTCAATAACTTGATTATTTTTCTAAGAAATATTTGTGGAGAAAATAAAAAACAATATGTACACAAATGAATTATTCATTTTTAATGAAAAATAGTTATACATTTTATTAGCTTTTACGAGGTTAAAATGGATTAAATTTACCAGATTAAACATAAAAGGCAAATATCACTACTTTCCTTGACACTTTTATATTGCATTTATTTAGTTTTAAGTTAGTGTACAAAGTAATGAATTTCTTTTTTGGGTTTTTTGAATTGAAGTTTCTTTAAAAAGATATAGCATTGAAAATATCATAAAGGGAGAAACTTGATAAACACAGCTTCAAATTTAACAGTAGTTGTAGTTAGTTTGTTTGTATGTAGGCATATTAAATAATGAAAATAACTGTTCTCTGTGTCTCTTTTCTCTAAAATACATGGAAAATAAAAAATAAAATTTAAGGTACCTCAATCCAGGTCAGACTCAGATATGGAAGAAAGAAAGCATGAAGATAGGGTTTTTTTTTGTTTTTGTTTTTTGTTTGTTTGTGTGTGTGTGTGTGTGTGTGTCTGTGTATGTATGTTTTAAATTACTTTATTCACTCATCATCTTTCAATGACATGAGAATGCTTTTGCTTAAAGTTCACTAATGAGCGAGTACATCCATCCCCTGCTTATCTTTCTGGGTTTGTGATACCTTGTTCAGGAGGATATTCTCCAAATCCATCCATTTGCCTGCCTATTTTAGGATATCATTTTTTCTTACTGCTGAGTAGTACTCCATTGTGTAGATGTACCACAGTTTGTTAATCCATTTCTCAGTTGAGGGGCATCTAGGATGTTTCCAGGTTCTTGCTATTATGAATAATGTTGCTATGAACATAGTTGAGCTGATGCTTTTGGGGTATGAATGTACATCTTTAGTATGCCCAATAGTGGTTTTGCTGGATCATTGGGGAGATTTCCCAGTTTTCTGAGAAACAGCCATACTTCACTCCAGAGTGACTGAACAAGTTTACATTCCCACCCACAATGGAGGAGTGTTCCCCTTGCTCCTCATTCTCTCCAGCATAGGCTGTCATCTGTGTTTTTGATCTTAGCCATTCTGTCAGGTGTAAGGTGGTATCTGAAAGCTGTTTTGATTTGTATTTCTCTAATGGCTAAAGATTTTGAGCATTTTTTCAAGTGTCTTTCAACCATTTGTAATTCTTCTGCTGAGAATTCCTGTTTTAGTTCTGAACCCCATTTTTTAATTGGGTTATTTAGGGTTTTGGGTTCTAGTTTCTTGAGTTCTTTATATATTTTAGAGATCAATCCTCTGTCACTTGTAAGGTTGGTGAAAATCTTTTCCCATTCTGTAGGCTGTCATTTTGTCCTATTCACAGTGTCCTTGGCTTTGCAGAAGCTTCCCAGCTTCAGGAGGTCCCATTTATTGATTGTTGTTCATGGTGTCTGTGCCACTCATGTTCTATTTAGGAAGTGGTCACCTGTGGCAATTCCTTGGAGGGTATTTCCCACTTTTTTTTCTATCCAGTTTAGCATTGCTGTTTTATGTTAAGGTCTTTGATCCACTTGGATTTGGGTTTTGTGCAGGGTGAAAGGCTTGGATCTATTTGCATTTTTCTACACACTGCCATCCAGTTATGCCAACACCATTTGTTAAAGATACTATCTTTTTTTCTGTTGAATATTTTTGGTATCTTTTCAAAACTCAGGCATTCACAGGTATGTGGGTTAATGTTGGGGTCTTCAATTTGATTCCATTGACCCACAAGTCTGTTTTTATGCCAGTGCTAAATTGTATACATAAGTGACTCACAAAATTCTACCAGGGAACTTCTACAGCTGATAAACACCTTCAGCAATGTAGCAGGATACAGTAGCCCTCCTATGTACTAAAGATAAAAGGGCTAAAAAAAAAAGGGAAACATTACCTTTTATAATAGCTGCAAGTAACATCCACTTAGTTCATTAGCTCACTTTTATATTAAAAATTTTAAAGACTTATTATTATTTTATATGCATTTGCCTACATGCATGTGTATAACAGGCATGTGCTTGGTATCACCTTTGGTGGTCAGAAGAAGATGGGCCTTGGATTACCTGAGGCTGGAGTTACAGAGAGTTGTGAGCCACCATGTGGGAACTAGGAATAAAACCCAAGTCTTCTGGAAGAGCAATTGGTGCTCTTAACTGCTGAACCATCTCTCTTGGTACCATTAACTCTTTTGGTGGTTTTATAATTTGGATTTTTGTGATTAACTTTTGAAGATTTATATATATATATAGATAGTAATCGCTTGTCTGATGTATAGTCATCAATGTGCTTCTCTATTCTGTAGATTGTCCCTCTGATTTGCAGTAAAATTATGTTGTATTGTAAATAATTGTCCCACCTACTGGTTTAATAAAAATGCTGATTGGCCAAAGACAGCCAAGAAGTGTGGGTGTTGCTACCAGACTAAGAAAATTCTGGGAACATCTCAGAGCAGAGCATAGACATACCAGAGAGACACCACTGAGATACTAGGATATGCAGAGGAAAGTTGAAACACTGCTGAGGCATTATTCATAATAACAAGAACCTGGAAACAACCTAGGTACCCTTCAACTGTAGAATGAATTAACAAACTGTGGTACATCTACACAATGGAGTACTACTCAGCAGTAAGAAAAAATGATATCCTAAAATTTGTAGGCAAATGGATGGATTTGGAGAATATCTTTTTGTGCGAGATATCACAAACCCAGAAAGATAAGCAGGGGATATACTCACACATTAGTGGACTCTAAACAAAAAGCAAAGCATGTCCAAGCTGCAAACCACAACCACTGAACAGCTTAGGATCTGAAGCACCTTGGACTGGCACCTTGGAGCCCATTCCCTCCAGAGGAACACCTAACCCAGTCTTGATATTAGGATGAGGAAATCGAACTTGCCTGGAGTGGATGCTGAGCTAATCCACCTCAGGGCCTCTTGCCCTTTCTGGGGAAAGAATGGGGAGATAGGGAGAAGAGAGACTGACTGGGAGGGACCGGGAGGGGGAAGGGAGTTTGAACAAGGGGATACATGAATAAAAAATGAGACTTTATTCTATAAAAATAAAAAGAATTTAAAATAGAAATGCTGCTGAGAAAAGGTACTGAGTTGCATGGCTGAACAAGAAAAGAATAAAGGCTTAGTTTAAGAGCAAGAGCTAGCTGGCAATATGTCTGGACCCTAAGGCCAATCAGCATAAAATTAAAATAAGCATCTGTGTACAGTTTGTGCAGGTCTGTGGGTCTGGGCCACAAGGCCAGGCAGGCTAGTCTGGGCCAGAACCTATTACTACACTGATTGTTTCCTTTGATGTGAAGAAGAAACTCTTTAACTTTTCTGCTATCCCATTTGACAGTTCTTGAGATTATTTTCTGTGGTATTGATATCCTTTCCAGGAAGTCCTTAGTGATGCGTGCATTGAGGTGTCCCCCTATATTTTTCTCTGCTTGTGTCAGTTTCATTTTTTCTATTAAGGTCTTTCATTCTTTCATCATTCAATGCTTTTTTTTTTTTTAAAATACAGAATGGAGGTATGGATCTAGCTTCATTCTGCTACACGTGGGTGTAGGGCGCGGTTTGCCTTTGCACAACTTGCTGGAACATTCTATTGCCGCTTATGCTAATTAGGCATCGAGTAGTGACCAATCCGATGTACTGATACTAATTAGGCATTGAGAAAGGACCTATCCGATGTGATCCTCAAATATGTTAATGAGCCATTGTTTTGGGCCAATCAGCAGCCATATGCTAATGAATACTACTTTGAACCAATCACCGGCTATATGTTAATGAGGCATTGTGTTGGGCACCAATCACGCGCCAGGCTTCCCTATATAAGCAGGCTGAATCTCAGGCTCGGGGTCTTCTTTCCACCATTTCACAACTGAGCTGTACTCCAATAAAGTGTGATCCTAGAAGAATCATGCGTGTGGTGACTCGTCGTTCTGCAGGCCAGAAGCGGCTCGCCACACGTGGGTATCCAGTTTCCCAATAGCATTTGTCCAAGAGGCTAAACTCCAATGTGTGTTTTTGACACTTTTGCCAAAAAGTAGTCATTGGTAGCGTTAAGATTTAATATAAATCCTCTAGTCATCTAGTCTAGTCTGATCTATTCATCTATTTGTCTCTTTTTGAGCCAAGACCATGCTGGTTTTGTTACTATCGCTCTCTAGTAAAATTTAAGATCAAGTGTCATGCTAAACATTGCTCTCTGTTTAGGACTGTTTTGTGGATTTTAGGTCTTTTGTGCTTCCAAGCAAATTTCAGTGTTGTTTTCCAGTTTCATTAGGATTCTGATGTGATCACATCAGATATGTATAATAGATTTCTGGCCTGTCCAGCCAGAGGTCCAGATCTGTATATCCACAGTCCTACAGAAGCATACAGAAGCTTATATTAATTACATGCTGCTTGGCCTATGCCTAGGCTTATGGCTAGTTAGTTCTCATATCTTAACTCAACACATTTCCATTAATCTGTCTTGCCACATGGCCCATCGCTTACCTATTTCTTTACATCTTGCTTCTTAGGAGGCTGGATCTCTTTTCTTTTAACTTTGCCCTCCTTTCCCCTATCTATGCTCCGATTTTCCCACCTATTTCTAAGATGTCTGCCATAGGCCAAGACAGCTAGCTCTTTTATTAACAAATGATATTCACAGCATGCAGAAAGACATCACACATCAGATATGTAGACTGATCTCAGCAATATAGCTATTTTCACAATATTAATTCTTCCAATTCATGAGCATAGGAGGAGCATATAAATCCAGTCTACAATGTTATCATTGATTTCTTTTTTGAATATCTTAAAGTTTTGGTTATAGAGATCTTGACCCACTTGGTTACATTTGTTCCTAGGTATTTTATTTTATTTGTAAGCTCTTATGATTGACATTTCTCACTAATTTCTTTCTCCATATTTTTGTCACTTGTAAACAGAAGGATGCTGATTTTTCTATGTATATTTTGTATCTGCAACTTTGTTGATTGTCTATATGTTAATAGTTTTCTGGTGACATCTTTATAGTCCTTTAAGTATAGGTTCATGTCGTCTGCAAATAAGGATGAACTTACTCTCTCTTTTCTTTTCTCTTATTTTTTTGTGCATCTGTAAGTCTTTGAGCACTGTATAGAAGGAGTGTGCAGAGGGTATGAGGTTTTGACTCATTCCAGATTTAAAAAAAAATGCCCTTATTCTTTCCCTATGTAGACTAATATTACCTATAGGTATGCCATATTTCTATTATAGATAGTCATTATGATATTAAAGGAGTATATACTATTACATAACATACAAATATTATACATTTGTTCATAATTATATATAATACATAATATTTTTCTGTTTCTGTTTATCTTTGGAAATATCCTGTCATAAGGGGATACTGAGTTATGTTAAGTGTGTTTTCTGAGTTTTGAGATGATCATGTGATTTCTGTCTTTAAGCTCATTTATATTTTTTATTGTATTTATTTATTGACTTGTTGACCAACTTTGTGTCACTGGGATGAAGATAACTTGGTCCTAATATATATTTTGTTAATGTGTTTTTGAATTTGATTTGCAATTGTTTTGTGAAGAATTTTAACACTTTTTTTTCATGGAAATGGAAGAACTGGTCTTTCTCCATTTTTTTTATCCTCCTCCTCTTCTTCTTGATGTGTTCTTATCTGGTTTTATCTCATGGAAATATAAGTTTTATTGAATGAGTATGTAGTGTCTCTCTCTTTTCTATTTTGTCAAATATTTGGAAGTATTGTGATATCTCTTCCTTAATATTTTGGTAGAATTCTAGACTGAATCTGCCACATCTTGCACAGGGTTTTTTTCTATGGCTGCTTCCTGGCTTAATTTTAATAAGTCATATGTCCTTAGGAATTTATTTTGTAGATTTTGCTTTATTTAAATGGAAGTTGAACGAGTTACTAGGTCACCACATTTGAAGGTTGCCAGGATGGAATGAATGAGAATGACCCTGTAGGTTCATATATTGGAATACTTGGTTCCCTGCTGGTGGGACTGTTTGGGGGGTGATTAGGAGGTGTGGCCTTCTTGGAGAATGTATGTCACTGGGAGTGGGCTTTGAGTGTTCTACACACTTGTGTCATTCCCAGTTTTCTCTCTGTCTTCTGCTTTTAGATCAAGCTGTGAACTCTTGAACTATTCCTGGCACTATGTCTTTGCTCCACTATCATGGACTCTAACCCTCTGAAACTGTAAGCCCATTTAAATGCTCTCTTTTATAAGTTTCCTTGGTTATGGTATTTTGCCACAGTAATAGAAAATAACTAAGACAGTAGCTTATTATTGGAATGACCATCAGCCAATTTGAAAGTCAAAATGAACTATGTGTTTTTCTTTCTTTGACCTCCAGTTTACCTCAGGCCTTTAATTAGGTGACTCTCAGAGTCTATGGAAGTCTCTATGTTCTATTACCATTTCTTGCAGTTTCCAAAAATCTTTTTATTGCTGGAAAAATTCGGTTGATTTTTTTTTAACAATAGCTTCTCTATTACTTTCATTCTTTACACAACAATATCCCATTCATTGTCTCTGGCATTGTTTAAAAGAACATATTTTCACAACTGTCTTGAAGTCCTGTGACCTGGTTAGTAATCCCAATATTGTCACAAGGAGATATACTATTAAGGACAATATTTATTAGCCACTTACAATATAAATGCAGGAAATAGAGAAAGGATTCACTTGTCTGATACAGAGCTTCCTTCCAGGTGGTGGACAAACAGAGAGAGTGCTATCCTCATGGCACAGAACTTTAAGCTGTTTTTGGCCACACCTTAAGGCTACAGCTTCAAAGTTCATAGGTGAACCCCAAATCCATGCTGGTCCAGAGGTCACACCCTCAGGTCAGGGAGGTGCTGAATCCCACCACAGAGTCCTTCCTGTTTTTCAGCATATTTCCATATACAGAATGTATATTGATAACAGAATCTTTTTTAATTTTTCTGAGAAAATAGAACAGACATGCTATAAAAGGGTTTTCTATTTTTCCCTGCATTAGACCAGTTTTAAAGGTTTGCTGTTCTCTGTAACAATTAAACCTGGGAGGAAAAAGGCTCCGGGACTTCCCACTTTTAAGGTATTTTTTTAAACAAGCAATTTAACCTTTTGTATGTGAGGGATTTACCAAATGTGAGGATGAGAAGGCTGGTTATTTTTCTTGTGTTTGATTTCCTCACTTTTATTTATTTAAGAAAGGAGAAAATAGTTTTGTCTAATTAATACTATAAATAACCAAATAACATTCAAATGTTGACTTGGTAGCTATTTCAATTTATATTTAAATAAAGCAAAATATCAAATAAATCAATAAATTCCAAAAGACAGATGACTTTTTAAAATTAAGTCAAGAAGTAGTAATAAAAAGCCCTAGACAAAGACTGGTAATGTGGCAGATTCATTGCAGAATTCTACCAAAACATTAAGAAAGAGCTAACATCAATATTTCTCAAATATCTGACAAAATAGAAAGAGAAGAGACCCTAATCAGACTCATTCTATGAAACTAAAATCTTATAGTTTTACTTATTTTTTATTTTTACTTTTCAAGATTAAAAAAATTCCAAGATAATTATAACAAGATCTGAGAAGTTCATAGTTGAAATGATAGAGATAATAATGTACAATTCCATGAGAATTAGGATTGACTTTATCAACTCATCAGAATCTGGATATACTTAGGGAGTAAGCCGTGGAAAGGTTTTTGAAGAAGTTTCTGGATTAAGTTAATTGAGGTAGGAAGACCCTCCTCAAGACTGGGCAACAGTATTACATACCCAGTGGTCCCAGACTGAATGAAAACCAAAAAGGAACACTAGAACGCATCTCTCTTGCTTTCTGAATACAGATGAAATGTGATGAGCTGCCTCAAGCTCCCATTACCATGACTTTTTGGCTTTAGCCTGTGAGCAGAAACAAACCCTTACTTCCTAAAATTGCTTTTGCTAGAAATTTCATCATAGTAATGAGAAAATGAATGTAAAATGGAAATTAAAATGTTTATGCTTTCAGTTGAAGCTGTATCACTAACAACACTGTCAGAAATACTTTTATATGGACAGACTATTCAATTTTATGTGAATGAGGAGAGATATATTACAATAAGAAAGTGCCTTAACCTCTAACTTGGCTATTTATATTCTTAGATTATAACAAAGTATTAGGCATATGAAACTTTCAGTGCATTGTCATTTTAATTTTTATAGTCCACTGTTTCTATTCCTAATAAGATTAATATTTTTAAAATTTGTATTCTCTAATTATTTTAATTAAACCAAAATAAAATTATACTGAGCTAATTAATAAGCTAGATTGAAAGGTGGATATTTATGTGTTATTCAATGAGAAGACTAAAGTGAAAAGGGAAAAAAGAACAGGGGAACGTATAAGTACACAAATAACAACTTTTGCGATTGTTTAAGCTGATTTATATTTTACCTGTGAGACTCACGCTTTATATGTGCTCTAGTCAGAGCTGCATCTCCAGGTCCTGGGCATAGAGTATAGCAGATAATCACTCATAGTCATTGGATGTCTTCTTACCTTTAATGTGACATGAATAAAACCATTTTTGAATAGGATCATGGACTCACTAACCATCTGATTGATGTTCATGGTTTTGTTCTTGTCAATCGAGAGGACATGTTTTACAGGTCATTCTTCCAGGGCAGTAGTTTTTCAGCTGTGGGTTGTAAATAAATTTCTTGTAAATATATGGACACAGGGAAGAACACAGCTCTCCAGTTGTAGGGAGGTTACCTTCTGAGTAGTACTATTTACATGTTCGTGACTTTGTGATTTCCATTCTCAGGACTACAACTTGAAACCGAGTTTTTAGTTCTTCTGATTAAGTCTTCTGTCTTCATATCCAGATTAGGAAACCATCCTTTATAGCTGAAGATTATAACATCGAGCTGACTAATGTTTAAAAAAGAAAATAAAGGCACGATTAGGAAATCATCAACCACAAAAAATGTATGGGGTTTTCCCCAATATCACATCATCTTGACTTAATTGGTGCTCAGAGTTCAAGGAGTTGATGTGTGAGGTCATTTCATGAAGTAATGGTTTATTATGAATTTGCCTTCAAAAGTATACAAGGTCGGAAATTATACAAAGGATTCTGGAATTTTTTTTTTTGAAGAATGATGATGGCATCTGGCTTTCATGCTTGAAAATACTAGCGTTAGTCATCTGTATGGGTGGTTTATCGTGATGTTGGAACTGATATGGTGATACAGGAAGTGTGTGTGTAAACATGTTTTATTACCCTACATTTACTTGTGTGCTCAAGAAGGTACCATTTGTCTTTTTTCATGCCATTTTCTCCCTTCTGTGGTTTTGGATTGAAAATTTTTGGCTTACACAATATTCTGGTGGAGAAAGAAAGTCCCAGATGGTATTTTTATAGGCCAAGCCTTTGGGAAGTGATATGTAAAAAAACTATGAGTTCTTAAATTTCAGGATGTAGCTCAGTTGGGAGAGTACTTGCCTGGCATGCTTAAAGCCCTTGGTTTGATACCCAGGACAGCATACCACCTGGCATCGTGGTGCATACCTGGAATCCTAGCACTTGAGATGTGGAGGCCAGAGGATCAGAGGTTCATGGTCATCATTGGCTATCACAAATTTTTAATGACATCCTAGGCTACGTAAGACTCTGTCCCAAGAAAAACAAAATACAAAACACCCCCACTTAGAAAACCTGTGAGGTCTAAGACAGGGACATCACAGTCTAGTCTGGAAGCCCCTCAGTAACAATGTAGGGTTAAGAAACTCATTAAAATATGAGAGACAAACACATTTTATTTGCAAATATGCAAAGCATGGTGATATATGCCTTTAATTTCAATGCTTGGGAGGAAGAGGCAAGAGTTCAATGTCAAGCTGAACTACAAAACTTATTTCAAAAAAACCAAAAAGCAATGAAAAAAACATAAAGAGAATACACTTGTCAAATTTTGATGAAATATCAAAGAACACCCATAATTATCTAAAAATAATACTCTCTTTTCCAAATATCTATTTATATGAGACTAGACCTTCCTGTACCACACTTACAACACTGGATCACAATGGATTGAAGAAACAGATGTAATAATCCAGCTGTTTTCTGTGAAGCCAGACATCAAATTTGCACAAGGTAAAATGGGATAATTTAAGTTAAGAAAGAGCTAGGTAGAAACAAGCCTAAGCTAAGGCTGGGCATTCATAATAAAAAGTTTTTGTGTCATGATTTGGGTTTATTTATATTTTCATTATAGAAATCTTTCACCTCTTTGGTTAAGTTTATTTCTAGGTACTTTTTTCCATGAAAAATTTTCTATGAAATTGTTATAAATGTTTCCTCATACTTTTTGTTTCTTTACAATCTCATTGTTATATAAAAAGATTACTGATTTTCAAAAGTTTTATTTATTTGTACATATATGAAAGTTTTGCCTGTTTATAATGTATCACATGTATGCAGTGCACACAGAGGCCAGAATGGGGCATTAGATATTTTGGGACTGAAGTTACAGATGATTGTGAACTGCCATGTGGGTGCTAAGAATCGAACCAGGGTCATCTGGAAGAGCAGACAGTGCTCTTGACTGCAGAGCCATCTCTCAAGCCCATAGGAAAGTTACTAATATTTGTATGCAAATTTTGTATTCTGTTGCTTTGTTGAATGTATTTATCCACTGGGTTTTCTAGCTAAGCCTTTGAGAATTTTAAGTGTAAGATAATTTTATCTCCAATTAAGAATAATTTGACTTCTTCTTTTCCTATTTGTTTGTTCTTTCTCTTTCCTCCTTCCCTCCCTCCCTCCTTCCCTTCCTCCCTCCTCCCCTCCCTCCTCCTCTCTTTCTTTTCTCTTTTTCCACATCTGCTATACATTTATAAGTTGGTTGGACTTATAAAGCCTTTTAAAATACTGAGATGTGTTCTTTCTGTCCTAGTTTCAATGGGGCTTTTAATATAATGTCAAACTTCATCAAAAACTTTTGATTCATTGAGATGACCATGTAGTTTCTGTCCTTAACGTCTTTTTTAAAAATTATTCTTAGATGTATATTTTATTTTATGTATATGAGTATATTGTCTTCATGACATGTGAATCATATGACTGCCTAATGCCCACAGAGATTTGAAAAGAGCATTGAAACCAGGAGAACTGGAGTAATAGATACGAGCCACCAAGTGGGTGCTGGGGACCAACCCTGGGTCATCTGCAAGAGCAATAAGAGGTCTGAACCTCAGAGTCCATCTTCATGTACCGATGCCTTTTTAATGTGCTGAGTTATGCTTGTTAGTTTGTAAATGTTGAAACAATCTTTCCTTCTTGAAATCAAGCCAGACTGGTTGTGATGTATATTTTTTCCTAAAATTCTATATGTAGGAATTTCATTGAGAACTTGTTCAGTTATGTTCATCAGAAATATTAGTCTAACCCTAAATGTCATTGTAGAAACTTCATTCAGCAGTGGATAGAGGCAAAAGCAGAAATTCATAGTCAAGCACCAGGTTGAGCTCCAGGTCCAGCTGAAGAGAGAGAGGAGAGAGTATATGAGCAAAAGGATCAGGATCATGAGAAGGAGACCCAGAGAAGGCTGACCTGAGCTATTGGGACCTCATGAACTCTGAAATAATTGCTAAGGAACCTTCATGGAGAGGAACTACATCCTCCAAAGGCAGATAACTGTCAAATGGTGTGGGCATTTTGTGGAGCCTCTTGGAGTAGGATCAGACTATGTTCCTGTGCATGAACTGGCATCTTGGAGCCCATTTCCTACAGAGGAACAACTAACCCAGCCTTAATACTGGGGCTAGGGACTTGGACCTACCTCAACTGGATATCCCAGACTGAACTGACACACCTTGGGACTCCTTGCTCTCCTTGGGGAATGGCTGGGAGGATGCAGTGGGGGGATCAGTAGTAGATATGGGAAAAAAACTTTTTAAATACAAAAATAGAAAAAAGTATTTGTCTATTATTTTATTTGCTTATCATTATCCAGTTTAGAAATTATAGGGATGCTGGCTTTGCAGGATGAGCTTCTCTATGTTCCTTCTCTCTTTTCTGGAAACAGTTTGAAGAGCATTGGTGTTAGCTTCTCTTTTTATTTTGATAGAATTCTGGTCTGGAAGGATTTTTGTTGGGAAGTTTTTTTTGTTTTTTTTTTTTGTTTTTTTGTTTTTGTTTTTGTTTTTATCCCTACTGCTTACATCTCACTGACTGCTTCAAAACTGTTAAAATTGTTTTCATTTTCATGATTTAATTTTGATGGGTAATTATATTTTAAAATGGTCCCTAATGATTCTTTGTATTCCAGTGGCAGCCCTTCCCTCTTAATTACTATTTTTATTAATTTGGGGTTTCTCTCTCATGTAGTTACTTTGGTTAGAAGCTTGTCCATCTTGTATATTGATTTTTAGTCTCCATTTTACCATGTTTGCCCTGGTCATTCTATTCATTGCCATGTACTACTTTTGGTTTTAGATTGTTCTTATTTTCCTAGAATCTTGCTGGGTTACCGATTTGAGATTTTTTTATTTTATTTTATTTTTTATTGAGAGCACTCACAGTTGTAATTAGGTTTCTTAGAAGTGCCTCAAAATTTCTGGTGGGTTCTGTTTTCATTTTTATTTGATATCTAGTAATTTTTGAATTTTTACCTTTCTGATTTTATGAAGGATCCAGTAGTTGTTTAAGAGTGTGTTTTTTAAAAGTTTTTGTGTCATTGTATAAGTCTTTTTTTAAAAAACTTTATTTATTTACTTATTTATTTGCCTTGGTGTTTGCCTGGAACTGGAACTACAGACAGTTGTTAGCTGCCATGTGGGTGCTGGGAATCGAACCTGGGTCCTCTGGAAGAGCAGACGGCGCTCTTAACCGCTGAGCCATCTCTCCAGCCCCTGTATAAGTCTTTTGATTACTGATATCGAGTATCATTTCACTATGATCTTATAAGTTATGAGATGATTTTAATTGTTCTTTATTTGCTTGATTTGCCACCAAGATTGTGGTATATTTTAGAGGAAGTTTCATTATCTGCTGAGAATAACGTGTATTCTGTCTTTTTATATGGAATATTTTGTATGTATTTGTTAAAACTATTTGATCTATAGTATCATTTAACTCTTTGGGGTTTGTTTTGTTGGTGTTGTTGTTGATGATGATAACAATGATTTTGGCTTGAATGACCTGTCTAGAGGTGTGTGTGTGTGTGTGTGTGTACTTGGATGGTCTAATTAGAGATGGGGGGTGGTTGCTAAAACTACTCACCGTTATGCATTAGGACATATCTGACCTTTTATGTCCATTAGCTTTTATAAAATTGTAAGCCCCACTGAAGGAAGAAGAAAGATTAAACAGAAAAACTGAAGAAAATGGGAAGTATATTATCCCCATATAAGAAAGAAAAGAGAAATAAAGAAATAATTAGAAAAAAATCACCTGGATTTCATAACAATGAAAAATTAGATTAATATAAGAAGGGAAGTAAAAAGTAACACTATTAGAACAGGAAAAGGTCAGTGAGGCAGAGACAGCTCACCTGAGCTGTGGGAGTTCACAGACTCTGGACTGACAGCTAGGGAGCTGTATGGGACCGATCAAAGCCCTCTGCATGTGTGTGACAGTTAGTCTGTTTATGGGGCTTCTAGTAATGGGATCAAGACCTGTCCCTGGTGCTTGAGCTGGCTTTTGGAAACCTATTTTCCATGCTAGGTCTCTTTCTCTCTCTCTCTCTCTCTCTCTCTCTCTCTCTCTCTCTCTCTCTCTCTCTCTCTCTCTCTCTCTCTCTCTCTCTCTCTCTCCCCTTCTTTCCTTTTTTTTTTTTTAAATAACAGCAAGATCCAGGATTAGTTTTTATAGCCGCGGCTAGCCCTTCTCTGCCTCTGGCATGTCCGAACTTCCGGCCCTTGGAGCAGGCAGGCATAGGGTTTGGTATGTTTGTGTGGGATTCCTGGGGTCTTGCTAAAACGCCTGTACACTTCTCCGCCCTTCTGAGGACCAGCTAGGAGCACAGTGCCTCGGCCCTTGGGAGATTCCAAGGCCACCGCCACCATGCTGGGTTTCTTAGCCGGCTTGCTCCTGCCTCAATTCGATGTGCCATACTTTGCCGAAGCCCATGGGAGGCCGGCCTTTCTGTGCAGGAGTGGATGAGAGAGGGGAAGAGGGGAGGCAGGGCGAGAGAATGGGTGGAGAGGAAAGAAGGAAAACTGTGGCCGGTATGTAAAATAGATGAAAAAATTAACCAATATAAAAATTTTAAAAAAGAAACAAAAGTCAGCAAGGTGATGTAAAAATACTTTTAAATGTTGCAATTCTGGAGAGAGAAAGAAACAGAAGAACAAAGAGAAAAAAAAGCTAAGGATAATGAAGAGAAAGGAAGAAATAACAGAAGGAAGAAGAAAAAAAAATAGTTAAAAAGAATACATTGGAATAGCTGCTTCCTGAGTCTTCAGGTTCTAAAATAGGGGCTGGAGAGATGTTTGAGCACATAAAAGCTCGTTTTGCCCTTGCAGAGGATTCTGATGTGGTTCCTAGCACACACAGTGGTTTACGAGCTTGCATAACTCTGGTTCCTCTCCGGGTCTCATAGAGCACCGGATGCTCTCATGGCACACTTACATGCATGCAGGCAAAACACTTTTTACATAAAATAAAACAGATCTTAAAAAAATTTGAAAATTGGAGTGTTAATTATACATATGGGGGCCCTTCTTTCCATTGACTGGTTCATGTTGTTCCTGTGTCCTATTGGGCAAGTGTCTAACATTTTCCAGAGCGGTCTCAGCAATGCATTATCAGGGTCTGTCTCTGCTGGCCACACTGGCCTTTGCCTTCTCTTGTTTGGACAGATTTCTGTCTTGCTTTCCTGAGAGTCCCTAATTCTTATTCCCTGGGTAGCTGTTGCAGCTCGAGGGTGTCTCTCAAGGGCTACCACAACACTGAGATCAGTACAAGGAGAGACCTTATCTCCATACTTTACAGGCGTCCCTGGTATTAATTATGCTGCCAGAGGGATACAGTCTTGGGTACCATATACTCCCTTAGAACTTCAGAGTGCTCAGGCTCTACCACAATGAAAGACATGTGACTCCTGTATTTGATCCCCTCGCTGACCTCATGTTCAGAGCCATCAAATTCTGAGTAATTCTCCGTTAATGAGATCTCTTTCTAACCACGGAGGACACAGTTCCCCTCTCAAGCACACCCCAACATGTTCTATCCGCTGCCTGTACTCTCAGTCCCATTCACATCTGGCGGTAGCTACTGCGCTTCACAGCTGCCTCTCTGAGCCTCCCCTTTTCCAGGAGCGGTGGAAGTCCAAACTGTGGCTCTCAGTCACTGGATACATGTTCAATAGTGATTTCTCTCTAAAGATGGTGTCCAGCCTCTGTCCTCTGAGTCATAGTGTGAAAAAATGGGATTCTGTCACTGTATCTGTAGAACAATCATAGCATTTCAAAGCCCACAACTAGCTTTGAACATCATGAGGGTTGTGGCTTGTCCAGAGGGCATTCCTGCCTGGCTTTTCTTGGGCTTCCCTTGTGAAAGATCTTTCTGAGCCCTCTTTTGCTTGAGGAACCCAAGGCTGAGGCTGCATCCTGTTTGTGCCTCTGCTCAGTGTGAAGACCTTGACTCTGCTTTTTTTCCCCACGGTCCCTTAATCTCCTTTATGGGGTTCTGAAGCTTTAGTCTGTTTCTGTCTCGAGCCTAACGTCCATTTTGCCTATTTGGACTGTCTCCTTCGCTGGTTCTCAAGAGCTGCCACTACTCCACCATCCTACCCAGAACATTTTCCATTCAATAATTTTAAAAAGAATAAAGGAATCATGGACCCAAAAGATCTGACAACTATTGATACAATGTTTATCAGTTTTTCTCAGCCACCATTTAATTTAATTTCAATATCAAAGACAACCTTACAAAAGAAACAGGTTTAACATCATGTTTCCTTTTATACTGTTTATCCTTTTATGCTGTTTATTCATTGATTATCATCATTTGAATACTATCTGTACATTATAACCACTCTTTGAATGAAGAAGAAGAGGAGGGAAGAAAGAAGAGGCAGAAAAGGCCAATTAAAAAGAACCAAGTATGGGGCTGGAGGGATGGCTCAGCGGTTAAGAGCACCCTCTGCTCTTCCAGAGGACCCGGGTTTGATTCCCAGCATCCACATGGCAGCTAACAACTGTCTGTAGTTCCAGTTCCAGGCAAACACCAAGGCAAATAAATAAAGAAAGAAAGAACCAAGTTAATTGCTACTATGCGCCAAGTAATTATTGCTATGCTCCCATGCTACTATTTTATACTTGTAATTACACTATTGCTCTGTAGTTAAATAATCCAGAAAGTATTCCAATCAAATTTTACAGATGAGAGTTGAGAACTGTCAGTTAAATGATTTGTTTTGTATTACGTTTACACATAAAGAGTGAAACAAAAATGGTCAAAAGAGAAATATTTTACAACACATAAAATTATATGAAATTCCATTTTTATTTTTTTATTTTCCATTACTTTTACTTCTTGGGGTTATAATTACATTATTTCTCTTTTCATTTTCCTCTCTCTGAGTCATTCCATATACTCCTCTTTGCTTTCTTCCAAACACTCACTCTGTGGCTCTTTATAGAAAAAGTGTGCTAATTCCTTCTCTAATACTTGTTTCTTTATATGGTTTAATTGATTGAAACCGACTTAGAAAAAGATCATAGTAAATTATGTTCCAACATTTCTCTGCATGAAGTTATTTATCACATATTTATTCACCAAGGTAATAAAATTTTGAGTAAGTAAAGGGTTTTTTTTGTATTATATTTTGTTTGTGTTCTGACAAATAAAGCTTGCCTGGAGATCAGAGGGTGGAGCCAGGCACTAGTTAGCCATAGAGGTCAGGCAGTGGTGGCACACACCTTTAATCCCAGCACTTGGGAGGAGGAAGCAGGAAGATCAGGAGTTCAAGGCCACCCTCTGCTGGATGAGTTTGAGCTAGTCTAAAAGAGAAACAGAGTAAGGCTGTGGTGTTTTTTAATACCAGCTTTAGGGAGGTGGAGACAGGCATGTAAGGCAGGTGGAGACAGTATCTTGCCCCTCTTATGGTCTGAGGATTTGGAGAGATCAGAAGTGATTGTGGCTGCTCCTCTGCTTCTCCAATCCTTCAGCTTTCACCCCATTATTTGACTCCTGGGTTTTTATTAATAAGACTAATTAAGATTGTGCTTTATTTTATAGTTCACTTTTCACTTGGGGTAAATGGTTATTAAAATTGCCTGAAACACTGAATTCAGATTAATCAAATTACTAATGTAATGCCTGGCACTTGTAAAACTGTGGTTGTACCTGAGGCAGCAAGCTGTGCCTTTCCACAGCTTCTTCTCTGAGACTTTAGTCTAACAGAAGTACTTGACTCCTTAATAGACATCTCATTCTCCCTTATGCTACCAACACTTGACGCCTAACCCAGCAGATCAGTCAGTCTACTCGATATGCCTCAAGAGAACTTGAGATAAGTTCTCTGAGATAGCCAGAGGCTGAAGAATTGCCTAATCTTAATTAATATTAATCTTAATATGACAGTATTTAATAAGGTAAATAAGTTCAAAAAGCCCATAAATTATGAAGGCTATTTATTTTACCTTTCTAAAATATACAGTCAATGCCTGTTTTAATTGTGATATTTAGTAATAATTTGAACTGTTTCTCCATTTTCTTTAATATATTTCTCTCCATCCCTCCTTCTACTCTCATGTGCCTTTCTTGTTAGGTTTTCTTTTGTTTCTACTTGACTTATGCAGCTTTCTGACCCACAATTTTCTAAACTTACAGAAACAGACTTTTCAGCAAACACTTCAAATAATACCACAAGACTCAATTATCTAAAATTTAACACCCAGAGGCTGGAGAGATAGGTGTGTGAATATGAGCAATGTCAGCTCTTGCAGATGACCCAGGTTCAAATCCTAGCACCTACACGACAGCTTACAAACCATTATAACTCTAATTACAGGGATTCAGATCCTTCTCCTTGTCTCCATGGACTGTACACATGTTGTGTAGTGCTCAGACATATATGCAAGCAAAATTCCATACATGTAAAAAATAAAGTTTACCAAAAATGGAAACAAAGACTTTTGTGAAACTGATTTTCTCATATAGAAATGACAGATTTGTAGGTGTATACTGAGAAGTATAACATTTTTGATGTGGTCCTCTCCTGCCTTGTCCAAATAAGCTCAGCTCATAGGTTGTGGTATGGTGTTACTACCACCATATTTTACCTCAGTCATATCTCTGCTAAATTGTAAATTAGTCACTGTCAAACTGATAGTGCATTGGCAAAATCCTATCAACAGTTTGACAGTGATTTTTTTAATTCATTATTTTAAAACTTAAAGTATATATATTAAGGATTTCAGAGCTGTTGGTCCATGGAATCAAATCTTTGAATTTTCTGTGTCAGAAAGAAAAGCCAAAGGACATGTGGGAGGTGGAGTCATGAGGATTGGGGTCATTTGCTTAAGTAGTGTCTAGGCTACATAATGAGATTCTGTTTCAGAAAAATATGTTTATTTGTCATTATTTAAGTTGGTGTTGATTTTGGTTTCCAAGTAGTCATATTTTGTAGGTCTCCTTTTTATCTCTCTATTTCTCTATCTCCAGTTCTGGGTTCTTCAGCTCTTTCCTTAAGAACTCAGTTCTTAGCATTTTGCCTCATGATCATAACGAATCCCACTGTCTTTTACCAACTCCATATTGAATATTATCACAGAGTTCTAAACTCAAGAATAATATTCTGGATCTATCTCTCTATGTCGACTAAATTTTCGGATCTCTCTCTGTGTCTCTGATGCTGTCTCTCTTTCTCTTGTTTTTTTGAGACATAGATTCACTATGTAGCTCTGGTTGTCTTGGAACTCACTATATAGAGCATGATGGCCTTCAAGTCACAGAGATCTACCTGCTGCCTCCACCACCCAGATGCTTGAATTAAAGAGATGAACTGTTATTCCCATCTGACCCTGACTGCTTTCTTGTTTCTATTAAAATGGGCAATTGTCACACTGAAGTTGCCAAGTCTCAGTGAATTTCTAGATTGTACTGTCTTTTTTCTATTCTTGCTCCCTTTCAATCGCCTTCATTTCAGAGACAAAGTGTTACCATGGGACCACTTTCTAAGCCTCCAGCCTGAGTCCTAGTTTTCATTCCTTATTTCTTTTTCCTTGGTGTACAACCAACCTTTATGATATCTTTAAAGCCAAGTGTGGTGGCTCACACATGTAATTCTAGAACTTGGAAGGCTGAGACAGGAGGATTGTTGAGATTTTGATTCAAAGTCAACCTGGAATAGACTGAATTTCATGCTAGCCTTGTCTCACATTATAGAAATATTTGAAACATAAAAACAAAAGCATGGGCAACTAATTGGAACAGGTTTTAATTAACTTATGGTATATCCTTCTATGTTAGGGTATAGTCAGAAAAAAGTAAACCAGAATTGTATTTTGAACAGAAAAAGTTTGACATTGCAAAAAAAAAAGTGACTCTTAACAGGATGTCAGCAATATGAAGAGTGACAGCTTCCTAATGCCTTTTGTTTTTACTTTTATTTATATATTTATTTATTACACACACACACACACACACACACACACACACACACACACACACACAGAGTTTCATGACATGTGTGTGGAGGTCAAAGATCAGCATCCTAAGGCTTGTACTCTCCTTTGTCCACATGAGTCCCAAGGTCCTGAGGATTGAAGTCAGGGCAGGAGCATCTAACTTGGCAGCAAGTTACCTACTGAGCCATCTCACTGGCCTCAGCTTTGCAGTCTTGATCTTCTCTGGTCCCCACTACTAAGGTAACAGTATAAAGTTCACCTAAATGTAGAGCTCATATTCATGTAGCAAACAAAGGCAATTATTTAAAGAAGAACTTTCATTTGCCCTTACTTGGGATACATAGGAAAGATATAATCTACTCTGAGGCTGCAATAATTGGATTATCTAATCATTATGACCAAAGTGAGAACTCAGGAACCCAGGCACATGGCTACAGCTGGACTGACCATAGAAGTTGTGCTAGAACTTTAGGTGGTGGAATGTTCAAGAAATTTCCCAGTAGCACTCAAGACCACCATGTGGTGCTGCCTGTTCTCTTTCAGCACAAAGACAACATAGATGGAGAAAACAGACTCCTGAAACTATTCCATACATCACTAAAACCGCTGCATTTGAAAATTCACTCCCTAGACTTTCCACTACAGTTTTCTTCCTTACTTTTAAGGATGACTCCAATTTAGTTTTATAATTTCCAAACAATTTTTTAAAAAAGCCCATTGACACTATTTACTGTATTTCTGAATACTGAAGTCAGCAAGGCTCAGATAAAATATTTTATCTGAAAAAGCTTTTTGTTTTGCTTTGATTTGCCTTTTGCTTTTTGAGACATTGTCTCACTCTGTCCTTGAACTTACGCCTTAGTCTCTGAAGTGCTGAGATTATAGGGATGAGCCATTATGTCCAACTGACACACTCACAAAGAAGAAATAATAATGAATAATTAGTCTGAGAGGACAGAAAATATTTGGAAGGCATAGAATAGAATAAAGCATGTTCCCCTGAAAATAAGTTGGACAGATACAGACCTTGGAATACTCATGAAGGTTATATTGAAGGTATGGATGAAATATGACAAGAGGTTTGTAGGAACCATGTGTTCTAAGAGCTTCACCTGGAATTTGATAGAGAATTACTGTTTTGTCTTTTAGAAAATTTATTCTTTAGAGCCTTGGAAGGAAATGTAGGAAGGCACGAGACTATCCCCATAACCCTAGCCCTAACCCCTAAACCCATCCCCAAACCAACATTCCTAGAACTTAATAAATAGAATTTATTGGCAGGGCTTGAGTGGCTGTGTTGGAACTTGTCTTTAGTCCTAGCTCTGGGAAAGCAAAATCAGGTGGAACTCTATGAGACTGAGACAGCCTCGTCTACATGTGGAGTTCTGGGTTAGCCAGGGCTAAATGGTAAGACTCTGACTCAAAAAAAGCTCAGTGATGTTGAAAATGAGGGAGAGAGAAATTCTAAGCAGACTCTGCATTTCTGATTTGAACATCTGGGGGGTGCCATTTGACAAAGGTAGACACAGAGGACAAGAGGATCCTAGAAGCCACATGTTAAGTTCAGAGCAAGAAATAGTTCTCAGCTTAGACTCAAAGTTTAGATGCCATGGAGAAGCAATCAGTGCCTTGAACAGCAATAGACATCAAGAAAAAAGTAAGATTCCTACAAAAAAATGAGGTGGTGGGGCAGGAGCAGAACATCAACCTTTAAGTGAGAAGTTTTTAAACATTAAAAAAAAAGAGTTGGAGGTGGGGTGATGAGAGTGTAGTTTCACATAAGCTTTGGTGAGGCTCCAAAAAAAAAAAAAAAAGAAAAGAAAGAAAGAAGTGGGAAGGAGAGCAGAAGACACACTGCAGAGGCAAAGGAAGTCATTTGAGGTGTCTGGAAACTTCCCGCTGGATTTGGAAAGTGATTGGTCATTAGTAACATCACTAAAAACATTTTGATCAAATGTGGCTTGAGAAAATTGTGCAATTGACTAAACTAAGGGATGAGGAATGGATACTGGATCACTAAGGTGGTTTTAAAGGGAAAAGTAACTGGTTGATTGGAAGCTGAGAAGAGAGATGGGGTCAAGTTTCTCTACCTGTGTTTTGTCTCTGTCTCTCAATTTCACAATGGATGAGATTCCAGCATGTTTAAAGGCTAAGGGGCAAAGCTCTTAAAGCTGGTTGTGGTGAGTCACGCTTGTGATCCCATTGCAATGGCGAGGCTTGAGACACAGGGATGGATGCAAGTTTGAATCAATCTGGGCTACAAGATGGTGCAAGTGAGTCTGGGCTACACATTGAGACCTGTTTGAAAACCACAAACAAAATCTAAACCAAACTAAACAAACTAAAACAAACAAACAAATAAAATAAGAAATATATTTTATCTGTCACCTATATTTACATATGTTAAAAGTAATATACTTTCCAAGACTGATGAATTTATTGATAAGAATTTGGCAAGATTCATTCCAAAGGACATCTAACTAGAGGAATCCAATCTAAATAGTGAAGTTCAGATAAGCACAAGTCTAGCAAGATGGCACAGGATGTAAAGGAGCATGTCACCAAGTTCCATGACCTACATACTTCTAGAGGTCCGAGTAGTAGGAGACAACCATGTCCTGAAAGATATTCTTTGACTTTTATATGTACATACCTGCATGAGAGAGCACATGTATACACATGTTTGTGAATACATACACACATGCAATAAATAACTGTAATAAAGTATGTGGAAGAAAATAATTCAGATAAGCAAACTTCTGCCAAAACATAGAAAAATGATGAAGATCTTTTATTTCATTTTTTTTTTCATTATTTTGAGAGAGGGTTTCTTCTTTGTATAGCCCTGGTTGTCCTGAAACACTCTCTATAGACCAGATTGATTTCGAACTCACAGAGCTATGACTACTTCTGTTTTGTAGTGCTGGAATCAAGAATGTGTACCATGATCATGAACAAGAACAAAGTTTAATGACACATGATATGAAGATGCCATGATGAAATATGTTGCTTGCAAAAAAAAACAAAAAACAAAAAAACAAACAAACAAACAAAAAAACCTGGTTATGGTGTCACATCTGTTATCTTGGCACTTGTATGGGAGAAAAAGGCAAAATATCTGAGTTCAAGGCCAATATGGCCTACATAGTTTCAGACCAGCCAGAGGTACATGGTGAAACCTCTGTTAACAAATAAACCTCTGTTAATAAATAACAAATCCCACCCCCAAATTTTAAAAATTTAAAAAGAAATTTCTGATGTACTGATGAAGCACAATTTGAGTATATGTGTAATTTCTTATTTTGCTAAGATCTGTCAAAAGGCATTTGATAAAATAATACAAATATTGAGAAAATGCTTCAACATTTGAAGTGTTCTAGAGGGGGAGCATTCCTTCTGTGGCCCCACAGAGAAGAAAGTCATTGACTATATTGGTCTGTACACTGAAAGGCAAGGCTTTTTCTCTTTGATACTATGCACACTATTCTTGTTTAAGTCACAAAGCACCATCAAGCTTATTACTTGAAAATAGAATTTGGAAACTGTAAGGATTCCAACATGCATGGCACAGGGTGAAAGAAGAATTCTGGCATGTAGTGGACATGTGGTAAAGCCAACACAGGGCCAGTAGAACACGCCCCGTGTATGTAGAGCATGCCCCTAGGCATGGTTACATAAATCCGGGCCCACCCGCTCTCTTAAAAGGAGATGCCATTTGGCAGTCTGTCTCCTCTCTTTCTCTTCTGCTTCTCTGCCCCTGTACTCGCCGGGCAACTCTCCTGAATAAACTCTCGTGTGGCCCTGGTAACGTGTGTGTGTGTGTGTGTGTGTGTGTGTGTGTGTGTGTGTATGTATGTTCTCATGCGAGAACCAACAGAAGCATCTTTGAGGCTCTGCATGCCGAACTCTTGCCTTTGATGACTCCCTTAAGTACATCAGATGGTTGTGTGTCTGTGTGATACTGAAATGTCTGTAATGCAGTTTCAAGTAAAACGACCATTCCCAGCATGATCACCAATCCTATTCACCAGTAGTGATGACAAGTGGCCATTGTCTGTTTTAAAAAAAGAAATTAAACGTCCCCAAATGAGACATCTGTGTTGTCATTGGGAATATTCAGAAAAATGCAATGCTGGGTTAGCTGGAAATTACTAAACAGCGGTATCAAAATGTTGTAAATAATTATTGCAATAAGCATAATTGCTTGTGAAATTTCTTTTTAAATGAATACAGTGCTAACTTGGCTGGCTTGACTGTTTTGGTATACTTATTAATACCAGATTTTTAAAAATAGCCATTGTCCTATTTACTTATTGTTGTAAACTAAAGCTAAGTTTGATGGACCCATGTTTATAATCCCAGCACTCAAGGAGGTGAAGCAGAAGGATCAGGAGTTCAAGGCCAGCCTGGAATATGTGAGAGTTCATTTCAGAAATGGTTAAACTATACAGATGTATGAACACACACTATGCAAAATTTTTGCATTATGTTTGAGTACATATGTAGTATGTGTAGACAGAGATTTGTAGAACTACAAAGGGAATTGTGTATATTACATATATGTATATATACAAAACATACTACATATGTATATTACACATAGTTACATATGTATGTAAATAAAATTTGATTTTTCCATTTAATACTTAGAGCATAAATATAGTTTTCTATTTTTATTTTTTGCTGCTTTTCGTGTTCACTGTGTCACCTGAGATGGCTTTGGATTTGTAACTTTCCTTCCCAAATCTCCCCAGTGATAGATAGAATCACAGCTGTATAATAACAACACAGAGGGCTACTTCCATGCTATTTTTAGGGAATACATAGTACTCAGTGGCACATATGTGCTAGTGCTAGCAACTTACCAACCTTCCAGACTGTGAAAATATCAATCCATATGCCCTGAAAACACTTGACCAAACTGAGCTCTTAGGTCCTTGATATTATTATGACTGTTGTTATGTTTGTTGTGATTCTTATGAATATGTTTCAGATGAAAAAAAAAAACCTATATATTAAACAAACCAGGTGATGTGACTTAAATCATACTAACAGTTGGAGATTCAGAATTGAAACTCAAGAGTTAACCTTTACAAGAGGCAAGGAGAGCATCTTCTAAGTTCCTTGTATTAAGTGAAAAGTATTAAAAAGAGGAAGAAGTTGCTTTTGATCTCAGCATTGAAAAGATGAGGCAGTGGGATTGCTGTCAGTTTGAGATTACCCTGGGGCTACATAGTGAGTTCTGGGCTTGTCTGGGTTAGAGTAAGATTGTCAAACACCAACCAGCCAACAACCAGTGCAAAAGAAGCCCAAACTATACTGCTGAGCAGCGAGAGGAAAGCTTTACCTCCGCGGTGTGGGGTGTGGGAGCAGGAGTTTATTTGAACTGGTCTCTATTGCTCTAAGAGTGAGCAGAACTGTCTAGGGTCTGCTGATGTTCCGTGTGTGTGTGTGTGTGTGTGTGTGTGTGTGTGTGTGTGTGTGTGTGTGTGTGTGTGTGAGGGTGTGGAGAAGACGAGAGGAAGCAGTTAGGAAAAGTTGGGGAAAGTTTTGTAGGGACTCATTAGAGACTCTGACAGTAAGAACTACTAGAGGATTCCCAGCAGCTGGCCAGCTAGTCAGAATAAACCGGCTGGACCTGTGGTGGGCGTGGCCAGCATTTTCCATCCCTCTGAATGTACAGCATAGTCATAGCAGGCAGATGATCCGTAGATCGTCTTTCCAGTCAGCTATTCCGGGGGGAGGGGTTAGAAAAAAAAATTCAGAGTTGTAGTTTCAAGTTTTCATACACATTTGCTGTCAGGGATTGAGCCTCTTGTAGGCAGAAGACAGATCCCTACTGACCTGTGTTGGTACTCTATGTAAGCCTAGCAGTGTGGCAGGTGACATAGGAATTAGACAGCAAAGATGCCTCTCCCCTCATGCAAAGTGTGGCAAATACAGGAGTCCCCGAAAGAGGGAAGTGGTTACGCGATCGAAAGCGGCTCAGGACTTGCATAATACAGAATCCTTGCAGCAGAAAACTCCAAGTGCGTTTTTGTTTTCAAATGATGAATTACACATAGGATTTCACAACGATGGTCTCAGAAGACTTTTAATCAGACAGCCTCCATTCCCTCTGAGTTTGCCTCCAAGATCATGTTTGGACATTCTGAAAACCTGTCCCTAGAGACAAAGAGGAAGCTTGGCGTTATAAAAAGCTAGCTTCTGCTGAATGGATGTGAAAAACTGCACGCACATTTAAGAGTGAGATATTGTCTGACAAATGAGTTTCATTTAGGAGGGTGGGAATCCATTTACAAAACTTTTCCTCTTGGGCCTAATGGATGATCCCTTGATTTATTGGTAATGGATTTATTCGTGTTGTAATTCAAAAGTAATATGTTATGACTAAGAGACACTGGCTCCACCACCCTTTTTGTTAAAAACAGTCTAGCTTGTTCCAATTTTAATACAGCTTTACATAGTTTGAGAGCAATGTGAATTATTTTGTTATAAAAACTGTATATTCACATAATGTCATGGTGAATTAATTAACAGTTCTTTCTTTCTTGTAAATCAATACATTTCATTCTTCATTTAATTTTTATGGTCATTTTTTCCTGTTTGAGATGGGCTATGACCTGTCTGGAACACATTATATAGTTTAAATTAATCTTGAACTCGTGATGATCCTCCTGCCTCACCCTTCAGAGTATCAACATTATAGGCATGACCCACCTGCCTGTCTAAACAAACATTTTTTTTTGTTGTTGTTGTTTGATTGTTTTGTCTTTTAAAACAGGCTTTTGTGTGGTTCTGACTGGCCTTGAATGCCCTCTGTTCCTCCCCCAAATCCTATTCCCAGAGTTGGGATTACGGACATCACCACAACTGAGTTTTTATGGGGAGCTTGGGCTCAGATCTAGACCTTTGTGCATACTCTAGTCTACAAGCATTCTGCTAGCTGAACATATCCTAAGTCCCTGATAGGATTTTTTGGGGGGGGGACACAGGGGCATGAAGGGGGTCTTTCACTTATATGTATCATGGAATCACAGAGATCCACCTATCTTTGCCCCCCAAGTGCTAGGATTAAAGGCATATTTAAAACCTTGATATATTTTATACATCATTAATTTTTAAAATTTAAATCCATAAAAAGTAAGTTCAAGCAAAATTGATTCAGATGAGCAATAGACCGGTGTTCGCTCTAAGAGTGAGCAAAACTGTCTAGGGTCTGTTGATGCTCTTGTGTGTGTGTGTGTGTGTGTGTGTGTGTGTGTGTGTGTGTGTCAGGGTGTGGAGAAGATGAGGGGAAGTAGTTAGGAAAAGTTGGGGAAAGCATTTCAGACACAGCTGGGTTCTGCAGTTTTTTTGTTAGTATCTTGGAAGCAGTCTAGAATTTGGGGAATCGGCCCTCCAGCTGGCCAGTGTCCTTTGAATCCTGTATCTGCTGCTACTTTCAGGCTAAGTGATAGTAGGTGAATTGCCTTGAAATCCAATGTTAAGAAAATCTGGACAGTAACTGGCACTGTAGCATCAGTCTATGATAACTCAATGAGTCCATGCCTGAAAAATACAGCATACAGAAAACCATTAATGCAATGTACTTCTCAGTATTATTTCTACGGACATCCCGCCTTCTCCTCCATTACCGAATCCTCAGATCCAATCAACCACAGATAAAAATAATTTAAAAAATTGAGTCTGTGAATACGTACACACTTTTTTTACCCTGTCATATTTACCCAAATGATATGATATAGCCTATCTGTAATCCAGAGATAGCAAAGTTTAGGAGAAGATATGTATGGGCTACATAAAAATACTATGCTACTTTCAAGAAAGCACAGAAGCATCTGTGAGTTTTAGGATATAAGGGAGTTCCTGGAACTAATCTCTTGAGTAATTTTCTCAAAAAGGTGCGATGACTGTTTTCAGTGTGTTCACTGGGCTCTGTGCCGATCCAGGATTACCTTTTCTTTGTTTCTGGCTAGAGTGAGCTATACCATCCATTTTTTTTTATGTGATAGTTGAAGGATAGTGATGATGCAGCAATTATTCTGTAGCTCACACAGCGCCACACATATGCTGCCTCACAGTTTATGTGAGGCAGAGGCTGGGTTTATAATCTCCCTCACTTTTCACCTGGATCTCTTTATGGCTTTCCTTTCCTGTCTCCAGGGACAGGTGTGTTTGTTTGGTTCCATGGTGAAGCACCCTGGCTTCTCCAGGACAGCCACCTTAATAAAGACAGAGTCCAGTAAGGACTGACACAAGGCTCTCTGCATCCTTACTGGAGCCAGCTTGTCTGCATTGGTCCCTGCTTATTCCTGCTTTCCTTGATTTTTCTTCCTGCACATCTCCCTTATAGGTTTTAAGTTCTAACACAAGATGGAGACACCAGAATTAGGAATACTGGTTCTTTGATAAGGTCAAGTTCTGAAAACCAAAACAAAATTCTTAATTGAAACATATCTCTAATGGTTCTAATTCTCTATTTGATGTAGCCTCAGTAATGAAAATAATTTCTCTTGGCACCAACAGGGTGATTAGGACAAATAAAGCAGGGGTGGTGGCCAATGCCTATAATCTCAAGTATTTGGAAGGCAGATTCAGGCAAATCCCTGTAAGTTTCAGGCTAGGCTGGTCTACATAGTAAGTTCCAAGCTAGACAAGGTTATATACTAAGGTTATAGTGTTTTATCTCAAAAAGAAAAACATACACAAACAAATAAACAAATGAAAACATAGACAATAAAATTATATGTAACATTTGTTTGTAAAATTATTTACATGACTTAGAATAAATTACTTTTAGATAATAATACAAATCACATTTTAAGATCTGCAGAGATGGTTCAGTGGTTTGGAGAATGTATTATTGCTCTAGCTAGAGAGTCCAGCTGCAATTCCCAGCATGCACATGGTGGCTTATGACCCTCTTTAACTCTATATGCAGAGGATCATGCCATCTACTGGCTTCTGTGGTGCCAGGTATTTACTCAGTGAAAATGCAGGCAAAACATTCATACATGTAAAATAAAAATAAGAAATAATTCAAAAATATGACATCACAGTTTAAAAATTCTATGTAGCTTTTCTAGATTATATTAAAAGATATTGCTAAAAATTCATTTAAATGTATCTATTACAATAATTAATTTTGGAAGGGATTTGAAGAATTAATATTTTAACAACCTCTATACTATTACCATCCTCCTTTGTAGGAGACATGGAAAGCTTAGAATTTTCTGTAAAAAAAGAAAAAATACACAAGAAAGAGTCCTCAACTATGTCTGCTTCTACCCATAAAACTTTCTTCTGATCCAAAGTAATCCAACCATTTCTAATGAATCCATTCAGTCTTAATTCATTTAATCACTCTAAAGAACTTCTAAGTACTTGTTACGTACTGTGAATGAAACTGTTGCTAAGTACATGCAAATAAACATTGCCACTTTCCCGACATATGTTAGTGTCTAACAGGAGAAGGATAGTGTAAGGAGTATCCAAGGAAGAACTGTCTGTGTGCAGAACTTCTGAAACGAGGCTGAGCACATAGAAGAGAGCTTTAAGAAAGAGTATACTTAAACTGAGTATTTAAATCTAACAAAAGTTATCCAGCAAAAAGAAGCAAGGTCTTTGGGAGAGAGGGAACAGGATCCTGAAGTTTTTGAGATACAAAGAAAAGATGAAATATTTAGGAAAATGGCTAGCAAAACATTCTAAGTGTCAAGGCTTGATGTAAATTGGGACCACAGATGAGAGACCACACCTTGCAGAAACAGAAGGAAGACAATGGTGACAGGGGACAACACTAATATAGCCACTATCCTTTGCAAGATAAAAGAAAGAAGGGCATGGGAGCACACCAGGAACCCCAAAGAGAATTTGGTTCTGCATCAGGGAAGGAGGTAGACTTAAAAAGGATGTCATTCCAGATGCTGACATTGACCAAAGTTCAAGTGGAATAGGATCGTGAAACCTGTGTCTTTTCCAAGTGGACTTTGGTGGATCAAAGGACACGAAGGCCCTTAATATTTACTGAAGACAACTGCACATGATTCTTCCCTAAAACCTGACATATGGGGAAAAAGGAGGTACTTAACTTGAGCATATTTACTCACTGAAAAGCAAAAGAACATGTGCACATGCACCACACACATATACACACAAATACATTTATATGCATATTTATATTAAATATATATAAAGGCAAACAGACAGACAGACTGGCTAGACTGACTGGCTGAGAGAAGCTGAAGATAAATGTGGGGTTGGAAAGAGATTGGGTACTAGGGAAATCTCCAGGAACTCACAGGATGTCCCTGGCTAGATCTCCAGTTAATAGTGGAGGGGATTCTTAGACAGGACTTCTATAATCAAATGAATAACCACCCTAAGTGTCATCATCAAACCTACATCCAACAATTAATGGAGGTGGAGGCAGAGATCCATGGCTGAGCACTGGGCCGAGCTCCCTTCTAGCTGGGTGGGGGGAGAATCTGTAGGAGCAAGGGGTTAGGGATTGTGAGAAGGAGTCCCACCAAGATGGTTGGAGCTCTGGAGAGCACACTGAATCAAGAATAGCCACTGGGGAACCATGGGAAAAGGAGCTAGGCCCTCCAAGGATAGGCGACTATTGACTGGCTTGGGCTGTATATGGAGCTTGGAGGGGTGGGATTAGACTGTGTTCCTGTAAATGAGGTGGCATTTTGGAGCCCATTCCCTGTGGAGGACTGCCTAACCCAGATATAGGGATGAGGAAATTGGACCTGCTTGGAGTGGTTCTGCCATGCTGAGCAGACCCACCTTGGAACTTCTTGCCCTTCGTGGGAGAGAATCAGGGGATGGGGTGGGGGGAGGCTGGGGGTAGACTGGGGGAACTGGGAGGAGAGAAGAATGAGCGAGCAGGGGGATACATGTAAAAAAGACCTTTTTTAAATAAATAAAAAATGAAAAAAGAGACTATAACCAAAAGATCAAATTGAAGATAAATAAAAATGGTTAATCAAGAAAATTCAGAATTATTGATAGAAGCCATAAAGCTATTTTTATCATATATAAACATTTTTCTGACAAATTTTTAATGTAAATACTTAACTCCTAAGTACTAGTGTCAATTTCACTCACTTTCCTAACTAACATGACTGTCTAAACATGAGCTGAACAAGGACGAGCCAAGCCAAGGCAAACAAGGAAAGACTATGAGGCCTCAACCTTACACAAAGAATCACAGCCAACTAAGGAACGTGAGTGTGGAAGAAATAGCCTTATCCAGGGAAGAGCACACCAAATGGTTACCCAATACCAAACGGTCAGCAATTAATGGAAAAAGAGGTCATGAATTTGTAAGAGAGCAAGGAGTATATAGGAGTTTTTAGAGAAAGGTAAAGGGAAGATAGGAATGATATAATCTATAATCTCAGATTTTAAATACTAAAATAATGATCACTGAGCTGTTATCATATGGTTTACCTTGCCTCCTGCAGAATGAATTTATATTCCCAGCCTGTGAAATGAACTTGGCCAAAGCTTACTTTGACTAGTAAACATAAGTTGGTAGTAGAAGATATGAGTTATTGCATATATCACTAAATTCCTGAAAAGAGAATGCATGCCCTAAGCAGAGACTGCTTCTTAACCCTAGATACTGTAGGAGAGAGCTATGGCAAGTGACTCACAGGTACTAGAGATATCCATTGTAAGCATGAAGATTGAAGCTTGTCACCTCAATAAAGCTGATTAATTAGAATTTGGCAATAGATTTGAAGGAACATCATTAAAAAGTACTTGGATAAGGGAGTAATGCATTCAGAATGGTGTTTGCTCCTCTGAATGTAGATGGAAGTTGAGTGGTGTAGGCAGTTTGTGGAGCCTCTTGCAGTAGGACCAGAGTTTATTCCTGGTGCATGAACTGGCTTCCTGGAGCCCATTCCCTACAGAGGAACATCTAACTCAACCTTGATAATGGCGGGAGGGACTCGGACCTATTTCAACTGGATATGCCAGACTGAACTGACTCACCTTGAGAGTACTTGCCCTCCCTGGGGAGGAATGGATGAGGAGATGGGTTTGGCGGAGGCTGAGGGAGGACTTGGGGAAGGAAAAGGAGAGGGAGCAGTGGAGGGTATGAGAAAAAATGTTTTAAATAAAAAAAATTACTAAAAAAAAGAATGGTGTTTAATATTGATCACCTTAACATATTCAAGATACAATGCTAATATATCTATCTCTAATGCAGTCAAACATCCCTACAGCTCTTTCTCTTATATCTTGTTTCACAACCTGGTATAATTAGTTTAGTCCAGTTTTTCTACTGGATTTTGATTCCTAACTTTTTATCTTAAATAATGATGCATCAACATGGCCGTTACTCGGGTTGCCATGGTGCATTTATTTTCATATTTATTTTGCAACTAATTTTTAAAAATAAAAATTTAAAATATCATGTTTCAGTGCCACTGGACCTTTAATACCAACACAGGGGAGGCAAAGGTTAATGAATCAATGAGTTCAAGGCTAGCCTGCTCTAATAGAGCAAGATCCAGAGCAGTCAGGGTACTCTGTCTAAAATGATGATAACAATAATAATGATGATTATAACAGGGGGCGATACTATCAGACTAAGAAAACTCTGTGAAGAGGAATAGCAAGACAGAGATGCCAGGGAAATGCTGAGGAAGAAGGATGAGAATGCTGCTCTGAGAAAAGGTACCAACCTATGTGGCTTAACTGGATAAAAATTATAGGTTAGTTTCAGAGCAAGAGTTAGCATGTAATAATCTTGAACCATAGACCAAACAGCTTATTCTTAATATATGCCTTTGTGATTCTTTGAGACTAAATGGCTTCAGGACCAGTTGGGTGGGACACAGAAACTTCATACAGGCTTTCCCCTGTTTATAAGAAAGGTCTCCTGATGTGGGTTGTCTTTCTATATGATGTAAATGTGCTCTGCTGCCATTTGTCAATAAAGAGGCTGTTTTGGTCTACGGCAAGGCAGCTAGCTTGGAGGAAGGCAGGAAATCCAAGCATAGATAAAAAGAGAAGAAGGATGGAGTCAAAGAGATGCAACAGGCTGCCGTCCAAGGTAGCAAGATGTAAAAGTACCAGTAAGCCACTAGCCATTTGGCAAGTCATAGATTAATAGAAATGGGTTGAGCTTAGTTGTAAGAACTAGTTGGTAATGAGCCTGAGCCAAAGACCAAACAATTTTTAATTAAAATAAGCCTCTGACTAATTATTTTGTAAGTGACTATGGACTGTGGGTGGGAGAGATTTTGTCTGGACTGCTGGGCCCAGATGGATCAGAAACTTGTGGCTATAGTTTCTAGTTAACCCTTCTGTGCATCATGGGCATTTGGGAGTAGACTAAATAAATATCACTGACTTTTTAAAAATCATCATGTTACCAGAGAGTTATACACAGAAGTGACAGATAAGATCTGGGATATTAGGAGTCCTGTGGACAGCGCTTAAGAGAGCACTTTCATCCTGGGAAGAAAGTGATACATTTCTGGAGTTTTCAGAGAAAACTTTCCAGTTGGGAAAGGCTTTAAATGAAATGTTATAGATCTGGGTCATTGCCTTCTAAATATGTTGTGGATACCATAAATAAAAAATCAGTTTTTAAAAAATAAATGCAGGGTATCTCTTTGTAGCCATGGCTGTTGTGGAACTTTGTATGTAGACCAGGCTAGCTTTGAACTCACTGGGATCCTCAGCCACTGCCCCTTCCTGAGTACATTTTTCTGCTGTTCTTTGATTATAAGACTTCTGTTGGCTGAGTCACATGAATGGTAGTTTCAATGTGCATTTGTACACATGTTAGCTTCCTCTGAGCCCATCCTTAACTGTTCCTGATCCCTGGAAGATCATTCTTCCCATCTCTAGTCCTGTTTCATCTCTACCCTAATTCTGACTACCCCATTCTCAGACCTTGCTTCATTTCACAAACTTAACCCATGTCTTAATGATGTAATTCATCTATGGCCTTTAGACGTGATGAAGATCAAGATGTTTGTGTAGAAGCTAAGAGGTAATTTTTAAAGTTATGTTTAACTTCTTTTGAGGTCTCATCAAAATATAACAAAAATATAATCTAAAAAATCCTTTTAGTTTATTAAAATCACTACATCGAAATTCTCTGTTTCTTTGTGATTTTCTCACTCAATCACCAAAAACATTTTTCTGTAATTTGTAATTATTGGCCTTAATAAAATAGCTCTGAGTTTTGTTCTTGATTTCTCTGATGCCATTGATAGAGAGTTAGCTTGAGATTTAAAGTTTAGTAGGAAGCTGGGCCATCAAGATTAGATGTAAAGACTGGCAAATACTATTCAATAGTAGTATAGAGTTGCTTAAAATGACCCAACACTCTCGTCAAGTATATTTGCTAAGTGTTAAATATCTAAAGCACTGTTAGCATTAATAATCACCATTTTCTGTAAGCTCACTGTTGAATGTTTACTTACCTCTTACATAAGATAAGGATTGAACTACCCTGAACCCTGACTGCCTAACTGGTTGTTATCAGATCCTGCTCTGATCACAGGCTGCCTTGAACACAGAACATTGCCATCAGAGAAGCCCCTCTTTGGCATCTGTCTAGACTGCCTTCATGACAGCTTAGATGCTCTAAACACCCCGCAGACGTCTGGCAGAAGACACAGGACAACCATAACTGGTGCTGGCACTCTGGGCAACATTTCAATCAGGGCCATTTGTGCCAGACTTTTGCCACCTTAAGCCTCAGAGTAGCTGTTTTCTCCCAGGCCAGAGCACAGCCTTGATGGCTCAGCAGGACTGTGGTTACCAAAAATGTAGCCTTTCCTTTTATTTGACAGGCTGAGCCATAATTGGCACAAACACCCTTGCTACACACAGTTCCCATTCTGGCTATGTAAACAGTATGTACAACCTCACTTTTTGAATCAGCTGGGTGCCACCTTTCTGGGTTGCACTACACATGTGTTACAGCATGAGGGCTAATAAAAACTTCTCTCACGAGGTTATGTCTTGTGTACTTTGTGCCTTTATCACCAGCACAGTGATCTGAGCTGGTAACATAAAGAGGAGATGTCAGAAGTAGCATCAGCTGCTGCCACACTAATGGTCATAGAGGAAGAGGTGACGGTATAGCTAAAGCATTTCAGACAATAACTGGCGACAGAGAGAGCAGAAAACAGAGACAGCACAGATGCGGGATGGTGGCAGTGAGAGGTCAAGGCTGAAGGATGATGTGAACTAGAGAAAAAGACAATGTAGCCATGGTTACTAAATAAATTCTATAGAGTTTCCAAGCTTTGTGGGTCTAGAACCATAGGCTCATGAGCTGTTAACATCAGCCAGTATAGGAACAGAGGGTCCCGACAATTGAATTTTGTTCAAGAACTATAACACTAGCAGAAACAGCCTTCCTTTCCTTCTTCCTGCTACTGGCTACTGCTCTGATGCTGGAAGCCAACGATTTCAATAGATGCCAAAGGCTTGAGCCTTTGATTGTTAAAGTCCAGAGCAGTAGGTCTCCACATTAAGACCTATAATGATCAACTGGCTTCTATAGAATACAATAAGCCTCCCTGGCCTGCCAGGGCTTGGAGCTATAAGTCTTTGGGCATTCAAGGGCCCAAGGCTCACTGTGTTAGTTTTCTGTAAACTTCACATAAACTGGAGTCATGTGAAACTCCAAAGGAACCTCAACTCAGAAAATGCCTTCATAGGATGTGACTGTAAGGCATTGTTTTAATTAGTGATTGGTGGGGGAGGGCCTGGCTCATTGTGGATGGTGCCATTTCTGGGCTGTTGGTTCTGAATTCTATAGGAAAGTTGGCTGAGCAAGCCATGAGGAACAAGCCAGTAAGCAGTACCCCTCCATGGCCTCTGCATCAGCTCCTGCCTCCATGTTCCTACACTGCTTGAGTTCTTGTCTTGACTTTCTTCAGTGAAGGACTATAATGCGGAAGTATAAACCAAAGAAATCCTTTCCGCCCAACTTGCTTTTGGTCATGGTGTTCATCATAGCAATAGTAACCTTACTAAGATGCTGCCAGCACTAGAAAAGCCCCCCCACCCCTTACTAGTAACGTTTATCTGGATAATGCAAAGGTGTCCCCACTACCTGACTGGTAATGGTAATTTGATTCAAATAGTTAAAAATAAAGATATTTATTGATTTACTTTATCATGAAATTGATTATATCTATCCCATATCTGGATTTTGTATAGTCAAAAGTAAATCAACAATTCAAGGAAACAGTATTGCACTCTTCATTATGACCCCACTTAAGATCTACAAAGTTCATGGTTAACTACAAACAGTTAGGGTAGGTTGTACAACATCCTCCACCCTCTCCACTGCACCTTCTTCTCTTCTCTTCTGTCCTCTGTAGCCATCTTTGTGAAATTCTTAATGTTTATCTTGAGTCTGCCCCTTTATTTCCAACTGAACTTCTGCAATGCTTTAATCTACTTTCCCAACTTGGTTTTGTGGCTTCTCAGCAGAACATTCTTTCTTAGTCTATTTCATGGTGACATGGAGATGTTCAAACAGAAACACACATTCTAGAGCACGGTAGGAGAATACCAGTCATGCCTACTTGTGCGATTCCAGGTCTTCTGACTCAGATGTGGTTGATTGAAAGGGTAACTTGTGGTCATTTCCATCTCACTAGTCTTCTTCCATTGCTTATACAATTGTTCTGGAATGACTTTCTAGCTATTACGTCTGATGAGGTCCAATAAAATTTCCTGATAAAAATGCTACTTTTTTTCTCCTTATGATATGATTCTATTTTTAGTCCTTCCCACTTAGGGACACAGGACTGCCTGTCCTTTTGGGGATGCTCTGTGAGGCTAGTGTGCTATTGCTATTTTAGGGCAACCTTGCCATCTGTCAGGCAGTCTGTTTACACTACTTCTCTATGCCCTCAATGATAGAATCCAGGGCTGCTTATGTTCTGCTGCAGCATGCTCAAGGCCCTTTCCAGCTCTGCCTCTAAACCAGTCCATTGTCAAAAGAACTTCAGGGTCATTATTATTACTCTTTGAATTTTAAAACTTTTTACTGAAAATTTTTATATATATATAAAACATCAAAACAAATACTTGATGCAGTGAGTCAGGACACTGTTAAATCAGGAAATCTCATTTAAACACAGTTATTACTTTTAAAATAATGGACTTAATTGATTACTTATTTCAAACAATTTTGGGAGTTCTGAACAATTGGTTTGCCATTGAGTCTCAAAAAACAGTGGTTCTAGTCTTTGTGGTATGTACTATCAATGTGCATAGTCTGCCCTAAGTGTTTATAGTTTACAGTTAACTTTGACGTCCAGAGTTCCTTCCTGAGAGGCGTCATATGCCCAGGTGACCTATTCTTTAACATTTGTGTCCTTGGAGTGTTGATGCAAACACTATGCCTACATAGTACTGCATAAAAACAGCACCTTGGAAAGCCTGACCAACAGGAGAGGGAGAGGACACCTTTTGCATTTTTGTCCTAAGGTGTGGCTGGCAAGGCAGAAAATTGAATGCAGCTTACTAGATTCCTCTAAACATAACAGAGAGATATACTTCAGACCTCCCACAGTTGGTAGTGTCTTGGCATATGATGCTATAACTGAGCTTCTTTCTTGACCTATTTTGTGTCTCTGCCTCTCTTTCTCTCTTTCTGTTTTTTTCCCTGTGTCTCTCTGTGTTCCTTCCCTCGTGTGTGTGTGTGTGTGTGTGTGTGTGTGTGTGTGTGTGTGTGTCTAATTTTCTTTATTAGGTAGGGTACTCACCAGATTAGAATAACATCCTACTCTACTTCAGTATAATTTCATACTCTCTTAACTAACTGCATCTTCAAAGACCCCGTTTTCCAACAAAGTCATACTACAAGGTACTAAGATTCATTCTTTTTGTTTACTTCTTTATTATTTTTTTATTTAAAAGTTTTTTTTAACATACTTATCACTACTCCCTCTCCCTTGCCTTTTCCCAGTCATTCCACAACTCTCCTCCACCCCAGTTCTCCATCCATTCCTCAGGGAGGGTAAGGACTCCCAGGGAGAGTCGATGCAGTCTGGTATATCCAGTTGAAGTAGGAGGAAGCCCCTCCCCCCAGTATCAAGGCTGAGCAAGGTGTTTCTCTGTAGGGAATGGGCTCCAAGAAGCCAATTTATGTGCTAGAAATAAATTCTGATCCCACTGCCAGAGGTTCCATGAATTACCTTGCCATTCATCTTTCATCCACATTCAGAGGCCCTACTTCAGTCCTATGCATGTTCCCCAGCTGTCAGTTCAGAGTTGGGAAGTATCCAATATCTCAGGCCAGCTGGACTCTGTGGGTTTCCTCATCATGATCTTGACCCCTTTCCTCACATAATCCCTCTCCCCTCTCTTTGACTGGACCACATGCTCATCTGTAGATCTCTGCATCTGCTTCCACCAGTTGTTGATGTAGGTTCTATGATGACAATTAGGGTGGTCATCAATTTGATTATAGGAGAAGGTCAGTTCAGGCACCCTCCCCACTATAGCCTGACATCTTAGCTGGGGTTATCCTTATGGGCTCTTGAGTAATTCTCTAGCACCAGGTTTCTCTCTAAACTCACAATGGCTCCCTCTATCAATGTATCTATTTTATTGTTCTCCCTCTCTGTCCCTTCCCCAATTCAATCATCTCATTCCCTCATGTTCTCTTCCCACATCCCCTTACCTCCTGCCCCTATGGTCCCAATTTACTCAGGAGAACTTCTCTATTTCCCCTCTCCAGTGGGAGTCCATGGATATTTCTCTTAGGTTCCTCCTTGTTACCTAGCTGCTCAGGGTTTATGGATTGTAGCTTACCTATCCTTTGCTTTATGTCTCAAATCCCATGTTTGTCTTTCTGGGTCTGTGTTACCTCACTCAAGATGATTTTTTTAGTTCCATTCATTTGCCTGCAAATGTTAGAATGTCAGGTTTTTTTTTTTTTGTCAATGCTGACTAGTACTCCATTGTGTAGATGTACCACATTTTAAACATCCATTCTTCAGTTGAGAGACATCTAGGTTGTTTCCAGATTCTTGCTCTTATGAATAATGCTGCTTTGAATATATCAGCATTGGAGTAAGAATGTACATCATTTGGGTATGTGCCCAACACTGGTATTGTTGGATCATTGGGTAGCTTCAAGCTCTACTAGAGCTACAGTAATTAAAATAGCCTGGTATTGGCATAAAAACAGAGATGAGGATCAATGGAATTGAACTGAAGACCCTGACATCAATCCATGCAGTTATGAACACCTGAGTTTTAACAAAAAAACCAAAAATATACATTGGAAAAAAAGAAAGCATCCTTAACAAGTGGTGCTAACATAACTGGATGGTGGCATGTAGAAAGATGCAATTATATTCATGTCTATCACCCGGCACAAAACGCAATTCCAAGTCAATCAAATATGCTTATAAGTCTCTGTATGTGTGTGTAGTTTAACTGAGTTTTTAAAATCTGAGATGACAATTATCCTTTAAGATCCCAGGACCATCTAACAAAAACTCCAACACCTAGCTTGAGAAGCCCTCTTTTGACTAGGTCATGTTTGCACAAGAGACTCTAAAATATTACATGTTATCGCTATTGTTCTTGATTTTCTCCTCAGATAAAGTAAATCTTCTTTTGCTGAAGATACTATGCATTTCAGATACAGGGCCCAGGGGTCCCTGAGCTGAACTGTCTTTATGTCAACATAAACCCAGTTGTACTGAACCTGACAGAAAAAAAGTGGAAAATAGCCTTGAACAAATTGGCACAGCAGACCACTTTCTAAATATAACACCACTAACACAGACACTGATAACAACAATTAATAAATAGGACTTCCTGAAACTGGGAAGCTTCTGTAAGGCAAAGGACATAAGTCAATAAGACAAAACTACACCATACAGAATGGGAAAAGTTCATTCTTTTATATAGGAATATGATACAAGAATTTGTTGAGAGGGACATAGTTAAATTCATAGCAAACACTTTCTGCAAGTGGACTGTTGGAGATGCAGTGACATCATCTTGTATATTAATACTAATGTCTTACAACTGTTATGAAGATTAAAGATGAAAATGCGTTAAAAATGAGCATAAATGTTAGTACTAAAAAGCACTTAGTAATTTAAGACTCTAAATTAATATTATAACATAATACCAAAATAGTACTGTTCCTTTTATTTATTAGTTATGATTTGTGAAATCTCATCTGTGTTAACTTCATATTAAATGCAAGAATATACCTAAGCATGCTTTTAATTCCAGCACTCAGGAGCAGAGGCAATCAGATCTCTGAGTCTGAGTACTACATGATCTACATTATGAGTTCCAGAATAGACAAGTCTACAAAATGAGACTCTGCTTCAAAACAAAACAAAAAGCAGAAATAGAAGATAACTATTTTCTGAATGCACGAGCTCACACTTTAATGAGGCAGAAAGGCATGTAAACAGTTATGGGTCAGGGAAGCAAATTCAAAATAACTCATGGACTTTTGGAAGGACTGGAGGACCAGGGATGGCTTTTATGAGTGGTGATAATGGGGTGTGAGTGCTTGCCTATTGCTACTTGCCATTGGGGAGCAGTGAAGGGCAACTCTATGATGGTGCATTTTCATTGGTGGAAACTGACAGAGAGTAGGACATCTCTCTCAAAACTATTATTGTATTGTGCTTTTCAACTGATAGTTCTTTCAATTTCCCTCATTTCAAAAATTTGGATCGGCTGGTTCCCTCTATCACTTCCCTATCCTAGTATTTAATCATGGAAACAGGAGGAAGGGGATTCTAATTAAAGAGGGGGAGGGAAATACAAATTAAGGAGAGAGCAGGGTAAAAATTGTCAGGGTGTCTAAAAGTCATAAGGAGTCATACTATTAACTATCTACTTAAGAAAACCCTCTAGTGCATGTATACTTATAAGTCTCTGTATATGTGTGTGTGTGTGTGTGTGTGTGTGTGTGTGTGTGTGTGTGTGTAGTTTAACTGAATTTTTATAATCTGAGATGACAATTATCCTTTAAGATCCCAGGACCATCTAAAAAAACTCCAACACCAGGCGTGAGAAGCCCTCTTTTGACTAGGTCATGTTTGCACAAGAGACTCTAAAATATTGCATGTTATCACTATTGCCCTTGATTTTCTCCTCAGATAAAGTAAATCCTCTTTTGCTGAAGATACTATGCATTTCAGACACAGAGCCCAGAAGCCCCTGAGCTGAACTGTCCTAAATGTTTCCTCCCCGAGAACGAGCTTTCATAGCACCAGAAGGTGCCATACAAATTCCAAAGGCACAAGATAGTCAACACTCCTCCTCAGCTGTAACATCTATGAATCACAAGAATGACTTGCATAGCAGTAGTGTTTCACATACCTTGGTGGTAACCAAAAGCTCTCTAGATGGACTTAAAAACTGCTTAATGTGAGAAAAATCATGCCTGGTACTAGAAACCTATCCAGTTCCATGGGACTAGTGAAGTCATGATCTTGGAAAAGAACCTACAACCACCATATTACTGAACCAGCATAATCTCTAATTATATTCTAAATATTTGTTCTTATGGACAGATAAATGTCCTTACCCCTCATCAAGGAGACACATATGTGGTATACAGACAAACATGTAGGCAAAAATTCATACACCTAATTTTTTTTAAATTACACAGCAAAAGAAAGAAAGCAAGAAAATACTGGTATAAAAGCCAGATGTTGGATGGTATGGAACAGATAAGATAAGACACTGGGAGCTGAAAGAATAATAAAGCTTCAGAAGAAAAAAACTTCCAGATGACCACTAAAAAGGACATTGGCTGCCTTTGTGGACAATTTAATTCAGCCTTGCATGGATTTTTGTTTTATTTTGTTTTTTGGTAGATGGTGGAGCATAAGCCCCCCAAATAAAGATGAAACTCCCTATTTATTTATTTATTTATTTATTTATTTATTTATTTATTTATTTATGTATGTATGTATGTATGTAATGAATAAAGTCATCTATTTTAACCCTGTATCCTCTTGTTCAGACTCCCTTCCCCCTCCCACCCCTCCCTGTCACTCTCTCTTTTCCCCACCACTTTATCTCCTCCCCAGCAGGGCAGGAGGTCCCAAGGATAATCATACTTTAACCATTTGGGAACCCAATGCATATTGTCTCTCTCCTATAACAGACATCAGCTCACCTAACCTGTAATTACCCTGTGACATCTTATACAAATGACCACTCTCGAGAAATCAAAATACACTGTAAAATTTACTGCTCCAACAAGAGAATGAATGGACCACCAGCCCCCTCAGATGGGGTCTACACAAATGACAAGGCCAAGCAAGCTCTCCATCTCCACTGCCTCGAAGGAACTTCCACCATCCCATCAGCATGGTTTCCTCTCTGAGGACACATCTGCTGCTCCCTAGAAACATCCCACAACAAATTCCCCTTGGCTACCCAGGCACTTCCTAGGTTATTTCACTACCTGGGTGACCAGCCTTCCACACAGTGCTTCCCGTGGCCAGTGCTGAGAACTGAACCCACAGCATCCAGCACATGTCACTGAGTGAGTGTTCATTCTATCATTGAGCACCAAGCTCTCCACACTGCACCTTTTCAAGTATTATTAGTAGACTCAAGAATGACTCAACTATAATGCAATGGCAGTGATTCACTTCTCTTCAGTTTATATGTCTCTGGAATTCCTTCTCCAATCCTATACCTAGATTGCCAACTAAATGTCAATGACTCAAACATCTTTGCTTTGCCCATTATCTCTTTCTTGGTCAGAGAGTCATTTTCTTTTTCCTAAGGACAATGGAATTGGTTATATTGTTCAAGTAGCATCTTAATATGTAAGATGGTAAACATGGAGGCTTCCCCTACCTTCTTGATCTTTCCTTGTCTCTGTAGCTCATCCATTAATATTGTAGAAAGAATTCATGTTCTTCACCCTCTGCTAGCCTCTCAACATCGTATCTATACCCTCCATACTGAGATTTTATTTCCTAATCCCCCCTTCCCTATTTTTATTGCGAAGGGTTGACAACACACTAGTTTTCACATTTCCCCTTTTACTTACCTCATGTGTATTTCAAAATATACTCTTGGGTGTGGCCATATACATTCCTGTAACCCCAGCATTCTGTACGACAGAGATGGAGTGGTCACTGTGTCCTGTTGGCCACCAGTCTACTCAGTGAGAGATCTTGTCTCAAAAGAATGAGGTGAAAAGTGATGGAGGAGGATACCTTCTGTGCCATTTATGCATAAGCATAAGGACAAATGCACCTTTTGCATAACATACACTCCTGTGCTTGCATGCATGCATGTTCTCTCTCTCTTTCTCTCTCTCTCTCTCTCTCTCTCTCTCTCTCACACACACACACACACACACACACACACACACACACGTACGCGAGCATGCACATGCACACACATTTTACTCTTCAAATGAACTACTACTATTGCTCCTTCAGAATCATCAGACATTCAGTTTCAAAGACTCTACTCTGGGTTACTTGTCCCACCATCTGACAACTGTGAATATTGTGAGATTTTTTTTTTTTTTAAATCTCTTTCTCCTGTAAACTACCATTATTTAACTTTAACGGTTTTCTTTTACAATTTCTATTCAGAAAGGTTTGTCAAGTTCGCAACGGTGCCATAGTCTTTGTGCCCCCACATATATGCAGCTTTCCTTTCACTTGGCTCATGTCACATAGCCTGCTCGTGCACCTGGTGCTGTTAGTCATGCTCACAGACATTCCTTCCTATACCCTCCCTCCCCTGATGACTGACTTTCTCCCTTTCCATTCTACCTCCGCAATACTTTATCTGCATTGTGCTAATTATGTTATTGTATAACAATTGTCTGCCTAGTTGATGATATCTCTTGAAGATAAATGGCGGGAGTGCAAACCAGTTTTAATCTCCATTTTATTATATGAAACTAGTTTTAAAAGGTCTGAGCACCCATGATGGTTAATTTTGATTGTCAACCACATAAAATTTATAACCATTGTATAGATAAATCTGAGTCTGTGGAGGAGTATCCACTTGAGGTTAGCTGAGTGTACATGGAACTGGACCATAGACTGGGGATCTGAACAGAATAGAAAGGAGTGAGAGAAATGAGTATAAGCTCCCTCCTCCTCCCTGCTTCCTGCCTATGGATGTACTCTCACCAGCAGCATCAAGTTCCTCCCCATCATGGACTGTACCCTCAAACTGTGAGCCAACATAAATCTTTCCTTCAATCAGTTACTCTGGTCAATTATTTTGTCCCAGCAGTAAGACAGGCACTAAAACAATTCTCAGTAGATCTACTGACATATCATTATGTCATGGGCAAATATAGAAGAACTTACATTCTGTTTTGAGTATTCTGTACATTTGGAAAATTTTGTGCTAAATAGCTATGTGTACCTTTTTAACAAACATACCTCCTTGTGGAGATATTGATAATAGTGGAGGCTAGACAAAGTACCTATGGAAAAATCTTTGTACTTTTCTTTTTCTTTTTTTTCTTCTTCTTTATTTATTTTGTATTTATCAAGAAAAACAGTAAAATGAATTTAAAATGCTGAAAAGTTAACAATAACTATAAAGAAGATAAAAATCATAAACATGACTTATCAAGGGTGATAATGCAAATAAGATTGCTACACATATATTTTCTTTGTGTTCAGCTTTCCCTCTGGATTTTTTTTTCCATCCCTGTATATCCTTATTCAAGGTCCCTTCCCCGTCCCACCACATCAGGTCATTTTTTTCTTCTTCACAATTCAGAGAACACTTTTGTTTTCTGAGATAGGGTCTTATTGTAGTTCAAGCTGGCTTTCAACTCATATGTGTTAAAGATGACCTTAAACTTCTGATCCTCCTGTTCATACTTCCCTAGTGTTGTGGTTACAAGATATTCATGACCATCCCCAATTATATGTGGTGCTGGAGATCCAACATGCATGCTACAAAAGCACTCTAGCAATTGTGTTACATTTCTAGCCAATAAAAGCACTTCTGAAATAAAATCTGTAATGGGATTATGTTACATTGTAAATAATTGTCCTGCCTACCGGTTTAGTAAAAATGTTGATTGGATGAAGGCAAACAGGAAGTGTGGGCGGGGCTACCAGACTAAGAAAACTCTAGGAATAGGAAGAGCAGAGCAAAGACACCACGGAGATCCCAGTAGAGACACTAGCAGATGCACAGGAAAGAACCATGTTGCTCTGAGAAAAGGTATCAAGCCGCATGCTAAACAAGATAAGAATCATGGGTTAGTTTAAGAATTAAGAGTTAGCAAGTTATATGCCTGGGCCCTCAGTCAATCAGCATAAAATTAATACAAGCTTCTGTACATTTCTTTGGAACTTTAGGATTGCTGGTCCAGATCTTGGGGCTAGTCCAGACCAGAAACTTATTACTACAAAAATCTGTTCAAAAGAAAAAAAATATTGAAATGTAGTTGATACTTCAAGAAATCTGCAAATTGCTCACTAAGTAGAAGGCAGAGAGAAGGCTCAGCAGTTGGGAGCACTTACTTCTCTTTCAGAGAACATAATTTGGGTTCTCAGACTCTGAATTAGGAGTGGGAGTTTTACAACCATCTCTAACTTCAGTGCGAAGCTAACCAGATGCATCTGATCTCTTGAGGAACCTGCATCCATGTAACCATGTTACCTGCCCCCATGCACATAAACAGAAGTAAGACATAAAATATAATAAGGTAGATTCTTATACTCTGGACAACAGCAGAACTATTTCTAATGATCATTTTCTTCAAATCAAAAGTTAAGGGCTATGGTAACCAGTTGGCTGGGTGCTTGCTTAACATGCAGGAAAGCCCTGAGTTTGTCCCCAGCACCACCTGAAACTATTGGTTTTTACCAGTAGTCCCAACACTAGGGAGATATAAGCAGGAGAAACAGTTCAAAGTCACCCTGAGCTACATGATGAGCTCAGGAACAGTCTGAACTACATAAGACTTCATCTTTTAAAAAATGTATTAAAATGCTATTTACAGAAATCTTCAAAAAATGGAACAAGCTAGAATAGAAATGAGGGTATTTTCAAATAAACTTTGAGTGATAGGTATTTAGTTCCTCATCTTAGATGCTCACATGCTCCCACCACTAGTTATGACTGCATATTGTTTTTGTTCAGTGATGTAATGGATTTATCAACTGGATATTACTGATTTAACACATTATTGCATAACACAGCAAATGTCCTGGTGGGGAAAAATTGTGAAGGATACTGGAAAATACATTAACCATGTCTGTGCACCATTTTCATGAATGTCTATATTCTTAGAGTGGCTATCCATTTTATCTTCTATAACCATGACAATGGCTACAGTTCATGTTTCAAGTCTTCTAATGCCCACAACACAACATTTTTTCATGCTCCTGCCCAAAGCATGTAATTCCTCTGCATATAGGATATTCAAGATGAAGGATTAAAAACAGAAAGAACAAAGGGGTAAGAGAAAGTGAAAACTGTCTGTGCATTTATATAGTTGAACTTGAAGTTTACCTTAGAACTTCCTAGCATACAGGAGGCAAGAAACACTACAGAGGAGTTCTTACCCTTACTACAAGGATGAAAAGAGGACATCTACCTGGCTGACCAACTCTGAGCTCCAGCTCATCACTAGGCTGTCAGGAGAGAAGGCTGGGTGCACTGGTAAGCAGCAGCACAGTCAGGAACAATAACATCATGAGAAAGTGTGTTATATAGTCCATGTCACCAGAAAAACTACAACAGAGATGTCCCTTGGTTGTTGGGGATGGTGTGAAATCTTCTAGGTCTTTTAACTTATTTATTTTTACTGATTGCTGTGTTTGTGTGATTTATGCATTAGATACACTGCTTTTGCATGCATGTGGTTATGGGAGGAGAGTTTTGAGGGGTTGGATCTCTCACTTCATCTTTAGCTGGGTTCTGCATATTGAACCCATTGTGTAGCAAAGACTTTACCTGCTGAGCCATCCTACCAGGACTCTTTCCTAGGTCTAATTTTGAAAATAACACATTTGTCACACTGCTTGTAAGTAAGTATAATTTCAGATCTGGAGTTAATATCCGCATAGTCACTCGCTTTTGATGACAGTTAATATAACCACTTGCCAAAGAGGATTTTGTTTGCACGCTTGTTTGGCCTCCACTGTTTCTAGGCAGAGTCTCATCCTCAGTGGCAGGTTCCAGCATCACCCAGTTCTCCTAAAGGAATTCTTGGACTCAGCCACATAGGATTTCCCTCCCTGTTTCCTCACATAATATTTCCTCGGGTTGCATAATGCCAGCCAATTATTAGTCTGCAGTGATGATGTGTGAGTGTGGGGATTCTGCTATTTGCATTGCCCTTGCAAACGCTGTGAATGGCTGGGAAGGGCAGGGCACTATACCGTAGTGCCTGCAGGAAAGGGAGACATATTTTTATCATTAGATTTTTTTTTTCATAATGAATTTGTATGTCTGCTTCCAAGTTCTGCAAGTTGTAACAGGCAGTATTTTGGAAACAAGCACATGGGTATCATCAGCTACTAAGACACATAAGTGAAGGGTGCTGGAAGTACCTTCTCCTGAGAAGAAGCACTTAAAAGGAGGGAGACACCAAATTCTGTTGCCATGCAGGGCTGTACAACAGTAAACATCTACACCCCAAGGGCTGTTGCTTAATGGACCTGGCCTGGAATGGGCACAGCAGGTATTGTATCTGACTGCTACCTTGAGAAACAGAGGAGCTGGCGAAAGCCCAGAAGACTCATGTGAGCAGATAACTTGGCTGGAAATTAAGGGAACCCAGCTGTAAGCACTGATATCTCTTAGGTAAATGGTATCTCCTCCAGGGTGAAGTATCTGAACCTGTTGGGCTTGCAATAATATGATAGTTTCCCAATTTCTTAAAAGCTAAGTTGTTTGGTGAAATAGAAACTGTCTTTATTCCTATGAAACATTTCTCACTTCTATAAATCGCCTGGCAATGAATGAATAAACTACCATACTGTATAAAACTGTTTTTCAGAGTACTTGGTAGAGATATGTCTCCCCAAGTTCTTATACTACTCAGCCCCACTACCTCAAAACCTGCCACTTTGGGGGATAATGCTTTTAAAGAGGGAATTAATATTAAATAAAGTCTCCAGGGTGGCTCATAATCCAATATGAGTGGCCTGAGATCTCATAGGAAGAGATTAAGATACAGACATGTGCTATGAGCTCAGCAGAAAGGTCATGTAAGGACATGGTAAGATGGTGCCATATGCAAGTTCCAAACTCCTACCAACGCCTGAGTCTTGGGATTCATCCAGAACTATAAAAAGGCAAATTTCTCTTTTGTTGTTATTGAATCTTCCAAGTTAGTGGTATTTTGTTATGATAATTCTACCAAACATAGGTATAAGATTTTAAAAATTTACCCACTAAGAACTGAATTTTAAAAGACTATATCCAATGTATCTGCTTTGGTGTCTCATTTGCAACTTTCTAGTACATTGGCTAAAGCTGCATAGCTCAAGAGTTTACAAAAGAAGATTTTCCTAGATGGCCACAGTTTCCTTCAGGAGAGAATCCAAAAGTCTTGCCTTCTGTGTTTTCTATGGTAAGCATGGTTCTGTCCCTGACCCCAGTCTTTAATCTGATTTTTCCTAAAGGAGAAAAAGACAAACTCAGCAAAGCATGGTGGTTCATGTTGTAATTTCAACACTACAGGCTGAGGCAGTAGGATTGCTATGTGTATGAGTATATCCTGTATTACATGGTGAGTTCTAGGTCTTATGGGCTACAAAGAAAGAAAGAATATAGATTCTAAAACTGTTAATAAAAACTTCCAAAGAATTTGAATAAGAAATCTATAAGAAATGTAGAGACATTTTGTCATTGGGGTTTTTGTAAATTACTTACCAATTTTGAAAGTTTAACATGTGACTGCTGAAACGTCATTGCTCAGATTGTTAATAGTCATTTACACAGGGCAATTCATATGATGTTGAGTATTACTACCAACTTCTGTTGGGGGAGGTTTGAGGCAGGATTTCTCTGTGTAGCCCTGGTTTTCCTGGAACTCTGTAGAGACTTTGAACTCAGAGATCGGATGCCTCCCAAATGATAGTTGTAAAGGCATACACCATTACCAATCAGTTTCTGCCCACTTTTGAAGCCAGCTGTATCCTGGACTTCTGAGATATCATTTGATCTTTCTTTTCTCCTGGCAAGAGCAAATCTGTCTGTTTCTGTGCCTTTTCCTTCTCTTGTCTTCAAAGATGCCTGAGCAACCCACATTAAACAAACACACTTACTGAAATAATCAAACCATAACCTTTACTGTTAAAAGCATACTCTACTTTGTAACTCAGTTGGAGTTCTTGACTATTGTGTCTGAGGCCCTGGGTTTGATATACTGCATTGTATAGATGAAACACGATAGGGCACAGCTAGAAATCTATCACTGACAGAGTGGAGACAGGAGGTCCAGTTATCCTCCTTGGCTACACAGAGAGTTCAGGGCCATTTTGGAATATACGAGACCTTATTTTAAAATGGAGTATTCTAAGTCCAAGATTAAGTCTTAGGGCAATCTAGTTCTCAGTAGATATGGTTGAAGACTCCATTTATTTTCTCCAGGAACTTCAGAGACTTGGGAATTGGGCAATGATAGTTCTAGGGCTTTCAGGATTATTTCTTATGTATGTTATTTGAGTCTGGGATATGGTTGACAGCACCCAAGAACAATCCTCATGCCATTAGGAGTTGGTAGGGAAAAGAGGTTTCTATTGGTGTTCAAGGTAAGGCCAACTTTGGTCTTACACCACATTTTTTCTTTTTGATACAGTTGTGTCTCAGTTTGGTTGTTTTTCTCTAGCTCAGAGTCTGAGACTCAGCTAACTACCTTTCTCAGACTCCTTTGCTATCTAGTTTCTTACTAAGTTCTGTCAATGAGAACACAAGAGAAGGATCAGAAGGACAAGCAAAGACAAAAGAATTTGTCTCTTGTTTACTTAATTCCTGTTTTATTCATCACCTCAATACAGGAATGAACAGACATGTGGCTTCAGCTCCAGGTTTTTGTTTTGCTTTGTTTTATATCCTGCTTTTTTTTTTTTTCATAGTGTGCTAGTTAAGAGAACACAGAAATTGCCAGCCTTTACCCCACAGTGTAGTCAGAATAATAGTTATTCTGTTGCATGATTTGACAAGACTGCTGCATATCCAAATCTCACCCTTGATACTGATCCTTCTATGGCATAGAGTAACAGGTCTAAGGACTTAAGCTCTTGAGTCTCTGTCAGCCCTTTGCTTTTGCTTCTTGACATCAGTGGGAAATTGATTTTCTTCTTGCTATTTCAGCCTTTCAATATCCCCATGACGTTTCCTACATCAATCTATTTCTTATTGAAATGCCCAGTGTAGGAGAAAATTAGATTCTTACCTGCATAGGCTGTAATGCTAACCACTAATTAGGAAGTTCAGAGGTGACTACAATAGTTCAAATGAGGGATAGAGGCCAATCTTCATAGTAAAGGTAGTCTTTTACTAAAAGAGGCATAGGTAAAGAGGATTATGTTAGTGAGTAGCCATGAAGGGATACAACTGTACTCATTCCAGTTAACAGCTTTGTGATTTTTCATGCTGTTCTTGTCCATTTTTATTGTTACAATAGAACACCTGGAAGTAGATATTTGATAATGAAACACAAATGAATGCAGGTATGATTCTGGAGACTCTGAAATCTGAGATCTTGGGGCTATTATGTAGCAAGGATTGTCTCCCTACATTATTCCTTTGGCAGACAGAAAAATGAAGGCTGTAAGAGAACATGAAATTGAGCTCACAGCCCAAGCCCTTTAAGGGCACAAATCCACTCATGAGGGCGATTCCCTTCTGTTATGTAATTCTTATTGGGAAGACATGAACAAGTGTCTATTCATTCCAGATTGGGCACTGATAGCAAATCAAGAAATGATTCTTCCATATTAGTGAAATAATGAGTTTTGGGGGGTTACTTTGTCTGCTCAGCAAGGTGGAGGATTCCATCTCCCCAGAAACTGACTTTGTTTTCTTTTCTCTCTCTCTTTTTTTTTTTTTTGTAATTTCATAGTTTTTTAATTGGCCTATGTGTCAATCACATTACTATCTAGTTCTTTCATCTTAATTCAACCCATTTCCAGTAATCTATCTACCATATGGCCCAGCCTGTGGCTCCCCTGGATTCCTTACATGGTTCTTTTTTTTTGGGGGGGGGGGGTTGATGGAGACTGACTGACTCTGCCCTCTTTCTTCCTGTCTTTACTCTGATTTCTTGTCTATTGCTATGGTGCTCACCATAGGCCAAAACAGTTACTTTATTTACAGCATCACATACAGAAAACATTCCACCACATTTCCTCTTTTCTCTCTAATCAAAAAGGAAGGTTTCAATTTCCGTATAGCAAAATTACATACAACAAAACAGCTATCAAGCAAAAATTACAGTTATAATATCTAGTCTACTTGTAATTAACACACTTAAAGAAAATAATCTGTTATTTACCTTATCATTGTGAGTCTAGAGTTTTATATCTAATATACCTTTTAAAATAACTAAGAACTATACCTATAATTATCAAACCTTCAACCGCATCAAAGACCACTTAAGAATATAATATTACCCAAATAAAAAGAAAGTGCAAGCAATTTCGAAAGTCTAGAAAACAACAGGGATGACACCTGTCTGCCTGGACAGTCACCCAAAGTTCCTTTGTAACATTGGAGCATCATCTTTAGCCTATAGGCCCAGAGTCTCTGGCATACCTTTCAGTGATGCAGTAAATCTGGTACAGTCCATCAGTCACTTCTGCTTGTGTCCTGAAGGATGCCTGACATTTTTTTTTTCTGCAAAACAGGAACTTGAAGGACCATTTTGGCCTGTTCTGTCAAAGTTCAGAGGTCACTTTCCTATGGAATCTGCATGTCCAGTTTATACAGCATACTATCAAGCAGTCAATACCAGAACAGTTTCTTGTCCAGTGGGTAACTGTTGCCACAAAGTAAATTCCACATGAAGTTTCTTCAATGCCCATCATTTTCCTGAAATACATTGGTGCTGCCAGGAGCTGTCTCACTGTCCAGAAAAGTCTAAGTTCTTAAAATAATTTAAATGCCATATTTTGTAGCTCTTTTAAGTGTTTGAAGACTACCCATCTAGTTGAAATAATCTTTGTATACTTACAAAACCTAACTAACATGACTATAAGTTTCATTATTATAGATTACTATTAATCTGCATTTCTCAATTACACATTACAATGTTAAATAAGTTACATATGCATCATACCTTAATCAAGAGAAGAAAAGTACATGCAACAACAAAATTGATCTTAAGTTTGCATCAATAAACCAAAATCCATCTATCTTTTTTAATCATTCCTATATCATATCCTCTCTCTCTTTTTAAAAGAGATTTACTATGGCCATTAACCATTAATAATGAAAACAATCATTAATAAGCAATATGTTTGGGAAATTGGACGTAGCTTTCTTTCTTTTACTACATCCTGCTGATTAAAGGAACTGGCAATCTTACGAGGGTCCAGAGCCTGGATGAATCATCTTAATTGAGGTCCTGGAAGTTGATCTTCCCATTAGTGAATTTTCAGGTGGCCTTGGCAAGTAAAACCACATTTGCCTGGAGCCAATCCACAGAAAGCAGAAACTCTTTTCCCAAGCAACATACTCTTATAAACAGATTTCAAAGTCAAGATATTTTTAAAATATATGTATTTGTTTAACTTTGCAGTCTTAGAAATCAATTGGTTTTCTGTAGTTAGCTCATTAAAAGTTAAAAAATTAAAAGAAAACACAATTACCATAATCCAGACTCTTTGTTTATCTGTCATCTTTAGGTAGCCTTTTATATCTTTATTCCTATTTCTCTTTTGTAAGGGCCTTCTTTACCCTTTTTCTTTTCTCTCTGAAGCCTATGCGTATTTTACACACATTGTACCTTATTTAGAGGTTTTGTGAGTCTAAATCTGTTTTATTGAGAACCCTTAATCATTTTCTAACCAGAAGAGCTTTTCAAAATGCTACTGTGATTGGTGGCTCTGCCCCTTTTGGTGGAGTTTTAGTATGGCGGAGGTGCCCTCTGAGTCTCTGCTGGCTGCCAACAAACAGAGCAGATACAGGAAATGCTACTACCAGAAAAACCATTTTTGACTCTGTTTCCTTTCTGTTCAATATAAGCAAAAACCTTAAATCAGTCACACACAGTTTGTTATTTATACCAAGTCTTCCTCGAGATATACAGGCTTAAGCTGCCTGTGTGAACGTGTGCCATTTTTAAATTCCAGCCTGAACACCGAGCCATCTCTGTACCATAAATCAATTCAGATATGCAATTCAGAAAGCCACTTTTGGCTCTGTTTCAGTGGTCTAGAATCCTTTTTAAGCTTTTTAAACTTTCTCAGGCTTTATGCAAGTGTTTGGCCCACATTGAAGACGCCATCTGTTGTAAAAGATTTCCAGCCCTATTTGGTTTGGACCTTGCCCGTGGCAGCTTTTATTCCCCAAAGAAATGAATCAGATGCTTATATTAATTTCATAGTGTTTGGCCTATGTCTCAAGAACAAGCTAGCTTTTTCATCTTAATTCAACCCATTTCTAGTAATCTATCTGCCATGTGGCCCCACCCATGGCTCACCTGGATTCCTTACATGGTTCTTTTTCAGGGGGCTTGATGGAGACTGACTCCTAATTCCTGATTTTCATAAGCTTGGCAGGAAACCTCATGAATCACCTAACTTTCTGGAGCTTCCTAAATTTTATTAGCTTGAGTTTCATGAGCATCCTCTTTCCGTCCAAGAGGGAATACTTCAGTTAGGAGGAAATGGCAGCAAAAGGACTCATTACCTAGTCACTGCCTTAGGGTTCCACTTCTCAACACTTGTATTTAGAAATTCCCTACCTACGGTCTTAGGGGAGCACATTCAAATCACAGATCATGATGAACTAAAAAAAAAATGAGTAGATAGACTGATAAATGAAGTGAGAGGTAAGGGTAAAGCTGAACACACTTATTTAAATGATAATGAACACTAACTGGAGAGGAAGAGGTAGATATTCAAATCACAGATCATGATGAACTAAAAAAAATGAGTAGATAGACTGATAAATGAAGTGAGAGGTAAGGGTAAAGCTGAACACACTTATTTAAATGATAATGAACACTAACTGGAGAGGAAGAGGTAGATACCAGGAAAAGAAGAAACAACAATATTGAGTCAAAAGTGTGGGAATCCAGTTGAGTTGAGACACAGGAGCAGTTGGGTGTGTAGCCCAGGGGTAGAATGTGCACAGCATGCAGGAAGCCTTAGATTCAATCACTAGCATCCTTCCACCATCCCCAGAAAAGAAAAAAACCTAGGGAAACAGGAGCCATTCCAGCATATGGTGCTGTACATTTGCTGGATGGGGGTCGGGGATGGGGGATGGAGGAGGGTGGAGATTATAATGCACCTGCCATCTGGGAGATGCTCTAGCATGACAGGAAGAACTTACTACCACTCTTTGCTGCTGGCTTCTACTTTCTCTGTTATGTTGGGGAATAAGAGAAAGAATTCAGACAGGAGCAGAAGTTTGGGAAGACACAAGCTCTGAGTAAGGCTTTTGGAAAGGAGAGAGTATTATCCTTGGTGAAAGCCAGTGGGATTGCAGGAAAGGCTGACAGCAATTTTTGATGGATTGGAGGATGACAGCTTTCTCTTCTGTGGGTGGTTCCATGCAGATCCTGATGTATGAGGGACTATAGAGATGACTCAGTGGCTAAGGGCACTTATTGACTTTTCCAGAGGACCTGAATTTGGTTCCCAGTACTTACATTAGGAGGTTCATGATTGTCTGTAACTTGTGCTCTGGGGGGTTGATACCTCCTTTTGGTCTCACCCAACTCCATACATAACATATAGACACAACCATACACATAAATAAAAAGCTAAATAAAGCAAATCTTTAAGGGATGTATATGAAGAAATTGTACTAAAAGTATGAAAAAAAAGAGAGAATTGGAAGGTCAAAGTCATTCTCCATTACATAGTGAGGTTGGAGGGATAGTGGGAAGGATACATAAGGTCTTGCCTTGAAACAAACCACACCAAACAGTAAAAGATCAACAGAACAAACTCTTCTGAATTTCTTTTAGCATAGACATTGTCATTTTGTCTTATTTACATATTTAGGTTTCGAAAAATCAGTCATAAAATGGTCACTTCCAAGGACAGAACACATGCTCTTAGGGGCGTGGTCCTGACACAATGGTGACTGACTAGCCCCGGGTAATTTGTGGGAAAAAGGAAGGTTATCTGATAGCTCTGACATCATCTTTCCTGTTTCAGAACCTCAGAGAAGGTGATGTTCTGCTTATTGACACACCGTTTCTCCTTCCCCCTTCTTCCTTTCTGTTATGTAAGCAGCATCTTGACTTAGCATCTCTAGCTTTCTCTTTTAGAGATACATGAAACTTTACTATGTATAGAATCAAGCTGCAGGGATCGATCTTGACCTGACTATAACTATCAGGGTTTTAACCACACTTTGCCCACTGATGACCGAGGCATACATCTAAATCCTCTAGGACATACCAGATGATTAAGACAGTAACCTGAAAAGCTGAGTGTGCACCTGAGTGGGAGATTATGCACCAAGAGTGTCTGAAACTCAAGATTCAATCTTTAGTACTCTCCCACCACCATCAAAAAAGAAAGAAATAAACAAAATCCTGGCCATTTGGGCATGTTGCACTGGCTGTTAATGTTTGGGACACTGTTTTTTCTGCTGGGCATGTTAATAGCATTCTAGAAAGAGTGGCTATAGTATAAAAGGAGAAGAAAGAGAGAGAATGAACAGTTAGATTTTAGCTGGATACAGCCCATGTTTGTCTAGATTAGCATATAAACCCTTCTTTTGTAGTTTGAGACACAAGGATCCTTTTGTGTTGCTGTGCCCAAGACACATTTCTTTCCTAAGTCCCTCATAAATTACAATTTGCACAACCTTGGACCTGTCTGCATCATCTCTCTTCAGTATCTTAGCCCCTCATGCTTTTGGAACCTGGTACTCATGCACCTTAACTGCATTTTCTCAAGTGGAAATGAGACAGTTGATCTTGATTATAAATTTGATAGGGTATAGGAAAAAAAAAACAAAGTATGAATAATAGGAGAAAAATAGTAACACATAGTAGGAAATCAGAATGTATTATTCTGAAATATGCCATCACCATCCCATCTTAAGCAGTGTCAAAGCATTAGTCTAAATTTTTTTATTACACTGTATGTGTGTGTATGTGTGTGGGAGGGAGTATTGGTTCTCTCCTTCTACCATGTGGATTCCTGGGGACTTAACCATAAGTTTACAGGCTTAGCAATCTTCCCAGGACCAATGTATTAGTTTAGTCTGAAAGCAATGGAGACAAATTGAATATAAGCTCTCTGCCATTTTTCTAATGGCCAACCAAACAGGTCCAAAGAGGTCCTTTCTCCCAGCCCTACCAGGATAATCAGTGAAGTAATTAACAGGACACCATCACAGACAAGTTAATATGTACTTGGCCATTGTAGCTCTGTGCTATAATCATGCCAGCTGTCTTGAGTCAGGCTTGTTAAGTACTTTCCTTTACAAAAGCGATGGCTTTGTTTTCGTAGATTTGTTTTATTATTTTTGTTTTGTTTTAAGCATTTTCAGCTTTCAGAGAAACAGAAGAGGAAGTACAGAGATACTGTATAATATGCTTCTCTCCTCAAGTGTTTTAAATTGAAAGTTTAGTATGGTATGCTTTTAAAGTAACTGGAGTCTATAGTTGAATTAGCAACATTGCACCAATACCACTCTCCAGGTTTTAAGAATGTATTTATTTACATAGGAAGCCACTACTACAAGTAAAAAAAGGTTTAAGGGATCTACGCACCATCTTGCAATCTTCTGTGAATCCCAATAATATTCTAAAAACTACTTTGAGAATAATCAGAATTATGCCTAAGATAATATCACTCATGCCTTTTCAGTATCTCCCTCAAATGCTAACCAACTTAGTTAGCTTCTGAGATCAGACAGAGTAGGCTTTGCATGTTTGCTTCCTGAATGGGGTAGAGAAGGGTGAGAACAGCTCTCCCCAAGAGCAGGGCTTATCAGGTATCCAGGGCTTGGCCATCAGTAGACCAGTCGGGTGTGCCTTGCTCTTGGTTTTGCTGTGATCCCACTGGAGTGATTTCCTTTTAACTAGTTTTTACCTCTGCTAAATTTCCATTCCTGAATTCCCGTCAGCCAGTGATGGTTAGTGTGCCCTGACTAACCTTGCATGACGGCCAGCCTGCCTGGATCTTGGGTGACTTCATCATTGCTCCATCTCTAGCAGGCTGTGCCCATCCTAAGATATTTCCTTGTAGGGCCCTCAGCTACCATTCAGAGTTTACTCCTTCTTCCTTTGTTTCCCCTTAGATCACAGACATTTTCTAGCATGGTGCTAATCACTCTTTGTAATTATGTCCTGTTTCTTGATTCAATGCTCAGGTTCCCTCTCATCTCCCAGCTCTGTGAGGACAGAGACTATACTATTTACCTCCCTGAGTGGGGAGCAAAGCCACGTGCAGGTAACAGAAGGGGTGGGAAAAACACAAACCAAGAATCCAAGTCCAGGGTCTAGAGAGATGGCTCAGCGGTTAAGAACACTGACTGCTCTTCCGGAGGACCTGAGTTCAATTCCCAGCAGCCACATGGCAGCTAACTACTGTCTGTAATTCCAAGATCTGACACCCTTACACAGTTATACATGCAGGCAAAACACCAATTCACATAAAATAAAATATATATATATATATATATATACATATATTTTAAAAAAGAATCAACGTCCGAGCAGTAAAGCCCATGTGGCTGGGAGAAGCCAAAAGAGGCTGGGAGATGTGAACCAGAGAGAAGCCAGAGCCAAGCACTCAAGGGGAAGGAGTACTTGGAACACGTGAGGATGCTGACTTCAGAGCAAAGCAGACGTATAATGACTCTGCTTTTCTTTGGTGTGGCACTGAAAACCTTTGCAGCATTTTGAGCAAACATGTTCTGACTGGCTTAAGAGGTATTTCCGTTTTCTTCATTCTCTCTATGTAAACAGACTTGAGGAAAGAAAAGAAGGGTGTTATCCATCAACTCCCTCAGTTATCATCCTAGCTTTCCTCTGTCACATGGATTACTTGTATTTTTCCTTTGGCTTCATTAGTTATCCTATTTGAGAAACTAAAAAGAAAGTGCATTGAAGCTTTTACAAACCCCATATATCTATGCTCTGTACCAGTCCATTCTACTTCTGGAGTACAAATTCTGAGAGCAAAATATACATTATTTGTGGTGGTATATGTCTGTAATCTCAATAATTGGGAGCTGAAGCAAGAGGGTCACAGGTTCGAGGCCAGCCTGGGCTGTAGGGCCAGACTCTATCTCCAAAACCCAACTAACCCACAAGAAGAGTGGAATAAAAAAAGTCTTGAAAATACACATATGAGTAACATTATACCGATTTAGCAGGTTGTACTTATGTATGTAGGAATATATATATATGTATACACATGCACACACATATATGTATATATATATGTATATATATATATATATAATGTGTGCACATATAGGTAACAATGACTAATGAAAAAAAAGCTGTGAGTATGAAAGAGGGTAAGGAGAGGTATATGGGAGGGCCTGAAGGGAGGAAAGGGTAGAGGAAGATGATGTAATCATAACCTCAAAAAAATTAAAAAGAGTAAGAAGAAAAGGATGTTAAAGAAGGTGGGCACAGCACCTTCACCCCAGGGCTGGGCTGGGCGCCCATCGGCACCTGGTCTGTCAGAGTGACTCATCCATTTCTATAGTTTCAGTAATGGAGTCGACATGAGCATATACTCCCAGTGAGGCCCACCGAAGCTTTCTTTTCAGAACTGTTATTAAAACCAGAGCAGTGCATTCTTTTTTGGTCCTGAGGTTACAAGCATGTAATCAGGAAATACCATCAATTATCTTTCCTTCCACAAGAGAAAGTCAGTCCACACAATGGGAAAAATTAATAATTTGGGCCTAGCAGTCTTCCTTGTTAGTCATTTCAGGAATGCTTTGTAATATAACCCACAGCAGGGGTGGAAAGAGGAAATGCATGCTTATTTTGCATAAAGCCATCTGTATATTACAGTTAGCCCTAAGGTGACTATGGGAGCAGAATCTTTCTGTCAGCAATAAAGTTTACTAAATAAAATTGGCCTTAACCCAAGGCATATTTGTGCATTGACAGAAAATAGATTTTTTCTATTTTTCTTTTTCTTCCAAACACCCCGGGCAAAACCTACAAACATTAGTATCTTTTCACAAACACAAGAAGTGCTGAGAGCATGATGTTCATACCTGTAATCCCAGCACTCAGATGATAGAGACAGTGGGATCAGGAATCTCAGAGCAGCCTCAGGCAAGCACAATGAAAAGACCTTAAAAAAAAAAAGAATAGGCCAAAAGAGACATAAGACTGTAATTTGTAAGAATCAAAATGGTAAATGGATTCACCAAGCATGGTTAGTCTTTTGTTATACCTCTATTCAAAGTCTCTGGAGAATTTCCATGACTTTTAGGAAGAATCCATTCATCCACTAGTCTTGTGATGCTCTGGATGACCCAGCACGCAGCCTCTTCTATTGGCTCATCTTAGCTTTGTCTCACTCCCTCATTGTAACCTTCTGCGCTCTTTGTTGATGCTCAAACACTCCAAGCATTTCTGAGACACACCACCCAGTCTAGGCTGAGCAGCCAGCAAACCCTTGTGATCTGCATGTATCCAGCACAATGATCTGTCTTTTCACATGGGATCTGGAGAACAAATTCAGGTCCTCCTTGCTGTAGGACAAACACTTTGCTGATTGAGATGCCATCCAGCCAGAAGGACACATTCTTTGGAGCAGTTGTTTCTGTTTCTGCATGTGTGCTCTGTGATGCAAAAACCTGGGACTTTCTCAGGGTGCCAACTAAATCCTGATGTGTGCTAATATGACTTCTATTTCAGGACATCTACTTGCTTTTTCTTTTCTCTTTTTCCCTCTCTCCCCTCCTGCCCCTCTCTTTTTCTCAATCTCTTCCTCCCTTACACTCGTTCCCTCTCCTTCCTTCTTTCTTCCTCCCTCTCTCTTTTCCTTTCTCTCTCACTTTCTCTCTTCCTCCTATCCTTCCTTCCTTCCTTCCTTTCTTTCTCCTCCTCTTACGTTCCTCTCTTTCTCTCTTTCTTCTATTCTCTCTTCATCCCTAGCCCACATCTCTCTTGTTTTGTTTGGACTGGATCTTATCCATCTCAAGTTGACCTTGAACTCGTCATATAGCAAAGTTCAGCTTTCCTGTCTCTATCTCCCAGTTGTTTGGATTAGAGGCATGTGCAGACATACTGGGTTTATGGCGTACTATCTGGCCTAGGGTCACATGAATACTAGGCAAATTCTCTGCCAATTGAGTACATTCTCAGCTCCATTTTGCTTCATATTGACACACATTTCTTTCAGGTAACCACATTTCTTTCCGGTCTCTGCTGCTCAACCGGTCTGTCACCCAATCTTTCAGGACTACATTGTTCTCTATAAAGAAAATTACCTACACAAATATCTATGGTGTTCTCTGTAAAGCACTTAGCAGCATCTATTATTCATTTTGAAACTCTCCCCCACCAGGATATAAACTATGTGAGAACATATATTCTTGCCTTAGCATATACCTAGCAACCTTGATGTATCATAATGAGTATTAATAAATTATTGTTTGAGTGGGAAAATACAATATAACATTTTACTAAAAATTGATTATGATTAATCGCAAATTATTTAGAGATCTTTTTAGTATTTTATTTTAATTGTTTTATTTTATGTGCATGGATGCTTTGCCTGCTTATATATATGTATATGAACTATGTGTATGCCTGGTGCCTGCAGAGGTCAGAAAAGGGCATGAAATCTCCTGGAACTGGAGTTTCAGACAGTTGTGAGCTGCCAAGTTGTGCTGGGGATTAAACCCAGGTCCTCTGGAAGAGTGGCAAATACTCTTAACCACTGAGTCATTTTCCTACCCCCTTTGAATTCTTTAACATTTCTATTAGCATCACTAAACATGTCCATTTTCTAAAGTCAGTTTTATATACACACACACTACACATATATACAATACTAGAGCTACTGATTGGTAGACAGATAAATGAAGTGATATCTTTAGTGCCTAAGTGAAGATAGAATTGAAAGAATATTAAGAGGATCTTTATTGTTTTAGTTTATATTTATAATATAAAAAATCTCACTTTTCAGGTGACCTTAAACTTGTTTGTATCTGAGATGATCTTGAACTCCAATCTTTTTGTTTCCACTTCTAGATCAGACACAAATACAATGCCTGTCTGTAACTCAGAATCTTAATGAGGAAAGACTGACGGGGCAAGTACAAACCAATGAAAGCATAGGTAGGCAAGGGAACTCTAGATTTCTACTTTGGGGTGGATAATTGATCATGCTGCCATCAACTGACTGATAACAGGAAGATAATCACCTCTCAGGTGAGGTGTAGTCTCCATAGCTGGTTCAACAGGACTGAAGGCACGAGCCCCAGAGTCATGCTTTCCAACTTCTGATCCAAATCTGTAAATATGACTATAAATGAAAATGTCACTGTCCCTGAAGAAGCAGCTCCTGTGTCCAGTCATCTAGTGTCACCTCTCTCATGGTGTCATCATGTTTCTTCCCTTTCACAGAAAGATGTGTAGAGTTAACATTTCAAAAGTTAATAAGGTCTTTTTGAAAAGTGCACAAAGTTTGATTATATGAATTTCTGTGTGTGAAAGAGAGAGTAGGTATAAAATACAGAACTTTGTGTATCTGGGTCCATGCTCTCCCTTCCTATACCATCAGATCATGTCTATAGTAAGAATGGCTGTTCTTTGTGTATGTTTAATGTGTCCATCTTATGTTAGTTTTATATTCCTAGACATTATGCTTAAGCTGTGCCTCCCACCAACCTACCTTAACTTAACCTAAATTTTTGGTTCAAATAAAGTACTTACATTATAATTTTATACATACCATAACTAAGTAATGTATACAGAGCACATAGCCTTTGTGTTTAACCCAACTTTTTCCTTCAGCTAAAATTATGGTTTTCATTTGTTTACTACTTTAGAACTGCACTTGCTTACAAACATTCTAGTGTCTAATAAGTTGTTTATATTAAAACATTATTACTAAATCAGTAGCTATCTTTCTTTTAAAATACCATCTTTCAAAATATCAAAAGTATCATATAACATATAATTCCTTAATTACACACACACACACACACAAGCACACACACATACACACACACACACAAGAGACTGGTTGTTTCTTTGTGTGTTTGTGTGTGTGTGTGTGTGTGTGTGTGTGTGTGTGTGTGTCTAGAGGCCTTATTCTCAAGGTATCTGGTGCCTTGTTTCCTTAGCCATTCTGCAGAGGATTTGCTGAGTCTGTCTCTTTGAGACCTTCTTCCTCCTCATCAATTGAACTTCCTTCACTGCTTTTGCTTTTTGTTATTATGTTACTGTAGCAATACTCTCAAAGGTTTCTTGAGTTTTCTTTCAGTTTTTAGTTCTTGTACAATCTCAAAAGGTTTTTCAGGCTTCCATTTGAGAATTTGATGAACTGTAGGTTTGTTTCTTTTTTTTTAATTTATTTTGTATTTATCAAAAAAACAGTAAAATGAATTTAAAATGCTGAAAAGTTAACAATAACTATAAAGAAGATAAAAATCATAAGCATGACTTATCAAGGGTGATAATGCAAATACGATTGCTACACATATATTTACTTTGTGTTCAGCTTTCCCTCTGAATTTTTTTTTCCATCCCTGTATATCCTTATTCAAGGTCCCTTCCCCCTCCCACCACATCAGGTCATTTTACTTCTCCGCAACTCCCCATCCCCTCTCTGGGCAGGGAGCAGACAGTCCTATGGTCCCACTGACCCAATAATACATGGATCAGTCTCCACTCCTGGCCAAATCCAGTTTTGTCCACCCTCCCTCAAGAGTGAGTCAGGTGTTCCTATAGTTGGAGTGGGGTCCGAAGGGTCAGTCCAGGGTGTCTCTGATCCCAAGATATTCAGTGGTTGTGGTTTGCCGCTTGGGCATGCTTGGCTTTTTTTTCTTGTTTGTTTGTTTAGAGACCACTAATGAGTGAGTACATCCCCTGCTTATCTTTCTGAGATTGTGATACCTCGCTCAGGAGGATATTCTCCAAATCTATCCAATTGCCTGCGAATTTTAGGATATCATTTTTTCTTACTGCTGAGTAGTATTCCATTGTGTAAATGTACCACAGTTTGTTAATCCATTCTTCAGTTGAAGGACATCTAGGTTGTTTGCAGGTTCTTGCTATTACAAATAATGCTGCTATGAACATAGTTGAGCTAATACCTTTGGAGTATGACTGTGCTTCTTTAGGGTATACACCCAGAAGTGGTATTGCTGGGTCCTTGGGGAGATTGATTCTCAATTTTCTGAGAAACCGCCATAATGCATTCCAAAGTGGCTGAACAAGCTTACGCTCCCACCAACAATGGAGGAGTGTTCCCCTTGTTCCACATCCTCTCCAACATAGGCTGTCATCTGTGCCTTTTATCTTAGCCAATCTAACAGGCGTTAGGTGGTATCTCAAAGTTGTTTTGATTTGCATTTCTCTGATGGCTAAAGATGAAGAACACTTGGTTTGTTTCTACATTGACCAAATGGCTTTCTCAGAGTCGAGATGCATGGTTGCCTGAATTCTAGGACTGTTCCTGAGGACAGCTTTTCATTCTTTTAATAACTTATTCTCCATTTTATTCTGGAAATTGTTGGGTTCTCTTCTTTATCCCAAAAGTCTGTAATGCCCAAAAGGCTGAAATGCATGAACTTTTTTTTCCCACTATGAGACAATAATTCAAATAAAATTTAAATTCAACAAAATGTCCTTTTGTCTTTGTTGTTTTGTTTTTCTATGTTACCTCTTCATTAAAGATTGTGTTGATTTCTCCAGTTTTTAAAATTTGTTTTTGTCCTTTTCCTTCTCAAGGGTCCTGTTTCAAGTGTTCTTTCCCATAACCCTCTGTCTATTCCTGTGAGGCCAGTTGTTTCCCTGATCCTCTCCACTCTCTTATTAGGTTGAGTTCTTTAATACTTCTATGACTCAAATCATATACACAACTAACTGGATCAGTGACTTCAAGGTGAAAAAAGAGAACACTGTAGGGAGGGCCTCTAAGATGTGACAAGCCACCTTTTAACTCTAGGAAAGTTTGAGGGATCTCCCACTGACTTACAGGAGAAGGTTTACAATTATTTACACACCACCCATTGTCATGTCTACTCCAGGTCTTGCTGACACATTTCCTGGTTTGATAAAGTTTGCTTGGAAGGCAAGAAAGCCCCGACATGATTAGTCAGATTCATTCAGAGAGAATTATTTCAGAATTCATTTTTATTTATGGTCCTTTATAAACATTTTCACTCCTACTCTTTACCTTAATCGTTCATATCCCCTCCACCTCCTTAAAAAGACAGCTACTATAAAAACAAACGTATTCTTTCCTCCCCTTGGGTGGCTTGGATTGGGATCAGTGCCAGTTATTACTGGGGATTCCAGGACAGGATTTTCTTTTCCTTCATAGCTGCAGTAAAAGTAACAAAAATAGTTCTCTCTAGTTCTGAAATCCAGTTATTTTCCAGACCACACGGTCTTCTTACATTAATTCAAGGTTTCTGCTCATTTTTGACTTTTACATGTCCATATACTACATTAACTGAGGTGGTCAAAAGGGGTGCTAGATCTTCTGGGACTGGAGTTAGACTGTTGGGAGCCAGCCACTACATGGATCTTGCAAATTGAATCCAGATCTTCTGGAAGAGTAACTGAACCATCTCTCCAGCCCTCACTCAATGTTTTACAGACACTGTCTTCTGTGATGGGATCCAGGAAAGCATATGGTTTAAGTGACTTGGATTAAGTGTGTGAAGCCAAGGAGACCATAAGGGCACACTGTTTGCTAACAAAAGTCTTTCAGCTCTTCTTGTGCCTTAAGGGATTGAATGCAGAGATGTTTTCATGTAAGTCTCTCTCTCTCTCTCTCTCTCTCTCTCTCTCTCTCTCTCTCTCTCTCTCTCTCTCTTTCATGAGACAGGGTCTCAGCAGGAAGCCCCAGCTGGCCTTTAACTGATCCTTCTGCTTTCTGCTTCTACCACTCAGGTTTGAGTTGTTGACAAGGGTAAGTAGATCTTATTTCAATAGCAAATTTTACCCTCTCAGATAAGGTGTGATACTCTGCTCTTCCCTCAAGACTGTAACATCATCTTTATCCTTTAGAAAACATAGCATGGGATTCTTTTTTCTTTCTTTCTCTTTTTCTTTTTCCTTTCTCGTTTCCTCTCCCTTCCTTCCTTCCTTCCTTCCTTTCTCTTGAGACAGGGTCTCCCTATATGAACCTTATTGGCCTGGAATTCACTACATACACCAGTCTGGCTTTGAATTTACAGAAATCTTGCTGCTTCTGCCTCTTGGGTGCTGGTGTTAAAGGCCCAATGGTTGGACTCTTAATAGATTTACAGGCTTAGGGCTCATAGGATCAGGGCAGTTGACTTGCATTAAGTTGATACCTAAGAATACAATTCCTAGTGGATAAGACAGAGGTCTAGATCTAGTCTACCTCAGAGCTGTGTAACAATATTGTAGATAGCTAGACACAGTTTTATTGGTTGGGTTTTCTCTTTCTTTTTCTTTTTTTTTTTTTATAGAGATTTTTTCCTTTATTGAGAAACTTGGATACAAGTCTTGGATACATCAAAACCAATTTCTGGGAGCAGGAAAAGTCAAAACCCACATAGAAAACAAAAGTTACCACCTGGGCCATAGCAGAACCCAGAGAATATACTCTGAAAATTGAAAAATCTAGGTGTGTCATAATTGACCTTCTGATACAAAATGACCTATTAAATTTGCAACTTGTGGTTCTTGGTGAGAAGGTCCACAGACAAATGAAGAGTCTTCAGACCTTACTTAGCTGAATGCCATCTATTAATACTACATCGTAAACAAATGTACTAACTGGTTAAGTACAAGTCACTTCTTTCTAAGCAAAATGATGCATATTCTCTCAGCTAACATAATCTCCTTGGTATTTTAGAAGCAGTAAATAAGCTGTAGCTTTCTTTCAAATTCACTCTTATTTTGTGAGATTTCTAGACACTTCATTTCCTATCCCTTAATTGACTTCTTCAAGTAAGTATGATGTTATAATAGTATTCTATAGATACTGTGTACATTTCATTTTTGCATTTAGCATAACTTATCACTGTATGTGTTTTATGGTGATAGTACCTTACATTCAACTAGCTCATTTCATTTTCCTAGTTATCCATAAATTTTTAAGTCAATATAGTCTCAAGTTATATAAAACAAAGTAGGTATTAGTAAATAGCTTTTTAAAATAACACCTAAATTCTCTCTGTGTCTCTGTCTCTGTCTAGCTCTCTCTCTCCCAGAGGTTTATGCAATCTAGGGAAATGTTCTCCACTAAGCCATAGCCTAGCTCTAATAGTTAGATCTTTTTCATTACTTGTAATTTCTCATAAAGTGAGGCTGTTTGCCAACAGGTTTACTGGACAAATTGACAAAATCTTGGACTACATTGTCATGTGCTTGCTGCTATATGCAAGTAAGGCTATAGGTATCCTTTGTAAATGTCTCAGAAAGTCTGTCTCCCATTACATAATTCAGAATTGCTTCCCAGTTGGAGTCTTTCCCCATTTAATTGAGGGAGATGAATATTCTTAGCCTCTACCAACATGTTCCTAATTTAGGTTGCTGTATTCTTTTGTTTGTTTTTCTGAGACAAGGTCTCATGTAGGGCAAATTGGTCTCAAACTCACTGTATGGTCAAGGATGGCCTTAAACTTCTGATCCTCTTGGTTTTCCTTCTTAAAAGATGGGATCATGGACTTTTACCATCACAGCTGGTTTATGAAATATTAGGGATCAATCTCAATGCTTTGTGGGTGGTGGACAAGCCCTGTACCAATTGAGCCCCAGTCTCAGAATGCTTATTCTTAGAGCTCTTATCTTTATGCCTGAATACATTAGTTACTTTTATATTGTATTAAATCATCATGTCTGAGGCAATTTACAGGAGAAAGAATTTAATTAAGCTTATGGTTTAATAGTGTTAACATCCATGATGGCTTTGTGGAAGCAGCAGCCTTGATAAACTCACATCTGAAACTACAAGCACAAAGTAGAATTTTTCAAACTTGGAATGGTGTGAGTCTTTGAAAACTCTAACTTACACCTCCTCCAGCAAGGCCATATCTCCTAAGCCTGCCCAAACAGCTCCCCCAACTGGGAACCAAGTGTTCAAATGACTGAGCCTGTGGGAATCAATCTCATTCAGATCATGATGGTAAACCATACTATACTTGTTCTAGGTAGGATTGCTTTAGCAAAAATTTGATATGTGAACAATTTTCAGTCAGAATTTCTGTAGAAACAAGTAACCCCTCCCTATCAATTTTCTGTCTTTTTTCATTTTATTTTGTTGTGGTTGCTGCTGCTGCTGCAAATGCCAGTGGTGGTGGTAATGGTGGTGGTGATGGTGGTGATAGTGGTAGTGGTGGTGATGGTGGTGGTGGTGGAGGTGGTGGTGGCGATGGTGGTGGTGGTGATAATAGTGGTGGTGGTAATGGTGGTGGTG
>PVIH01000421.1:248616-258826 GCA_004025045.1 Sigmodon hispidus | reverse complement strand
TGGAGGAGAAGGAGGTGGTGGTGGAAGTGGTGGTAATTTTGAGACAAGGTCTTGCTCTGTCATCCAGGTGAGTCTGGAGCCTGGGATCCTTCCTATAGGTCTAAATGCTGGGATTACAAGTGCAAATCACCACAGTGGTTCCTGCTTCCTTTCTCTTGGCCTGTGGGCATTACACATTTGGCTATCCTAATCCACTTCGTAGAACATATTCTAAAAAAAATTGCCTTTTTAGTTCTTTTTTATTAGATTTTTACAATATTTGTTATTATTGAACAAAACCTATTGATTCTAACTGTAAGCAATATTAACCAATGTTCTGAAACATGTTGGGTATGGTTGTTCGATACAGTAAGAATTAATATAATATGGAACTTGTGGTTTAGTTCCTGCCATATCCTCCCTCCCCTTTGGAACCTCTGAGAATAATGTATGGTGACCAGCAGCTGGGAGCTCTCAGGTAGTATCATGGCTGGGGCTGTTAATCAGAAAGACGGACACATAGATATGATTTAGGACTTTTAGTCTCACTTCTCAGCTTCTGGGAAGCAAAGAAGAGTTGAACCTTGAGTTGGCCAAAGAAGTAACTAATCAGTATGGTGAAATGTTCATTGTAAATAGATGTTTTTATGTCCTGATAACCCTGTCCCAAATAACAAATTCAGAGGATGAATAGGAATTATAAATGCTCAGCCAGTAGCTCAGGCTTATTATTAACTAGCTCTTACATTTTAAATTAACCCATATTTCTATTTATGCTTTGCCATGTGTGGTACCTTTATTAGCATGGTATGTTCATCTCTTGCTCCCTCTGCATCTGGCTGGGACTCCTGACTCTGCCCTTCTCCTTTCCATTATCCTTAGGTTGGTCACTCCACCTAAAATTTATGCCTGGCTACTGGCCCAAAGCATTTTATAGAGTTTACAAGAGAATTACTTCACAGAAGTTCATAAACTCCTAAAAGGACAGGGCTCTAAGAGCTTCTAGATTACTGGAAATCTCCAACCTCACAGACCATCAAGATCTTTTCAGATTTCCTCTAGACCAGTGTTGCCTGCCTCACTCCCCTCAACAGAGGACCAAATCCAAGTAAGACAGCAAGCAAACCATACACAGCTAAACACTGGTGTCACTAGAGCTTCTTTAGTGGAGTGTTGAAAGCAGCTAGCTGTACCACAGCGAGGAGATGGCCGGGAAGGATGCTGACCACAAAAAATCTGAAAGGAAGAAGAAGGCTTAATAGCTGAAACAACAGAATGCCCAGTGTCCTTCAGCAAACATGGTACCTTACATGTTCAAAACTGAGCTCTGTGTGCCTACTTATATTTCCAGGTCAACAGCAACCAGAAAATTAATGTATCCTGGCTGAGATGGCACAAAATAGCCAGCTAGGTAGGCATACTTGAAATCCTAGCAATTGGCAGGTCTAGACGGGAATTATCAGAAGTTTGGAGTCATCCATAAGGATATAGTGAGTTTGAGGTAAACCTCTATCCCTGTTATTGCTGACTGTCTTTCAGAGCTGAAGAATCCATTCTGCCTTTGGCTCACAACAACAACACAGCAAAAGTATACAGCAAATAAAGAACCCCATCTAAATGTGTCATAAAGTAAATATAATTTTACAGCTAAAACACACCATTGTTGTTGGCTTAGAACCTTTTACTTATCAAATTAGCCAGAATCCTGGGAAGCCAACATAATTTCATGGTGTTGTGTTAAAGTAAATAAATTCTGCTCATGTAAATAAACTCGCATGCACATCCATAGCTAACATTTTGTTCATTCCTCCGAGTCAATAGGAGGTGTATAGCTCTGGCTGGACAGCATTTGTGGCAGTTTTGCTTCAGTGTTCCCAGTGCTGGGCCTACAGGAATATACCACTTATGCTGAAGAGATGGCTCAGCCATTAAAGGCTAGGCTCATAACAAAAAACAAAATATACCACCATGCCTAGCTTCTTTTATGATCTTCAGATTTTTTTGTTTGCAGTTTTAACTACAGAAGAAAATTTTATATAATTTACTTATTTATATCTATGACTATAATTATCAATGTGAAAATTATATTTTTTATGAAAATACATATAAAATCATCCATGTCTTACCCTATACAAAAGAAAAAGAGTCACCAGGTGTAGTGACACATGCCTTTAATCTTAGCATTCAGGAGTTAAAAGCAGGCAATCTTTATAAGTTTGAGGACATTCTGATCTACATAGTGAGTTCCAGGATAGTTAGGGTTATCATATATTGGGCCTCTGTCTCAAAACAAAGCAAAGCAATGGCAGTAACAGTCCACATGTAAGACATCTGTGGTGGAAATGTTCTCTATATGCTGTAAATAAAGTAACTGGTTTGGCCTATGTGGTGCACCATAGAAGTGGGTGGTGTATCAGAGGAGAGACAGGTAGAAGGAGGGCGGAGTTAGTCAGCCTTCATCCGACACCCGAAGAAGAATCATGTAAGGAATACAGGTGAGCCAAGGGCTGGGCAATGTGGCAGATAGAATACTAGAAATGGACTGAATTAAGATGAAAGAGCTAGCTAATAATGTGCTTGAGACATAGGCTAAACAGTATGAAACTAAAATAAGCATCTGATTCATTTCTTTGGGAGGAAAAAAGCCGCCATGGGTCAGGTCCAAACTTCTGGCCCAACCAGGGCGGGAAATCTCCTACAACAGACATCGACACTTAGGAGGCAGAAGCAAGAGGATTTCTATGTCGAGAAAATCATGGACAACTGAGAAAGAAAGATTATTAATTTATTAAAGGATTCAAAAGAGAGCGCGCACTGATACAAGAGGGAAGATACAGTTGTGCCATTCGTGGAAGGCTGGATTGGTTCCTTGCATCTTCACTTTTGGGGTCCGGTCCTCCATTCAAGGGCACAAAAGAGAAGAGGCTTGCCTAAGTGTACCAGGATTCTTTTTTTTTTTTTTCAATTTTTTTTTAAACTTTATTTATTTATTTGCCTTGGTGTTTGCCTGGAACTGGAACTACAGACAGTTGTTAGCTGCCATGTGGGTGCTGGGAATCGAACCCGGGTCTTCTGGAAGAGCAGACGGTGCTCTTAACCACTGAGCCATCTCTCCAGCCCCAGTGTAAGGATCTTAAACTGGCCCTCTAGCCACGCCCTGAATACTGGTACAGGGAGGCCTTACATGTTTCCCTGATCTACAAAGGCCAAGAGGCTATGCCTTAAGGTCAAGGTATAATAGTATCTGTTTTTCAATACAGATTTCTAGTTCGAGGCCATCATGCATCATGGGCTACAGCCTGCCTCTCTCTCTCTCTCTCTCTCTCTCTCTCTCTCTCTCTCTCTCTCTCTCTCTCTCTCTCTCTCCCCCTTTCTCTCTTCCTCTCTCTTTGCATATGTATGTATGTGTGTGTATGGCAGGGAGAATGTTCTAGCTTGAGTGGTACAATGAAGACAGAACATACAGATACACTTCATGATTACTGCTAGTCTCAGAAAACTAGATAACTTAAAAATAACTTTTGTTTTCTTGTGTATTATCTCACAATACAAACAGAAAAAAAAATAAGAATTTCTGTAGCCCTGGCTATCTCAGAACTCACAGAGATATGCCTATTTCTGCTTTCCAAGTGCTAAGATTTAAGGCATAAAACACCATGCCCAGCTGGACAAAAACGAATTTTAAGATGCATATGAATGTGTCTAGAAGAGAAGTTATTTGAAAAAAGTTTATTGAACTTATTCATTTCGTCGTGTTCATGCATTTTCTGCAAAGATAAACCTTTTCAGGATAATCAGACAATTTAAGACACTGGGTGGGTTATTCTAGCCCTGACATAAAAACACTCCCGCACTTCAGCTTTTAGTCACAAATGCCAAGGAATCACAGTGACTCACATGACTGTATTTAGAACACTGTGTTATAGCAGTGCCTTGAAAGGCATTTAAAAAGATGTTACCTCCTTCCCCAAGCTGCTCTCTAACCCAGCTGATTGCAGCCCTCTTTCTCATGGTAAGAGTACACTAAGAAATAATAAAGGTACTTGATGCTAGAAAACCCAGCTGTGTGCTGTATACCAAAGAATCCCACTGCAGAGAAAACAGAGGCCCATTTATATAGTCTTTCTCCCTAGGTTGAGCAAACCTGTACTCTCCCTGAGTTGGAAAGGATGAATGGACCAGTTTTCTCTAGAGTCTTCTTGAGACTTTTATGACTAAGTCAATTATTTCCTTAGATGTCCAAATAGTCACAACACAGGTTAGAATTTACATATGAATTTTAAGAGGGCATAAGCATCCAGTCTATATAACTATGACACTTGTGCTTTATAAAATAAAAACAGATTAGGACAGAATGGTCTGCCAGTATGGTGAGACAGGCCTGTGGTAGTTGCCTTTGGAAAGCAAACTGAAAAAGACTGGAGAAGACAAGATTCCATAGCATGTCTCAAAACAAACTAACGAACAAACACCTTCCCCCCCCAACCAGATAAAGACAACAACAACAAAAAATGGAAACAAAACACTCCCACAAGGCTACCGCCACCAGCAGATTCTCATAGCCTGTAACAGTACAAGTTTGCTAGAGGGTTAGGGCTCACTCCTATAATATCAATGATTGAAAACAGAGGCAGAAGAATCTTCACAAAGTCAAGGACAGCAAGGGATACTCAAAAGTTTAAAGAAAAAGGGGGGAAATAAAAGAAAACAGAAAAGTTTGTGAGATGGCTTTGTGCTAATAAAGGCAAGTCCGATAACCTGAGTTTGATGCCTGAGATCTATGCCCGGAATGAGAGGAGAGGAAAACAATCTTTTTTTTAAATTCTCTTTAATTTAACTTACTAATTTGTTTTACATCCTGACTGAAGCCTTCCCTCCCTCCCCGCTTCCTGTCCTTTCCCACTCCCATCTATCCCCACTGCTCAGAAAGGGGCAGACTTCCCGTAGGTATCACAAAGCCTGACATATCAAGACCAAGCTGCTGGAATGCCAAGCACCTCCCCTGTACTCAGGCTGGGCAAGGCAATCCAGCATGAGGAACAGGTTCCTAAGGGCCAGCCAGAGCACAAGGACAGCTCGGCTCCCATTGCCAGGAGTCCCACAACTAGACCAAGATATACAACTGTCGCATGTATTCATAGGATCTAGGTCAAGGATCAACTTCTATAGGTTGTCCTCTGTCTTCCATAAGTGCAGCATCACATTTACACACACACAAAATAGTAATTAAAAAAAGATCAATTTGCTTTGAGTTATTGCTTGAAACAAAAAAAAAAAAATGAAAACATTACCTTTAGTGGAACAGGTTTACAGTCACTATTTGTGCTCTTATTTACTTTAATTTTTTTTAGTGTGATTGAATATTAAACAAACATTCAGTTCACTGAAGAAATTGAATCGAAATAAAGATTTTAAAAGCTTTTGTACTTAAGGAGCAAGAATCACTTACCTCACCACAGAAAAAGAACTTGCTTGTTTTGTTTGTTTGACACACCACCTACCCCAGAAGAGCCAGCCTTTAAGGAGCTCTGTAGATGAGAATGACCTTGAACCTCTGAACCTCCTGCCTTCACCAAGTGGCTCTTGGATTACAGGTCTGCGCCAAAGCAGCTTTTGTGCTGTGCTGAGGATGGAACTCAAGGATTCCTTTGTGCCATTTGGATACCAGCAACTCAAGAACTTCTTCATCCCCTAGTTTACCTTTTAAAGATGAGGAATGTGGGTGTTTTATTTACTACAATTCTGGAAATGGGTAGAGCCAGGGCAAACCTGGTTGTCTCACTGCAAAGTCGAGAGCTGGGTGCTTAGCACACTCCCATGCCTTGATAACCTAAGCATTAGTGATAGGGAATGTGCCTGATTTATAGTGTCTGAATTGACCTAGAAACCCATGATTGCTTCAGACAGTACTCCAAATTGCTAAGCATAAATACAAGGTCTCTAAATTAACCTATTTATAATATTTATAGCATATATCATTTTGTATGTGGATGAAGATAATAAAAATAAGAAAAAAGAATAGAATATCTATATCAATTCATCTGGTTTAAAATTCCCCTAAATTGTAGTTTTCATAGAAGTATGCCTTTTTTCTCTTTAAATCAGAGTACAGGTTGGCCTCAACAAAACTCAGTCTCTTGCCTTTTCTGGCACCACCTGCACCGGACTAGATTGTTCAAGCTCTCTCTTTCAAACAGAGTTTGATTTTCCTCCAAATCAAAAAATCTCAGCAGTGAGGGTGTTACTTAATATATTTAAATGAAGTCTAAATAAAATATACCATGATAATGCTAGAGAAATTCTGCATTTTAAAGAGGTTTCAGGGTGTGGGCAAAGGAAACATTCTTGTTCTGTGTATCATCGACATCTTTTTTTTTTTTTTTTTTTTGCTGCTTAAGGAGTAAGAGTGTTTAGCCATTGGCCCCTTTTCTTAGCCTCTTTCAGAATATTATGTCAGAGCAAGACACTCCCTCGGGAGCATGCACAGTATCCCCACCCTGTGTTTGTGAATGTCGTCATCCTGAACTGCGTTTTGATTAATAGCCGGGGAAAAGTCACGCAATAATGCTACCACATCACCTACTGGGAACAATAGAGAACATGAAAGGGAAGTGAGCTCCATTCCCACCGAGGTCTTATGATGGGAGGTCCAGAAGTAGATAGGTAGTGGTGGTGGAGGCTGGTGTTCAAGGGCAGACAAATGCTGGCTGCTTTTCTTTGTGATAATCCAGGAAATCAACTGGCATGTGAACTGGAGATGGTTACTGTTTTTCCTTGTTATGGTGTCTGCCTTTTATGCAGCTGCTGCCTTAATCAGCAATTGCAAGTCTGCAGCCATCGGTGGTTAGGAAATAAGGCCTCAGCTGGCCGAATCAGCTGGATGAATTCTGTTCCCTCAGGGCTGCAGCTGGCCGGAATTCTGTTCTCTCAGGCACTGGTTCTCTCAAGGCAATAAGGAAAACTTTACTTAGATCTTTATCCCTATAGAGAACATAGCATTCGAAGGTTGGGGTGAAGTTCTGCTTGTTCAGAGAGACTGAATAGCGAATATCTAACCTTTTCTACTTGCTGCAGCTTCCCGGCTCCAAACAGCCATCTTTCTGTTCTGTTCACAACTTAAGAGCCTTCACTACACATGGTTCCTCCCTGCCACTTCCTGTCAGCTAGTTGCTGACTCAGCCTCTTGAGTTCCCCATGTTGATTTTATTTAACCAAATAAATATAACATGTCTTTGCATAGTTAAAGAGTAGGAAAAAATGCAACACACCTTAAAATAATATTCCACAATTAGATACCGTGTTCTTTGTTCTTAATTTTGTGAAATAATGATCTATTTCTTGAGTTCTTCCTAGGTATTTGACTTTTAGGTAACTTGAGGTTTTTGTTTTGTTTTTTTCTTCAAAGCAAATGAACATGGAACTCTGCCTGGATATTCTAAGTCACAACTTCATTCTGAGCACTTGGGAAGATGGGGTAGAAAGATTGTCTTAAGGTGGAGGCCAATTTGTGCTACATAATGAGTTCCAGGACAGCCTATGCTACCAAAAGCCTGTCTCAGATGACAAACCCCAAGATCTGATGAAATGGCTCTGAGGAAGGGATGTGGTTGATTGAATAAAAATGGCCTCCATTGGCTTATAGGATGTGGCTTTGTTGGTGAAAGTGTGTCTTTGGGGTGTCCAAAGTTCAAGCCAGGCCTAATGTCTGTCTTTCTTTTGCCTGCTGATGCAGATGTAGAACTCCTGTCTCCTTCTTTAGTACTGTAGTATCTGCCTATGCCTCAACATGTTTCCTGCCATGATGATAATGGAATAAACTTCTGAAATTTAAAGCCAGTCCCAATTAAATGTTTTTCTTTATTAGAGTTGCCAAGGTCATAGTGTCTCTTCGCAACAATAAAACCCTACTTAAGACAGCAGGTATACTTGTCACCAAGTCTGACAACTTGAAACCAATTTCTAGAATCCATATGGTAGAAGAGGAAAGGGAAAAAATTGACTCCAGAAATCACTAAAATGCCAAAAAATAGAGGGACAGAGAAAGCCATGTACAGTGTTTTCATGATTTTCCCACCTAAGTATAATCTTTACCGGTTTGGACTGCTGTTTCTGTTTATTTGTTTACTTGTTTTGTTGTTTGTTCTTTTGGTATTTTGCTTTATTTTCATAAGAGTCTCACTGTGTAGCCCAGGATGGCCTGAAGTTCACAGGGATCCACCCACCTATCTTTTGAGTGCAGAAATTAAAAGAATGTACCAGCATGATGGACTGACTTCCATTTTTCTTTGCTTCTCTTCTCTTTTTTCCTTCCCTTTTTTTCTTTTTTTCCTATTTCTCTTTCCTTTCAACTTCCTTTTTATATTTTGTACCTTCCTTGTAACACAAATTTTAACTTTTTTGAAAAAAATTAAATTACGTTTGTGTGTGTGTGTGTGTGTGTGTGTGTGTGTAGGTCAGAGAACAACTCATGAGTCAGTTTTCTTCTTCTACCATATGGATTTCAGGGACTGAACTCAGATCATCCTTGTGAAGGCAAACACCTTTACACATGGAGCCATCTCCCCTGCCCAGTCTGCCTTTTATATATTGTATTTACTTCTAAATTAGGTAATAAAAGAAGCTTGTTGGTGTCTCCTATAGCACACATCTTAACAGTTCTTCAGCAAACTAGATAATAAATAGTGATTCTTGGAGGAGTCCATGGGACCAAGGGCAGAGCCGTTTCCTTAAGGGGCAGTCTAGATTTTTCTTCTTCATTGTGGAAGAAGACCGGATCCAGGGCTCCCTAACTGTTACACACAATCACTCTACCATTAAAGCTACACTTGACATCCATTGTAGATGAAAAACATAAAACAATGGTTTAAGGATCATCATCCAGATAAATCAATGCCATGCAAAAATATAAAGAAACAATCAAATTTTATTTTCAAAAGTCTCAATTCTTAAATAGTATAAAAATAAACAATCATTTGTTCTAAGTCTTCTTTTTTACATAAGTTAATTTAAATACACACTTCTCCAAGGCACTGTAACAATCACACACTTAACCTGAATCTCCAGGTTCAATCAGCAGGTTCAGATTCACAACAATTGAGTTGGCTTATTTAAAAAAAAAAAGTGACATTAACAACTTACAATTTTTATATAATTTTTTAAAGTTGATTATTTTTCCATCTTAAACTTTTCAAGCACATAGCTTCCAAAATATTTTATTTCTTTATAATAAAATAAATTTCTCCTTTCTCTAAGTAAAGACACATTTCAGTTATTTACATAAATGTTATCTAGAATTAGTTATTGATTAATAAACACTAATGCCTATAGTGCTTTGAAGATAATTTCTTAGTATGTTAAGTTTTAACTAATTATTAAAGCACCTACAGGACCTTCCAAATGTCTAAATTGTCAGTCTTTATGACATGTTTAGGTGATACAATGTTCTTTGCAGTCTGCTATATAGGTAAATTCCAACTTTAAACTTCTCAATATACCAGACTAGACTTTTTTTTTAAAATTTATCCACATACATTAATCTCATCATTTTGATTGTTTGCACAGGAGTTCAAGAGGTAATCACAAAAAGTACATTGATTCTGACATAATGCAAAAACACACACTTGTAGGCTTAAACATAGTTTATAACAATAATGTCTAAAAGACATAATTATACTCAATAAATTAAGTAATATACAGTACCTCAGCTAATAATGAGATGTATAATGATCATCATTATTGTTCTATCTTTATTACTATTGCCCAGAACTACTCACTAAGTGACTTGATTTGTAAGTAAGAAAGTCATTCTTCACAATAAGAATGTAACTTTCTTCTTAAGAACACCCTACATTTCTGTATAAGGTACTCTTGGATCTTGGTAGAGTTCTTCAATATAATCAATTACAGGTAAAAATTTCTGCCTAAAATAAATTTATTCCTCCAAGGGGGGCTACCTAGTAGTCCTGAGCTGAGGTTTTCCTGAATGTAAAACTTCAAGTAGAGAAAATGCTAATAGAAGTTAAAGAGAGAATAAGACCTGATATTAAAATGCTAGAAAACAGCAAAGAAAAACCAAAACCTGGAAAACAGCAAAGAAAAACCAATCAGCAGTGTCCCATAGTAAAATGGTGACCAAAAAAAAAAAAAAAAAAAAAAAAAAAAAAAAAAAAAAAAAAAAAAAAAAAAAAAAAAAAAAAAAAAAAAAAAAAAAAAAAAAAAAAAAAAAAAAAAA
>PVIH01000421.1:197404-248516 GCA_004025045.1 Sigmodon hispidus | reverse complement strand
TAAGTTTTACATTGTGAGATGGACTGTAAGATCATACTGTGCAAGAGAAAATCTATGTAAGTCCATCTTGGTAGGTCATTAACTCCACAACAAAATCCTGTTGAATACCAGGCCAGCATTACACAAGGATCACAAAGTCTCCTTCAGAAGTAGAACCCCAAACATGATCTTTAATTTGGGGAATCCTTCTTTGCTATTTGTAAATCTTTTGTTGCTAAAGATCTGTCTTGCTACTACTCATATAAATAAACTCTTTAAGGAACATACTCTAAAACAGGGCAGCAGAGACCCCACCACCTTCCTATGCATCTTGACTTACAAGGAAGGTCTTGCCATCACAGAGAGGAGCATTTCTCTAATGCTGAGAAAAGAAAATCCCTGACCTAGTATTTTAATCATCAATGGTGCTGTAATTCTACAAGTTTTAGAGATTTATAATAGCTGTTTTATTGGTGTGGGTCCAAGTTCAACAGCTTAAAAAAGTAAGAACATTCAAAAGTGATTCAAACTCTTAATTTAGAAAATTCAAATTATTCAAGACTAAAAAAAAATTAACTCATTGGCAGTATCTGCCTTAAATATTCAGTGAAAACTGAACTTGTACTCTTTTGTTTTCTGAGATAAAAAGTATGCAAGATTTCTTTAAAATTCCACATTAGTTGCTCCCAATGTAGCAAGGACGATACAGTCATAATCAACAGTGTAGATACTTGCAGTATTTTTCATCTTGTAACAGCATTTAAATATTCAAACATCTTTCCTTTGTTCTCAATAAGATATACTATTAGCTAAAATTCAAGTAAAAAACATCAAAATTCACTTCCTACTAGTTTATGTAAAAAAAAAAAAAAAGAAAGCTGTTTATCTCTTTCACTTGAGGGCAACACATACTAAAGTACAAACACGGGAACCTTCACAAATGTAACATTGTTCAAGACATTGCCTTCTGTTATAGAAGATGTTAAGTGGAAAAGGGCATTCAGTATAAATATTAAATAATTAAATTAAGTTGTTCTTATAAATAAATAAATATGATTAATAGACTTTTACAGTTCAGTTGAACGCCCTTTGATTAGTACTGTGGGGTTGATGTCATCTAGTCTGGAATGGGAGGCACTGGCGTTGATAGTGGCTGTTTTGGTAGGCTGTGGATCTTGCACATTGAAGGAGGTGAAGGGACAGCCCTTCACGTTATTACAGATGAGAGACTGAATGGAGGCCGTGTTGATGATCTCAAAGCCCACTTGTCCTCCAAAAGTGCTTGGCTTCCAGTACTGAGGAGAACAGATGGGATTACCCATAAGGCCTTTCAAGGAGAATGGTGCTCCAAGTTCTACCATGGTCTCCCCAAAGATAGCATCTGGGCGAGGCTTTTCCACCAGCAGGGCAGGATACAGCTCCATGGCGTCGATGTCATTGTAGAGAGCTTCCAATTCTGCAGCCATTTCCTTCTCGCCTGGAAGGTAAAGAAGACAGAGATACAGGCACTGTCAAACTAGGAAAAGGAGAAAATAGTTCTGGCTGCGGACTGTAGGCTTTTCCCTGCTTATTAGTCTGCTCCTATTCCCACTCCTCAATAAACAGAATCCTTAAAGAGGAGGAAAGAAAAAGAGGAGGAGGGTCATCCCTTATGAAATTCTCTCTCACTTTCTCTTTTCTCATTTGGTCCTTTTAGAAATTTCAGAGAGCATCTCTCACCTGTAAGTTCTTCAAATGATGTGTAGGGCTTGAGGGAGAAGCGCTTGCGGTACTCATTCAGGGACTGGTATTTCATCTCTCTGCTCTGGTCAATGGAGGCCTTTGCCACTGCTTTCACTGCGACTGGAACATTCCTACCCCCAGCAACCTGAGGAAAATGAATAAAATGCAATTCTTAGGCATATTCCTGTTGTCTGGCATCTTGACCTCAACACCTCTAGTCTGTAATAAACTCGCCTTCTACAATTACAAAAAATTAAGCTGATAGACAAGTCTGAATATTTACTTCTGTTAATCTATCAGGTGACCAAAAGTTTTTTAAAGTATTAGTTCTAAAAGAATGAGTTCTTCTTTGCTTGATAATTGCTGACTAAAACTATAGCCTTTCAAAAACCTTCCAGGCTTTGTGCTTTAAGAACCAGTAGAACATCTGGTTATTCTTTTAGTAAAAGAAAAAATTATCTCTATGACAAAAATCCTGCAGCTATTGACCAACTCGTTCTTGCTTTTCAGGAATGACACCTACCCGGCCGGCGCTCTGTCTGGTAAAGGACTCGACAAAGTGGGTGAGGCCATGCTCAATGAGAATTGAGTTGTTGTAGAGGAACTGCTTGAAGTTATACTCCTGGTCTTCAATTTGAAAGGTGTCAGGCAGCAGGGGGTGCCAGTGATAGAGCGTGTTGAATTCAGCTGCAATGCGGTTCTGATACTGGAACTGCTGGTTGAAAAGCAACTCCGGATCGAACTTCAGTTTGAAGTGGTAGCCGCTCAGGTGCTGCACGTAGTCTTCGATCACAATCTTGATAGTCTCTCCTGTTGCACAACACAGAGAGTTTATTTTTCTTGTATGTTACCAGTCATATTCATCTTTGCTATTTACAAGAGCAAGTCAAACATAGCAAAGGTAAGGCACTGAGTTTTTCTTTTTCCCCAGGAGATGGTCTTACTGATATTTCTCTTGCTTACCTATCAGTATGAGCCTGCTGGTCTGGAACAACCGCTCATCATCCCACTCAGGATGCTCCTGTTTAAGCACATCACACACTCTGTTGTGCTCCCGCAGCCAGATTGTAGCATACATCATCAGACCAGGCACCAGACCAAAGACCTCCTGCCCCACAGCAAACCGTAGGTGCTCAGGGATGTGAGGGGGGTAGATCATCTCTACTTGAGTGTCTTTGACTGTGGGAGGATACACCTCTCCATCAATGACCTAAACCACAACAGTAATAATGGCAGAGAGTTAAAACAAACAGAACTAGCAGTTTTAAAATATAAACACAAACGAAAGGTTATGATTTCTAAAATATAAGGAAAATACCTGATATTTCAATTTTCCATCCTTGAAAAGGCGAAGTTTATGTTGTCTGTCTAGAGTTTCACCATAAATGTGATTTAAATCCACCTAGAAAATTAAGGAGAAATGTCAATTGATTGATGTCTTACTATTCTTTGTTACTAAATTTTGATGATTTAGTTGTCTTTAAAATTCAACATTTTTTTAAGATTGGTTTTATTTTTATATGGATGAGTGTTTGCCTATGTGTATATATAGACGTCATGTACTTGCCTGGTGCTCAAAGAGTTCAGAAGGGGGCAGTAAATTTCCTAGAGCTGACTGGAGTTATAGATGGTTGTGAATTCTCATGGGGGGTTAGGAACTTAAGCTGGGTCCTTTGCAAGAGTAGTCAGTGTTCTTAAACACTGAGTTAACCCAAGCCCACCAAATCACTTCTTCATAGCCACAAAATACTAAAATAATTTGTCTTTCAGAGCTACAAGTCTGTATGTCTCTTTTATATTAATTAATTTATTTTACATTCTGACTGCAGCCTCCCCTCCCTCCTCTTCTCCCCCTCCCTACTTCCTGTCTGCTCCTTCAACCCACCCCTGTATGTCTCTTTATGTTGAATGGTATTAATATCTTATATTAAATATGCCACATGCCTCATTTACACCATGACAGTTAATTTATATTATTTAAAACAGCATAATCAGGGTACAGTTTTGTTTTTCTTTTTTGGAGGGCTGGGCTTCTACCTCAATGGCAGAGCCCAGTACCTAGCAATCACAAAATTATAGGTTCACTTCCCAGTATTACCAATAGCTAATTAATTAATTTTTGGAGAATGTGGCAATTTTTTATAACCCCAAATTTTAAGATAAAAATGTAAGGAATGTTTACACTGAAATATCTCTGTGTATGTCTGTTTATTTTTTACTAAACTAGTGAATGAAAATGTAACACTCTAGTATGGTTTTAGTAGACATCACTTGTATAAAAAATGGGTGTGATTTGTTTAGCATGGCAAGATGTCAGCATTTTCTAAGGATTTACTTTAATTCCAAGTTAAGCCTATCTTACCCCATGGCCCAGTCCTCGGGTGAACCCAGGTCCTCGTTTCTGATCTGTCTTGAAAAACTGATGAGTGAAGTGCTGGGCAAAGAATGCAAACATTATATTCGTGCCCTGGGGATCAGGGATGAACTTTCTCCTCAGAAGAACTTTTTCTAGAACTTCTTTGGAATCAGGAAGCTCCTTATTTCCTACAACATAAAAATTCTAAGGTAAAAACCTATTCATGTATTTGTTCAAGCAAACAGATGACTGTCATTCATGAGAGCATTCCTCACTTACAAATGTAATCTCAAGGAGGATCATAACACCAGTAACATTGTTTTGCTCTGAAACACCATCTGTTGCTTGTATCCCAGGCTTGACTTAAACTCACCCTCTCTACTAGGTTGGCTTTGAGCTTAGTGGTGAATCTTTGTCTGAAGTCTAGCTAGTACTGAGATTACAGACTATGAGCTATCTTGCCAAGACTACAAATCAAGTTCAAAAATATTAGGGGACAACTTATTGAATAATTTTTTTTTGTCAATTTCAACTAATGCCACTTCTACTTAACACAATATGCTAATGTTGAGACATTATATCAAAATGAAGATTCACTTTTATGGAATAGGCATTTTAAAACCACTCTATGGATAACCAAAAGCCAAAAGCCAAAATCATTACAGTTTTAAGTAACTGACAATCCAAGGTCATGTTCTCTAACTACACACCCATCTGTCACTGAAATAGCTACATCCCGTTTTCTTGTCACTCACCTTTCACACCCATGGGAGTTGGGCAGTCATCACCAACAGGAGGAAGGGCTCTGGTATAGTAGGAGAGGTTGGAAAAGGCCTCCCAGCTTTTGTAACCATAGTGAACATTGTAAGTTGGAGGACTGTCAATCAAATGTGATCTGGCTGGAATTTTAAAGAAAAAAGATGATTAGCCCCATATGAAAAAAGCAAGCGAATGTTAATTATCATTGTACAATGTGGAAAACACAGAGACTGGATTGAATTCAGACAAAGGTAAACTACACTTTAAAGGGCAACTAAAAATGCTTAAGCTTTACACAGGACATTATGCTCCAGTAGTCTTGATTTTTCAGGGAGCACCTACTCCCTGTTCTGTAGCTGATACAGTTGGGCATGACCCTCACTTACAACTATAGAAAGTTATTTTCTCTTCTGACCCAAACCTGAACCAACCATTTGTTTTAAAGGGAGCTGCAAGTTCAGAACAATTCTGTGAGCTGTAAGTATTCAATACAAAGTGAAGCTCATTTCCTCCACAGGAATAAAGGTTGGGGGTCATAAATAGGATGCTGACTACATGATCACATGTACTGATTCTGGGTATTTGGGGACAGGAAGAGAATTGAAAAGGTATATTTCAAACATTTTTGAAAAGGTTGGGAATATTTCTTTGGGCTGAGTTTCTAGTGCATATTTTTGTTGGAGGATACTAGAAACAAGGGAGGTTTTTGTACTTACATGTCAACACATATCTCATGATTGAACTTCGAAGGAAGGGAATGTTATTCACAATATTCCAGACTCCTTTGAAATGGGTGAGGATGTAGTGCACTGTGTTTGGGGTAGGCTTCAAGAGCAATTTGATTCTTGTCAGAAACTCAGCTGGATTGAGAGGAAGAGCAGGAGAGAGAAATTAGTAGGCACTTCCCACAGGATGCAAATATACAAAATGATGGTAACTGTATGTGGCCCCATTCCAAAGGAAGCAACCTCAGGAGAAACTTACGTATAGTGCAGTTTTCACCATAGAATCCTGTCCGGGTACAATCACATTTATACTGGTCAAATCCTACGGTCATACATTCACCTCGGTTTTGACATGGGTTGGAACAGCAAGGATTTGCTACATAAAAAAAAAAAAAAAAAAAAAAAAAAAAAAAAAAAAAAAAAAAAAAAAAAAAAAAAAAAAAAAAAAAAAAAAAAAAAAAAAAAAAAAAAAAAAAAAAAAAAAAAAAAAAAAAAAAAAAAAAAAAAAAAAAAAAAAAAAAAAAGACTGTAAGTAACTCTTAGTCGTCCTTATCTTAAGAATTTGTGTTACTAAGGGTCAGTTTTGCCAATGGTATGGTAAGTTAGAAATATACAGATAGTCCCAGAGGGGGGAAAAAATTAGTTAAGAAGTCTGTCGTCATCAAATGGACATGATGTAGAAATGGCAATTTCCTTTTCTAAGCAAGGGGGCCTAACTTCATAGCTCACATTACTAACATTTTCACAGTAATTTCTTAGATATTCAGATTAGAATTGTAAAGTAGCACTTTCGAAATTAAAATAGATCTGTCTAGTACATTAGTCAAAATTTAGTGTAAAGAAAACCAAAGTAAAAAGCAGTTCACTTTTAACATTTTGTATTATCTTTTAATGTATTCTGGACTTTCCTAGGGACAGAACAGCACAGTATTTAAAACAACTATTCCTATTCAGTCGCCCCCACACATGCTATTCATTTGTATTTATCATATTTTGTCCTGCCATATTGACAACCTGCAAACTATTATGGCTATTGATTTTTCTCTTTTTTCTTTTTGAAAATGAGAATGGCTCTCTGCTCCGTTGAGTAATTGGCCCATAACCCGAAAGACAGTGGTAAAAGCAAGCTTTTTTTTTTTTTTTGCAGTTCCTTGGGACCCAAGTGGTCCAGGCTCTTTGCGCAGCACCCCGCACTAGAAAAAGGGGTCTGTGCTGAAGATGCGGGTGGGGATGCCTTAGGATGCCCGGCAACTCACCTGCATGGCTTAGCGCCAGGGCAGCGCAGAGCAGCACAGCTCGGAAGAGCATCACGGAGGTGGTGGCGGCGGCGGCGGTAGTGGCGGAGCTGGAGGGACGCAGCGTTGAGTTCTTCGTGGGCAGACTTCCGACACTCCTGAAGCTCTCTGCTCGCAGTTTGACAACTGGCTGCTAACTGGGAGAACCTTGCTTTTATCGCCTGAAAAGCAGCCTTCCACGTGACTTTGCGGTGACTGGTTCTTTCCGCCCAGTCTTTCCTCTACCCCCAACAGCTTTTCCCCCCGTCTCCACTTCGGCGAGTTGCGCAAGGACCCGTGGGGGCAGGGCTCTTACCCACGCAAACGGAGACGAGGGAAGCCGGGAAGCTGCCCTCGGCTGCCCCAGGTGGTGCCAAGAGGACTGCGCCGCCCTCTCGCATCCCTCCTGGCTTCCCGAGTGGTTCCTGTGTCGGCGGCGCCCACGTTGGCTCTCTTTGGGGTCTCCGCTTTCCTCTCATCCCGCATCCAGTGCTCCAGGTGGGGATCGAGGAGCGCGGGGATGCAACAGCTTTTCCCTCCCGGGATCCAAGATCCCAACTCAGGGAATCCCCGCTCCACTCCCAGCTGGGGCGCAATCTGACGTGCGTGTTGTTCGGAGCGCACACACAGCTACCTTTTTTTAAATTTTAATTTATTCCATTTTTTTAGTGAAGTGAGAAGGCTGCTGTCAGGGTCCACATCTGTACTGGTGGGAGTAGGGTGAAGTCACTCAGAATTGCCCCCCAGGCTCCATAGTACTACACCGGCCCCAGCACTGCCTTCTCCAAAGTGAGCTTCACTTCTTTGGAATGCGAAGTGCCCATGGCATTGCTTTAAGGTATCTTTCCCCTCCCTACTGTTAAGTAGTTTTTATCATTTTGCTCAACAATTGTTTTCACAGAATATATCACTAAAAAAGAATTCATGTTTTAAAGATGTATTTTTTTTTTTTTTTTTTTTACCTTTTTCTGTCCATGTTTCTAAGAAGGCATGTTACGGCAATGGATCAAAAGATAATATTTATTTTTCAGTAACTAGCCTTATTCTGGCTAACATTAAAAAATCCAATTCATTCTGAAATATTGTTGGATAAGAAATTAATTGCATAGAAAGGCGATTTTTGACAGTTTGAATGTTATTTTGCTGTTTGGTGGTGGCCAGGGAGGGGTATGTGAGAATGGAATAGTGGGGGGGGGGGAACAAAACAAAAAAATAACAAGCAAAATGAGAAAGTTAAGAAACAAACAAATCAATTAAATTTTATGTTCTTAGCATGAATGGACGAAAAGATAAAACACAATCTGAAATTAAACTATATTATTTGGGAAATTAAGTTAGGAAAATGATTTGAGGAAGGCTAGGTAACAAACACACCAAGATCCCGGCTCAAAACAAAACAAACAAAAATTTAAGAAGGGGAAATGAAACAATAGGGAAAAAAAATCATGAGAAACAACACTTAGAAAACTATACCAAGTATCCCAATCTGTGGAAGTCTTGCAAAAATTAAAAATACTCATGGAATTTTTCTTTAACTGTTTGCTTCACGAGTTTGCTAATTTGGATCTACATGAGACATAGTGACTAAAATTCCATCTCATCCAGCCTCTTTGTTTTAGTCATGTTTAATCATTCCATTTATGGCACTCCCAATCTTTTGCACTGATTCCTATGTGAAATCTCAACTAAATTCACAGACGATTTTCAGTTTTGGTAGTTCCTTTAAAATTTTTTTTTTTTTTTGGTTTCAGTTTTATTTTGAGTGAATTGCTTGTGCACAAACTATAACTTTATTAGAACTATTGACTCTAACTCTGACTCCTGACAGTATACTTAAATCTTACAGTATTATCTTGAATTGATTTTAAATGACTCCATCCTCTTCAGATATTAGCTCTCTACCTACTCTGTAGAGAAGTATATTCTGATGTTTTAAAAGAGATTATGAAAGGGGGAGGGGAGCAGTACATGGTGGCATTGGCCTTTATTCCCAGCACTCAGGAGGCATGGGGAGGCATATCTGAGTCCTGTTTGTCTGGTCTACAGAGCAAGTATCAGGATATCCAGCTTTACACAGAGAAATTCTGTCTCTAAAAACTAAAAATAATAATGATTATGAATTCAAAAGCGAGAAAAAGACACGGTATAGAGAATAATCACATTAAGACTATTTGAAGTTTGAAGCCATTGGAACACAATGATAGAGGAAATTTGATTAAAGACATTTGTATGGTTCAATTACTTGATTTAATCTCCAACGTCATATGTAAGGTAAAGAGAGCTCTGTGTACCTATTGAGTTACTCAGGAACTCAGGAAGAAACTTGGCCCTTGAGGACAAAAGCTGTTTTGAAAGGAAGTCCAAAAAAGGAGATAAGAGAAAACATCTTGTCGTTAATGGCTTTTGACACATCTGGGATGCTAGAGTAAAATACATAGGTACACTCTGAATGCTGATTATAGGAGGATATTAAATATCCCTAAATCAAGATGTTTTCACTTGTTTCACATGGCAAAGCACAATAGTAACTGTGCACTTTAGATTTTTATTGTATAGCAACTATAGCTAAAAGTGATGCAGAAATGTAGTGTTTCTTTGTGCATTTTGACACACATATGTCTGTTGTAAAAATATAGTTTTGCTAGTGTCTAATATTTTTTGAGAAACCCTAAAAAAGTAAAATAAAGCATATTTACATCTTTGAGAGCTTCCTGTTGAGTTTTACAGTCATCTGTGACTTGAATTTTCAGCAACTTTTCCCTCTCTAAGATGCTGGATAGATTAGATCATTAAGTAGATTTTGGTTTTAATTTTATAAAGCTTGTATATAATCTCACATGTAGTATTCATATTAGATTTAAAGTTTATGCATGCACTGGAAATAAATGACATTATTTTTTTTTTTGTTATTGTTTGAGACAGAGTTTCTCTTTCTAGCTCTGGCTGTCCTGGAACTCACTCTGGAGATCAGGATGGTCTTGAACTCAGAGATTCGACTGTAAGCTTCCTAAGTGCTGGTACTAAAGGCATACACCAATACCACCTCACTAATAAATGACATATTTCTTAATTCAAGTAATAGCTCATTCATAATAAGTCAACAAAGAATTATATAGATTTGAAGTAAAAGGTAAGGTATATCATGTTAATATTAATCAAAGCAAGAGAATAGTTTCATTTATTTTTAGAGAGCACTCTTTAGAGCAAGGGAAAATTCAGACAAAAAAAGAAGGGTATTGCATTTAATAGCAGAGTAAATTCTTCAAGAAGGTATAATGATCCTTACGTATACTGAAGAATAGTAGAACACTGATATTCATGAAGCCAAATGAATAAAACTGCAGGGCGAAAGAGATGATGGGCACTTCAAAACTCCTTTATCAAAAATGGACAGATCTATTTGGCAGATAATCAGACAGCTAAAGTCAGTAGAACTGTAAATCAACTAGACATGGTTACAGTCAAAGTAAGTTTTGTTCAAGGACAGCAATACAAACATTCTTCTAACATGCACTAGGATAAACCACATTTTAGACTAAAAAAAAAAAAAACCAAATTAACCCACTTAAGAATAGCAACTGTACAATGTATATCTCAGGCTATGGCTAAATTAAACTAAAATATGAATCACCAGGGGCAATAAAACAGGCATAGTAATGCCTGCCTATTATCCCAGTATTTAGGAGGAAGAAATAGGAGGATGAGAATTTTTAAGGTCATCCTTAACTACATAGGGTGTTTGGGTCTTAACTATAAGAGACGCTGCCCAACAAGATGAAGAAGAGAAAAGGAACAGAAGGGAAAAGGAAAAAAGAAAAATGAATCACTGATACTTGGAAAATCCCCAAATAGTTGTAGATCACAAGATACATTTTAATAACGTAGGGTTCAGAAGGAATCTCAAAGGATATTAAAAAATATCTTGAGTCAAATGAAAGTACAAATGGAAATACTTAAAATTCAGGCAAAGCAGTGCTGCTGGAGGTTCTAGCACTAAATTCACAGGTGAGAAAAGAAAACTGAAAATCAAAACTCAGGGCTTCCACTTTATCCGAGTAGAAAGAGCAATTAAATCCAAAGGAAACAGAAGAGCAGAACCACGAGACATTTGAACATAATTCAGTGGGAAAGTAAAGCTGGGAAGTTCATAGAGAAAGTCAATATAAAGAGAGGCTACTTTTGAAAGGCCAATAACATTGATGTCTCTAGCCAGTCCAACTAAGAAAAAAACTAAGACGGAAATGAACCTAATCATAAAGATCTCCGGAAGATGAAGCCATCCATATAGACACCATGGATATTAGAGGGACAATGAAAGTATTCTGTGAACAGGAGAGACACAGACAAAGGGTTGCTGCAAGTTAGAGGCCAGCCTGGTCTACACAGGGGGTCAGGCCAGCCAAGGTTTCATGGCCAAACCTTGTCTCAAACAATCAACAACAAAATAAATATACTATTAAAAAACTTTTCACGGCCTTCATGCATTTAATTGAATGTATCAATTTCTTCATCTCCTGGTCTTCCTTCCCCCGTGTATATAACATGTGGTGTATATATGTAGTGCCTAGAGATCAGTGTGCACGTTCCTCCTGCATACATTTGGAGGTCAGAACACTGTAACTGTCTTCCTCTTTTGGAGGTCAGAGCAGGATATAAATGTCTTCCTCTATTGCCCTTCCCCTCATTTCCTTGAAACAAGGTATTTTACTGAACAAAAAGCACGTTTTTTGGGGGTTGGACTAACTGGCTAGTGAGTTCTTGGGCCGTATGGTCTCTTCCAGCCAGTTGCTAGGGTTACTGATATTTGCAGTTATGACCAGTTTTTTTTTTTTTTTTTGTGGATGCCAGAGATTCAAATTGAGGTCTTCATGATTGCTTGCAAAATGAGCATTCTTACTCACTCAGCCACCTTCCCAGCCACTGTACCATTTTTTTGTAACACACACACACACACACACACACACACACTTGTTTAATGTGTATCCCTGTATTCTACATGCAAGGTTGTTGCCTGTGGAGACCAAAAGATGGCGTCATATCCCCTAGAACTGGAGTTACAGAAGGTTGTGAGCTGCTGTTGCTGCTGCTGCTGCTGTTGCTGCTGCTGCTGCTGTTGCTGCTGCTGCTGCTGCTGCTGCTGCTGCTGTGTGTGTGTGTGTGTGTGTGTGTGTGTGTGTGTGTGTGTGTGTAGGGAATTGAACAAGGGTCCCCTGAGAGCAGTCAGAACTTTTAAACACCATGTCATTTTGTAGCCCTATGTACCAAATTTTTGAAAGAAAATTCTATAAATCTTCTTGTAAGAAGAGAACCATCTTTGAGTCAGCAATAACCCTGCCAACCAGAAGGACTCAGGCCTGTATGAGCTTGCTGGTGAACTCTGCCAAACTCTTAAAGAACATGTATCTCTTCCCTACAGTCTTTATCAGAAAATGGAGATAGAGGTGCTACTATGAGACCCTTGTGACCCTCTTACTGAAGTCAATAAAGACATTACAAAGAAAACTACAGCATATTTGTCATCTCTTTCTCTCATCTATCTATGTATCTAGGTATCTATATATGTATCTATCTATCTATGTATCTATGTATCTATGTATCTTTGTATCTATCTATCTATCTATCTATCTATCTATCTATCTATCTATGTATCTATCTATGTATCTATGTATCTATCTATCTATCTATCTATCTATCTATAAAGACTATTAAACACAAGGGTTAGAGAGATGGCTTAAACGAAGGTCAAGAGCACTGATTGCTCTTCCAGATGAGTCAAGTTTGATTTCTAGCACATGACTTGTTACAGCCACCTGTACCTTGAGCTTCAGAAGCTTTAATGTCCTCTTCTGACTCTAAAAGCACCAGGCACACACACACACACACACACACACACACACACAGTGCACAAACACAGGTAGAAACAAAATGCAGGCAAAACACCTATATGTGTTAAATAAATAAACTTTTAAACACAAACATGAAAAAAGCTAGTCAAGCAATGTGCAAATATAATTGATTATACATCCTTATCAAGTGAGTTTTTAAATGATGCAACTTTTTTATTTAAAAATGTTTTCATATATGATAAGAAATATATGTGTATGCAATATTTATTTTTTACTCTTCTTTCATACATTGCATCCTGACTGCAGCTTTTTCTCCACCCAGTCCTCCCTTACCTCTCTCTTCCCATATCTACCCATCTTCTGTTTCCCTTTTTAAAAAAAGAGCAGTTCTCCCATGGATGGCAACTGAACACAGTTACAATAAGACTAGGCACATATCTCAATCAAGGCTGGACGAGGCAACCCAGTAGGAGGAAAAGGATCCCAAGAGCAGGCAAAAGAGTCAGAGACTCTTCATTTCTACTGTTGGCAGTCCCAGAAGGACCCCCAGCTACACAACCATAAGATATATGCAGAGGACCTAACTCCACCCATAAGGGATCTATGCACATTGCCTTAGTTTCTGTGAGCCGCTATGAGCCCTGCTTAGTTGATTCTGTGAGCTGTGGCCTTGTGGTATTCTTGACCCCTCTGGTTCCTTCAATCTCTACTCCTCTTCTATGGGGTTACCATGGCTCTGCCTAGTTTTGACTATGATTCTGCATCTGTTCCCATCAGATAGATGCTGGGTGATTCTTTTCTGGTGATAATTTGGTTTAGTCACTGATCTATGAGTATAGCAGAATATCAATAATCATTTCACTGAATCTTTTCTTTTTGCCCAGTCATTCATGTTTGGTTCTATCCTAGATCTCTGGGATATCAAGCTTCTGGCATCTAGCACTGCAGGCAGTGTCAGGTTGGGCTCCCCTTTCATGGCATGAGTCTCAAACTGGACTAGTCATCAGTTGGCCACTCACATAATTTCTTTGCCACCTTTTACCCCAGCACATCTTGTAGGCAGGACAGATTGTAGGTCAAAGAATATATGACTGGGTTGGTATCCCAGTCCCTCCACTGGAAATCTTGTCTGGTTACAGGAGATGGAAGTTCATTGGTTGGCCACCCTCACAATTTCTGCTCCACCATTACCCCAGCACATCTTGGAGGCACAGCAGATTGTGGTCAAAGGTTTTTTGGCTAGGCTAGTGCCCTAGTCTACTCCTGGAAGCCTTGCCTGGTTATATAAGATGGACAGTTTGGGCTTCATATCTCCCATTATTACCAGTCTTCAATAGGGTCATGATTTGATATTCCAGGGAGTTTCCACTACAGTAGGTTTTCACATTGGCCTTCAAATGCCCCCCAATTTCAATCATCCTTCCAAGTACTCTCTCCTTCCAACTTTCCCATCTCCCCACCTTATTCTTTTTGTTCCCATCCCCACCTGTCTCCAGTCCACCCACAAAGTCTATTCTATTTTTTCTTCCGGGGAGGTCTTTTTGTTCCACCTTGAGCCTTCCTTGTTACTTAGTCTAATTGGGTCTGTGGATTGTATCCATTTATAAGAGAGTACATACTTTTACTGGGTCTGGGTTACCTCACTCAGGATGGTGTAGAAAATTTGCCTGCAGATTTCATGATGTCATTGTTTTCAACAGCTGAGTAATACTCCATTGTGTAAAAGTTCTCCATTGTGTATATTTTCTTTATTGATTTTTCAGTTGAAGGAATATAAGTTGTTTTCAGTTTCTGACTTATGAATAAAGCCACTATGAACATAATTGAGAAAGTGGCTTTGTGATAGAGTGGAATGTCCTTTGGGTAAATGCCCAAGAGTGGTATAGCTGGGTTTTGAGGTAGATGAACCTCCAATTTTCTGAGGAACTGCCATATTGATTTTCACAGTGGCTGTACAAGTTCTCACTCCCACCGGCAATGGAGGAGTGGTCTGAGTGTTCCACATCCTCACCAACATGAGTTGTCTCTTGTGTTTTTGAACTTTGTGTTCTGACAGGTGTATGATGGAATCTCAAAGTTATTTTGATTTGCATTTCCCTGATGGCTCAGGGAGTTAAACATTTCTTTAAGATTCCTCAGCCTTTTGAGAAGTTCTGTTGAGAATTCCTTCTTTAGATCTGTATACCATTTTTAAATTGTACTATTTGGTTTCTTGATGTCTAGTGCGTTGAGTTCTTTATATATTTTGGAAATCATCCCTCTGTCAGATGTGGAGTTGGTAAAAACCTTTCCCATTCTGTAAGCTACCATTTTGTCCTATCAACAGTATCTTTGTCTTACAGAAGCTTTTTAGTTTCATGACGTCCCATTTTTTTGATTTCTCAATCTTAGCGTCTGCACTATTGGTGTTCTGTTCAGGAGGATGTCTCTTGTGCCAATGTGTTCAAGGTTATTTCCCACTTTCTCTCCTATTAGGTTCAGTGTATCTGATTTTATGTTGAAGTTTTTGATTCACTTGGACATGAGTTTTGTGCAAGGTGATAGATATGGATCATTTGCATTTTCTACATGCTGACATCTAGTTTGACCAGCACCATTTGTTAAAGATGCTGTCTTTTTCCACGCCAGTGTATTTCTGGCTTCTTTATCAAAAGCTATATGTTCATATTTGTGTATTTATACCTGGGTCTTCAATTTGATTCTATTGATCAACCTGTCTGTTTTTATACCAATACCATGCAGCTTTTTATTATTATACCCCTGTAGCACAGTTTTAAATCAGGGATGGTGAGACCTCCAAGAGGGTTTTTGTTGTAGAGAATTGTTTTAGGTTTCCTGTTTTTTTTTCTTCCATCTGAAGCTGAGTATTGTCCTTTCAAGGTCTATAAAGAATTGTGTTGGTTGGGGGCTGGAGAGATGGCTCAGTGGTTAAGAGCACCCTCTGCTCTTCCAGAGGACCTGGGTTCAATTCCCAGCACCCACACGGCAGCTAACAACTGTCTGTAGTTCCAGTTCCAGGCAAACACCAAGGCAAATAAATAAATAAATAAATAATAATAATATGCTGGAGATTACATAGAATCTGTAGGTTTCTTTCAGCAGGATGGCCATTTTTCACTCTGCTTATTGTACTATCCATGACCATGGTAAATAGTTCCATCTTCTGGTATCTTCTTCAATTTCTTTCTTAAAAGACTTGAAGTTCCTATTATAGAAATCTTTTACTTTCTTTGCTAAAGTTACCCCAAGATATTTTATATTATTTATGGCTATTGTAAAGGCGGTTATTTTCTGATTTCTTTCTTAGTACATTTGTCATTTGTATATAGGATGGTATTCATTTTTTTTAAGTTAATCTTGTATCCAGGCATTTCACTGAAGCTGTTTATCAACTGTGGGCACTCTCAGGTAGAATATTTAGGGTCACGATGTATATTATTATATCGTCTGAGAAGACAGGTATTTTGGCTTCTTCCTTTCCAATTTGTATTCCTTGATCTCCTTCAATTGTCTGACTGCTCTAGATAAAAATTCAAGTACTATCTTAAATAGATATGGAGAGAGTAGACATCCATGTCTTATTCCTGATTTTAGTGTAATTGCTTTGAGGTTTTCTCCATTTAACTTGATATTGCCTATAGGTTTGCTGTAAAATTGTATTTATTATTTTTAGGCATGTCCCTTTTATCCCTAACCTTTCCATGAGTTTCATCATAAAGGCATATTGGATCTTGTCAAGAGCTTTTTCTGCATCTAATAAGATGAGCATGTTTGCTTTTTTTCCCCTTTCAGTTTGTTTATATGGCAGAATACATTGACTGATTTTTGTTTCTTAAACTACCCCTGCATTTCTGGGATAAAGCCAACTTGATCATGATGGATTTTTTTATACATATTCTTGGAATTCATTTGCAAGTATTTTATTGAGTATTTTAGTATCAATATTCATGAGGGAAATTGCTCTATAATTTTCTTTGTTAAACTTTGTGTGTTTGGGGGTATCACATTAACTGTGGCCTCATAAAATGAATTTGGCAATGTTCTTTTTGTTTTGTGGAATAATTTGAGAGGTATTGGTGATAGCTCTTCTTTGAACATCTGATAGAATCCTGCACTAAAGCTGTCTGGACCTGATTTTTTTTTTTTTTTTTTTTTTTTTTAGTTGGGAGACTTTTAATGACTGCTTCTACTTCTTTAGGGGTTATAAGCCCATTTAAATTTAAATTGTTTATCTGATTTTGATGGTTTAACTTTGATTAAGTGCTGTCTATCAAGAAAAGTATCCATTTCTGTTAGATTTTGTGGAGTACAGTTTTTGAAGTTTAACTTAATGATTCTTCAGATTTCCTTGGTGTCTGTTCTTATGCTTCCTGCTTGGTTTCTGATTTTGTTCATTTGGGTATTCTTTCTCTGTCTTTTAGTTAGTTTTATAAGAGTTTTTCTATCTTGTTGATTTTTCTCAAATAACAAACTCTTTGTTTCATTGATTCTTTGTATTATACTGTTTGTTTCTATTTTATTGATTAGAGCCCCCCCATTTGATATTTTCTATGGTCTACTCCTCCTGGGTGACTTTGCGTTTTGTTGTTCAAGAGCTTTTAGGTATGCTATTAAGTTGCTAGTATGAGATCTTTCCATTTTTTTTTTTTTTGACCAAGTGGAATTTATTTCTAGTGTACAAAGCTGCTTAACCATCCCAAGCTCATATAGACAACCTTAAGGAAAAAATGATGGCATAGTCCTGATAACTGGAAATAGAAGGCAAACTTCTTCAACCTGCCAAGATATACCCCAAATTTACAGCTAACACCATAAACAGGTGAGAAATTTAAAAATTTCTCATAAACATCAGAAAAAGACAAATTTGTTCCAGTTTGCTACTGTTTTTAAAAGCATATTTATTTATTTGTTTGTGTGCAGCTGTATACACAGGTGTGTGAATGTACAAATACCCACCTATGTACTCTGCCAGGTTATGTGTTATGATGCCAAGTTTGTTCCTTGAATGCTGGGAACTGATCCCTCTTCATAATTGAACTGCTAGCATTTGAAAACTCTGAGGCACCTCTGCAGACCCACCCCTTTGCTGCTGCTTTTAAACTGCATACTGTCCAGGTGTGGTATTGCACATCTGTAATCCAGGCACTTGGGAGTAGAGGCAAAGCAATCAGGAATTCAGTAATTCTTAGTTTGTAACAAGTTCAAGGTCAACCTACTCAACATATTGTGTCTCAAAAATAGAAATAGAAAGTTTTTATGAGTTTTTTCTTTGTAATGCAATAAGAGAGTATAGATACATACATACATACACACACATATATATATGTATATATATATATATATATATATATATGAAAAAATAAAATCACCTTTACCAATTATTTGCTCTTTTTATGGGAAGTCCACAAGAATCATCAACAAAAACTTCCTGAAACCAGATAGGAAGATCCATTCTTGTCCAGATAAGTCCTTTTCAGGTACCCTACTTCCAATCCCTCCTTTGCCTCCTAACTCTCAAATGGATAACCTCATTTTCTATGACTGTTAATGTTACATACATATATGCATGTACAGATATATAAATGCAACCTGCTGAATTTCTTTTTGCTGTTTATGTGTATATTTCATGGATGAGCACCTTGTAAGAGGACAAATCCCCAGAAGAGGTTATTTCTCCCTTTTCTAGGAAGTCATCAGGTACCTATATGATAAAAGATATTCCCAGCCAAATTCAAGCATGTTACCTTGTAGATTTTATACCAATTACAAAAAAGACAATTCAAAGATGAAAGACTAAAATATGGTTGGAGGGCTTATACTATCCTAGTTAAGACTTACACTAAAGCTATATTAATCAAGATAGTGTGTATTAGCAAAATGAGTAGACAAGGAGATCAATAGAAAAGCTCTGAAGGAATTGGTATATTAAACTTATTTTTAACAAAAGGTCAATGTAAATATAGTGGAACAAGGATAATCACTTAAAAATGTATTGATGGTAGTGGTGGTGTGTGTAAATGCACAATGTATGTGTGGATGAGTGCACCATGGAGTGCAAATGTGTAGCTTAAAGAACAACACTGTGAAGTCAGCTATTTCCATTTCTATGTGGGTTCTGATAATATAAACAGGCTTCCAGCCTTGTGAAGCTAATGCCTATACCTACTTGGCCAGCTTGCTGGATCATGATATATAATCATAAACAAATGATGTTATAATAAATGATCCTACACAGAATGTAATTAATATAAACTGTGTGTTTTTTTGGGACTTTGGGGCTGCTGATCAAGAACTCAGGGCTAGGGCGGAGCTAAGCATTTGTGGGCAGGCCGAGACCTTGAGACTAGTCTGGGCCAGAAACTAGTTACTTACTACACCTTTGTGTGATTATTTGGAACTAAATGATGGCAGCATTGGCTGGGTAGGACAGAGAACCTTCTGACAACACACACACACACACACACACACACACACACACAGAAGAGAGACATAAGAGATAAGAGAGAGAGGGGAGTATTTATTAGAATGGTTTACAGACTGTGTAAGCTCGCAATCATAACAATGGCTATCTATCAATGGGAAGTCCAAGAACCTAGCAGTTGTTCAATCTACAAGGCCAGATGTCTCAGCTTGTCTTCAATATATGCTGGAGTCCCAAAGACGTAGGCTTTAATGCCTGGTGAGGGATAAACTTGCCCAGCCAGAGTAATCTCAAGAAGGCTGAGAGAGAGCTGGCTTCTTCCGTGTGCTTTATATAGGCATCCACCAAAAGATATGGCCCAGATTAAAGCTGTATTTTCCCATCTCAGAAGATCTGGATTAAAGGCAGATCTTCCCATTTCAAGTGATTTGATTAAAAACAAAATTCCTTACTGGTATACTAAGTCACTTAGGTTTTAGTTAATTCCAGATATAAACAAGTCGACAAACAAGTATAGCTATTACAAGTGTACCTCCTTGTCAGCTTGATACACAATCAAATCTTTATGTTATGCTTATTTTTCACATGAAAATAATAATCAGGTCATAATTATACCCAATATGATATAGATAGCCCTTGTACAACAGCAAATGCATTATATATTTAATCAGGTCATAACTGTGCCTAGCAGTGTATCTATACCATGTGCAACTAAAGAGACTTCTAAGTTTTAGAATGGGTAACATTCTTTTAGTATCTCAAAACTTAAATATGGTTTTCTTTTAATTTCCATTATGCTATGAAATAAAGACATCAAGGCAAAAAACCCACAAATATCTGTACAAACAACATTCTTAACAAAATATGACAAAAATACTCATGCCAATTATAACCATTATTTCTGCAATTGGCCACATGATCTTAGTTGGTATTTATATCTGCTTTCCTATATAACTTATTCTGTATTTCCTCCAAGGATTCAATAATGTTTCTACTATTTTCCCTGGCAGAAGCAACTCTAAAGGCTTCTGTTTAGCCTTTCCAACCATAATAACTCTCACTCCAAGTCAGGGAACCAATAAGAGAATTCTGCCAATTTCTAAATATAACTATCCCAATTATATATTCAAGGACTGGGAAATAATGACTGGACAAGTTCAGGGACCCACTGAACCTACCCTGAGGCAGACATCAGTCAAAACTTTGTTAACTCTGTGACCTTTAGAAGCTCTTATTTTAACTGGAGGGCCTCAGTGTTTCTTGGGGTTTCCTGGAATCAGTGTCAATTCAGAATCATTATTCAACAGATCCAAGAAAGTCTGATTTTTTTCCCTTCCAGTGTACAGCTACCCTTGTAAAATGTCTCTCTGAGAAAGGACTGGAGAGAGGCTAACAGGAATACCTGTTAGGTATTTTATTAAGGTTCTTTCTCAGGGGAACTTGCCCATCTCTTCATTCAAAGGGTTCTAGGTCTACATATAGGGTCTAGTCTTGAAATTGATTCACAGGCTGAGATTTCTGTGATTCAAAGAAGGTTTTCTTTTATTTATTTGAGATTTTTTCCATTTATATAGATCAAACAAAAGAAGTAGTAGGCTTCTTATCTGTTTCATGCCTGTAACCACCATGATTGATTAGCCAGTACCGAAGGTCTATACAAGTCATGTTGTTGTAAAAATCACTTTGCCTGTGCTGATCATTATAGGTCAAGCCATTACGGACATTGCTTTGTCTATGCTCCTCACTATGATAACTGCTGTCATCTTGCTTCTGGCAATTCAATGCTACCACCAGATACCCTGCTCCTTCCTACCCTAATTAAACAGCCAAGGCATTCTTGAGAAATGGATCTGGTAGACTGTAGTACTGAGGTATTATTCACATCTAATAGGAAATGAGGTCTCCTTCATGACAGGAGAATGAGGAATCCAAATGCATATTACTAAGTGAATGCGGATACAAAATAGCTCTTACCTCAAAAGGGAAAAGGGATAGTTATTCTGAGCACAATGAGTCACCTGGCCCTAGAGAAATAAGGATTCTGCTTGCCCTTAGTAGCCTCTTCTCTGAGGGCAGTTACACAAAACTCTTACTTCTGAAACAAAGAAAGTCACAAATGAAGTTTTTTACCTAATTTTGAGGACCCAAAGGTAGGTAGGTGGTTTAAGGCAAAGCAAATCAGGTTCTAATTATAGGTTTTAGATGTTATCTGATGACATTTTTAACTTTTGGATTGAGGGAATCTGTCTGGTGGTCTGCTGAGAAAACATTTTAACAGGTTTTATAAGATAGTCAAAAGAATGTTAGAGTGTTGTCCACAGGGATGGATAATGAATGGCTAGGAAATGGACTAAAAGTATCCCAGATAACCTACAAGATTCTGATCGCAACTTTGGGAGGTTCTAATCTGCCATTCAGCCTTGTAGAATCTAACCCAACACAGTGCTTTCTTTTTCTGGGAACTTCAGACAGCAACATGAAGAAGAAGTATACTACAGGATTTCAACAAGTGGGTAGGGAGATGTCATCACACATTTGTCAAACAGTATTTTCTTTTTTTTTTTTTCCTTCTTTATTTTGTATTTATCAAAAAAAAAAAAACACAGTAAAAAGAATTTAAAATGTGGAAGAGTCAGTATTTTCATATGTAGAATAAACCCTAGTGTGCACCATGGATTTGAGAACTAACATGTGTTAATTGACTGCAACACTAGTATAAGTCAGTGGCAGTTCTTGTGGGCATGTAGGTACTGGGAATATATAGGCATTCTTTATTTCTAGACACCAAATAAGCTTTAATGTAAAATGAAGCTCAACCTATAAATAATAGCTTCTGAGTTTGGCCGTTCTTTGTTATCTATCCCACTTTTGCATCTGTATTGCTGTAAGGAAGCGGCCTTTGCTAAAGGCACTGCGTGTTTGCTTGCTGGCTCTTCACAATCGCTGCAGACAATCTTTGAGGTTGAATGACGTAGTTTTAAATAGCACAGATGCTTACACTTTGAGCCCAGATGGGAAGTCCATTTCCTTTTTAGCTAGACCCTCACTCTACCCTGAGGACAAACAGTTGAGGAATTTGTTTCTCTGCCCTCTTTTCATATCCACAAAGGACTTGCCAGTGAAGTTACCTTCTCCCTTTTTGGTGAAGCAGCCCTTCTATCTCAGAGCCCTTTCCACGACTTCACAGTCACTTCTGTCCTCTCACATGAATCTCAAAAGCCACATGTCTAATTTCCCCTTAATCTTTTCATATCATCTTACTAAAAAAAAATATAACTTATCTTCTTTATGAAAATGAGAAAAAAGCCAAAGTATTTTCCAGGCAAAATTAGTGAGACTTTGTCAAAACAAACAAACCTAAGGAAATGATATAAGAACCTGCAAGCGAGAAGCGGTGGTGTACACCATTTATCCCAGCAGTTGGGAGGCAGAGGCAAGTGGATTTCTGTGAGTTCAAGGCCAGCCTTATCCACATACTGAGACATTTCACTGTTCTGTATGGGAATGAACAACCTTGTGACCCATCCAGATTCACTGTTAGTTTTTTTTATCAGTGTGGAATGTGCCCCCATTTAATTGTATTTTTCCTATGTGTGCTTAATTTGTTCCCATGTATGTATGCTTCTGATCTGTCTTTCCTACAAAACATATAAATTCCATGAAGGTAAAATTTCAGTCTGTTCTGCTCCAAGTGCTTGGGATTTGCACCACAGTAAATATTTGCTGAATAAATGTGGTCTATTTTCTGTGAAATCAACTTTAAGGAAAAAGGTATTCATTTCATCATACAGTAGTTTCAAACCCAAAGCATCAATATTATTAAATGACCTTTTCTCCCTAACTGTCACTAGGAAATGATACAGAAGCTGTTGGAGTTATCTAGTGGTGGCTGGAACTCTGGCTGTCATCTTGTGCTGAGGGTTACAGGAAATGGGAATATTTAAATTCTTAACAGTACTCTTCAGATGGAATCCTGAACCATTTCCCTTGGAACTTGTCTCACTATATTTTTTTTGTTGTTGTTTAACAAATCCTAAGAGCTACACACACAAACAAATTCACTGGGTATGGTAGCATATTAAACTAGGGGGCAAGTAATTAAATAATGTTAGGGGGTACCCAAAAAGAAAAACTCCCAAGAGGCTTAAATAAGTCTAATGGAAGCTTTAACAATCACAGAACTGTCCCAAACATAGATTATTCAGAAGCAGCCTGACCCCCAGCTGAAGTTTTCAAGAAAAAAAAAAAGCAATGTGACATATACAGAAAGGCATCTTTGGAAATCGGCAACTTGTAAGCCTTGCTTTCAAAAGTGGAGAAATAACAAAGGGTCAGGTAGTCAACCTGTAGCTCAGGATCACATTGTATAAGAATTTAGGGCTGGTCGTGAGACTAGTTTTATCCAAGATAGTGTTAGTCTTAGAAATACTTTTATGAATGGTATAACTATAGCTCAGTAGCCTACTACATTAACACTTGTAAATGAATAAAAATAAGTATATTACTCTATAAATCTAAGTATTGACAGATGAGTTCTATTTTACATTGAAACTAGACCAGCGAGATGGTGAAGGTGTTTTCCAATCAACCTGGTGATTTGAATTTGATTCTGGAACCCACGGAGTCTGGGGGCGGGGGTGGCGGGAGAGTTGGAAACCAACTCCCCCAGGTTACACATCCCCAAAGCCACACACACAAATTAATAAGTAAGCATAAAGCAACAAAATTTAGTTGCTAAGAACTGCCTAATTCAATTATGAGACATAGGACACTTTTCCTTCATCTATCTTACCAAGGGTTTCTTACCTGCAAACTTCGTTGTTTGTGGAGGGAACACAGCCAGCTAGCTCAATGAACCCGCAGTTGGATTGCTCAGTTCTGGGTAAGGTGCCTAGGCATGTGCATTAGCAGCTCCCTCCTCAGCCAGCTTGGAGTCTGTCACTGTGCCTGGTGATTGGTGACACCAGGAGTTGCCAATGGGAAATTGGGAGGAGGTATATAGGTTTCCCCCATATCTGCAATAAACTAGTCTGCAAGTCTGCCATTTATTTTAAACTAGTCTGTGTCTGCTTCTCACCTGATTCCCAGAGGCTGTGCAGTATACTCTGTGCCTTCTCACCCTCCCTTAAAGAGTGCCGAGAAAGAATGCCCTGTTACAGCTGTTGTTTAGCCATGGGGTCTGATTAGTCCATATTGGCTTGAATTCCTCATTTCCTTGACTCAGTCTCACGAATGCTGGAATTACAGGTATGTGCCACTGCATCTTTTTTTCCTTAATTTGATTTTATGTAAAAGATTTTGATTTGCTTTCTATCAAGGACCCACCTTTATGTGGGTGTGGTTTACAGAAAGCAGCATTTAACCTGAAGCATGCTTATAGAGCCTTGGACAAGGAAGTGCATGATGATAGCCTTGGTCAAGTGCTTACACTGGTTATGCCTCAATTTCCTCATTTGTTCAGAATTGTCATAAAGATAAGTAACTCCTGAGGCCTGCTTTGAAGTATGGATGAAAATCTAAATCCTTTACTTCTAGGTATGTTCTTTCCGGCACAAGCCTTCAGGCCACCACTGTGTTTGGCTAAGCAGAGTTCATTCATCTTTCCATTTCTGCTCCTCTGTTAAATTTTATTTTATATTTTGAAAGCATATTCGTAACAATTTATCTGGTAATAATACTTCAGGCTGCTTTATCAAAGGGTCAGCGTGAACCCAGAGGGCAGAAGGACCAGATGTAGAGAGATAAACAGGGGAGCACCTGGATGGTGGCTGTCAACAGGCCCACATTCTTCAGGTGCTATGCCATGCCCTGCTCCATGTTGAGGGCCATGCCACCATCCATGAAGGACCATGCTCAGAGAAGGCCATCCGAGCCTTTCATCTCATAGAGTGGTAACTGGCCTTATATACTGCCATTCTAAAGTACAGGGACATCCAGGCCCCAAATGGGGCAGGTAATGAAACATCAAGGTTCCAAGGCAGTAGATGGCATTGCCCCCAGTAAAACCTTAAAGTTTCTTCCTTCTCTTCAAATACCCACTTCTTCTCTTTTTTTTTTTTTTTGCCCACTGGGCGCCATAGTGCCTAACACATCCTCAGCTATGCAGCAAGGGTGAGCAAGAACACTGCAGTTATAGACTCTACACTTGCAGCCACACACCTCTGGATCTTCAAAGCATTTGCCGGCCAATGATTGGGAAGAATGCTGGTTATTATAAAACAAATTTACCTTCTTCAGAGATCATCAGTGGATTACAAAAATGCTGAACAGCTAGAATGGCTCCTTTTTTGTGGGTCATTGTAACTTTGTCCTGGTACATCATGTTTTTAAATTTAGGTGCTTCCATTGACATTTCAGAAAAAGCAGCCTCTGCAAATCAGCTGTTTTCATTTATAAGTGTTGAATGTCATTTATTTTAGCAACAAATGGAAAAAGTCTATTTAGAGAAGATGTCAACCTCTAACTTTTAAGTTTCTTATCAAACATTTTCACTTAAGAAATAGTTTCAAAGCCTGGTATGTTGACGTATGTCTGGCATCCCAGCCCTTAGGGATTGGAGGAGATAGGAAGATCACTAGTTCAAGGTCATTCTCAACTACATAACTAGTTCCAGGACAGCCTGGTATAAGAGAATTTGCCAGAAAAATTAAAAATGAAAAGTTATAAAATTAACTTACTAGGCACATTTAATATGTTTAATTTTGAAGCTATGTGGAGAAAAACTCAGCATTATTTTCAAAATTTAATCTAAAGTAATCCCCAAGCATTTAGCTAAGCCTTTTGTACAGCTTATGCTTCTTTTCAAATTGCTATTATTGGGGGGAACATGAAGCACTTGTCATGCCTGCATGTGGAGGTAGGAGGAAAACCCTTTGGGAGTCCAGTTAGTTCTTTCCTGTCACCTTTACATGGGCTTGAGAAATGCACTTGCATTGTCAGGATTTATAGTAAGTGCTCTTACCTACTGGGCCATCTTGCTGGATGCGGGCTCTCTCTCTCTCTCTCTCTCTCTCTTTCTCTCTGTGTCTTTCTGTCTCTCTGTGTGTATATGGCTCATTTTGCAGGTTCTCATGTGTGCATGCCAAGGCCAGAGGAAGACATCAAGAGTCCTACATTACTCCTCTCTATCTTATCCCCTTGAGATGGATCTCAGTTAAACTGGAGTGAGCCAGTATAACAGCCTATGTCATAAAATATTATTCCTCCTTTATATTGTTAGACAAGAAGCAAGTAAGCAATCATTTAAACCGCCTTCTCTTTGCCGTGGTCAGTCTTACATCAGTCATTCTTAGTACAGAAAAAATACTTATTGTAATTTATTAAGACAACAATGCTGCAGTGTCTTTATTATTAATAATAAAATGTCATCCCTTCATTAAATTATACCATAACGGGGAGAATTAAGAACCTTCTAACAACCCTGTCTGAACTTCTTTATTCAGACTGCTCTGTGGATCATTATCCGGAGCCTCAGACAGGCCTGAGGGCACACACTCAATGAATTATAGACATGAGGCTTAAATATTGATGCTTTCTTCTGCCTACACTGCCCAGTAGTAGGAAGGAGCTCATGTGGAGAGGAGGGCTCTAGGTTCAGCTAATGCCTTGTTGCTTGGTCTGGGAAAAATTATCTGAGTATTTTAGTCTTCTGATTTTTAGTAGGAATAATATATCACGTCAGAGATGAGACACCTAGAACATGTCCAGTATTGTTAATTTTCTGTAACTTTCAGGTGTTAAATGTATTTATGTGTTAGCCATGAATCACAGATGAAAGAAGTTGACCATTTTATATGTGAGCTCTGTGTTAGGCAACCTCTTTATTTAGTTTTTAAAAGAAATTATAGTAAGCTTTTTTTTTTTAATATGTGCTCTCTCTACATATTAAATTGACAAGTACAAATAACTTGCACAATGACAGGCAGTAAAGATTCTGGGACTTAAACTTTATGCTAGAAAGAACTTGCAGCCATCCTCCTGGTCTCAGTGTTAGGATTACAGAGGTGAACCACAATGTCTAGCAAAGAGGAATCTTTTTACTAAAGGAGACGTAAAATATCAAATTAAGCATTAAAATGTATTTATATTTAGAATACGGATTTGGTAGGAATTCCCAGTGTATACAAGTACTGGACACCGATACTGATGAGCTGATTTGATCTCGGAGACCCACAAGGTTGAAGAAGAAAATTGGCTCACCAAAGAGTGTGAGAACACATACAAACTGAGGAGCATGCACACACACATGGTGAAATGTAAAAGGCCAGCTGGGTAGGAACACACCTTTAATCACAGCTCTTGGGAGGCAAAGCAGGCAATCTCAGGGCAGCCAATGCGCTACAAGATGAAACTGTCTTAACAAAAAAAACCAATTTTTTTTAAAAGGGAAAAAGATGAAAGAAAAAAACAAAACATGTGAAAGTAAGTTCCATAAAAATACAAAATTTAAAAATAAAAAGTACCATACATAACAGAACTGAAAACACATTACAAAATATTGAATTACATGTCATATGTTTTATCTTATAGATTTTGTTTTGTATTATACATTTTAAACATCTACTTTTTCTCTAAAAGATTTTAGGATAGCAGTAACTCGTTATCTTAATTTTCTTTTTTTTTTTTTTTTTGAGGTTGCGTTTCACAGTGTAGCCCAGGTGCTGACCCTGAACTTTAGTTATTCCGCCTCATCTTCCACAGTGCCAGGATTATAAGCATATAATACTATCCTGTCTAGACCTGGTTTTCATAAAGACAAGGTCTCACCATGCTCTACACTGAGTTACATGCAGACAGAGCTAATCTTGAGCTCCAGAGAGCCAGAAGCCTTCTGAGTTCTGGAAATAAAGGCATGCACTACTATATTAAGCCATTTATTTATTTTTTTTCATATAGGACAATTTCCTGTAGTTCAGAGTAGCCTTGAACTTGCTGTAAAGCTGATAATGACCCCAAATTCCTGATCCTGATAAGGTGATGAGCAGCTGTCAGTAATATTATTTTCAATGATCAGATAGTCTCTCCCCCACTTCCTCTCTTCCTTTCTTTCTTTTTAAGCTGACCCAGAGCCTCCTATAGTTCACTTTGGCCTTGAACTCACCATACAGCCTAGTATGACCTTGAATTCCATATTCTCCTGCCTCTTCCTACTAAGAACAGATGTCACAGTCACATTCTTTCCCCAACACTCCCATTACGAATAAGGACACAAAGGCACAGAAAGGTCACACAATTTGCCTAGAGTCAGACTGAAATTTGAGGCAGACAAGTCTGAAGCCTTTATCATCAAGTCTGAGCTAAAACCAAAGGACAAAACCATCCTTCCTCAGGCTCCTGAGTACGAAGGTTACAAGAGTGAGCCACCATCTCAGTTTAGTTGTTTCTTTCCTTCCCTCCCCCTCCCTCCCTCCTTCCCCCTCCCCCGCCTGTCATCCCGCCTTTCCTTCCTTTCTTCTTTCATTCATCCATCTTCACATTTTTTTTTTTTTTGAGTTGGGATATCATGGACCAGGCTGGCCTTGAACTCTATGTAGTGGAGGATGGCCCTGAACTCAGACCCTGCCTTTACTTCTCTAGTGCTGAGATTAGAGACATATGCCCAGTGTAGGCTTCATTTCCTTTTTAATTTTCTGTATTCAATTCTTAAGAAACTACAATAACTGAAGTTAGGTAGTAGGCAGGTGTGCTTCCTTCGTTTTTGATGTTAATGACAGTATTGCTGTAGCATCCTTACGAGGATGATGCAGTTTAATCTTGAAAAGTGTTATCTGAGAAGGATCCTCTTCTTCCTGCTGGCTGGAAGCTTTATCGACTCACAATGTTATTTTGACATTGCTTTTGATTAAATGTCATATTTCCTTTGGCCTTTTAATTTTGTTTATTTTACCAATATATTTCCTAATACTGAAAGCTCTTCTTTGGGAAAACCCCTATGAGTCATTGAAAAATTAATTTTTTTAAATGTCCCCTTATACGACTAAGGAATTGTTCATTAATATTGATACTATTGGGAAACATGGCTTTGTCTGGGGCTTTATGTGGGTTTTGTTTGTTTGTTTGAGATGTTGCCCATGTTTACTTGATTCTATGTAGATGGATGTGACCATGAATTTACTTTAATCCTCCTGCATCAGCCTTGGGACTCTAGTTTTAGGTCACCTCTTTGTTAGCATTTGCTACTGCAGTTTGATTGTGTTAGTCTGGATTCTCCTTTGGAGGAAACAGAAATGTATTCCAGATGATGAAAATAGACTCATATAAAGGGTGTGTCTTAGTTAGAATTAATGTTGCTGTGATGAAACACCATGGCCGAAACAAGTTGGAAGGGAAAGAGTTTATTTGGCTTATGCTTCTACTGTTCATCACTGGAGGAAGTTGGGGCAGAGACTCAAACAGGGCAGGAACCTAGAGTCAGCAGCTGATGCAGAGGCCATGGAGGGGTGCTGCTTACTGCCTTGTTCCTCATGGCTTACTCAGCCTGCTTTCTCATAGAACCCTGGACCACCAAACAAGGATGACATCACCTAAAATGGTCTGGGCCTTCCCTCTCAATCACCAGTTAAGACAAAGCTCTCCAGGCTTGCCTACAGCCTGATCTTATGAAGGCATTTTCTCAATCGAGGCTTCCTCTTCTCTGATGACTGTAGCTGGTGTCAAGTTAACATAAAACCAGCCAGTACAGGTTATGGCTCTCTTCGAGAAGCTCAGCACTATGGGAACAAAGGATTTCTGGAAATCAGAGGCTGATCTGGGCCATGTAGCAATAATAATCCTAGCCAGAAAGACATTTGAAAGTTTCTAGGTATATGGAAAACTATGTTGGAAGGAGGCTGCACACTTAGGTTCCCTCTGTTACATCTTCTCTCTGTCCTTCCTGACTGGTTGCCTATACTTTGGGCCCTGTTATTTCCCTTCTGAGGGGAGGGGCAAGAAGACTCAGAAACAATGATTCAGTGGGGTGGCTAGTTGAAACAAACAAGTCCAATTTATTGAGGAAGAGGTAAGCCTTATATTTATCCTCCATCCAGCGTGGGGGAAGGGCTTTGCTGGCATCTGCTGCTGTGTCATGATCATATCTTGCTGGTCTAGGTCACCTCACATCAGGACTCTGCCTCTCTTGCTGAGGCCTCCAGGCAGATTCTAGGTTGGCTTATGAGAAAGTACTCACTAACGCAGTCCTCATGGTTATGAGGAAGTGCTATGAATGCTCTTGTAAGGCACCATTTATAACCAGTTTGAACTGGCTGAGGCTCTTAGAAGCCTCTCAGGCCTATACATTCCACACTGACTCTTTCCCATTCCAGGCCGAGCAATTTTTTATCAAGATACTCTTAGGATAATAGAAACAAGAAGTATGGTAATCCTAGTACTTAGGAGACTGAGTTAGAATAATTATCAGGAGTTCAGGCCAGTTCCAGCTATAGAGTGAGAGCCTGTCTCAAATAAAATAAAATTAAATTAAAATAAGGGGCCAGATAGATGGTGAAGGAGGTAAGAGTACATGTTGCTGTTATAGAGGATCTTGCATTTCCCAGCATCCACAGGGTAGCTTACAACCATCCATAACTCTAGTCCTGGGAACTGAACCCAGGTCCTCTGCAAGAGCAGTAGGCACTCTTAATAATGACTGAACCATCTGTTTAGCCCATGTATACTTTTTCTAAGGGTCCCATGGCACTTGTACTTTATGTGTATTATGTGAATACTTATGTAAGGGACATGTCTACAATTAGAGTGCATGCTTCATTAAAAAGACTCTCCTCCAGCTAACACAGAAAGCTGGCCTCAAATCCATAGCTTTCCTCCTGTCTTTGCCTCCTCAGTGCTAGGTTTGTAGGAACCTCCCCATTCTCATCATTATCATTATATTGTTAACATAATGTTTTCACGAGTGAATGAATAAATGAGTGAATGAAAAATGTCTAGTCATTAATACCTGTGTAGATCTTAAACCATCTATTGAAGTTTAGTGTTATAAGCATCCAATCATAGCAGTCATTTTATGCAAAATAATGGATACTCTGCAGTATGAATTCTTCATAATTTACTATACACTTCGGCAATTATGTGCTGTAAACTTTCTCTGCATATAGATAAAAATCTTACTGAAAGAAACTAAGTCATAGACTCTTAGGCTTGAAAACTACACTTGTAAGATCATTGGAGAAGACATGATTTACTTCAGCTTAAATGGTCTGTATTCTCATGTCCATACTTGAGAAATAAGTAAACAATGGTGCCCCTTAAAGAAAGATATCAAGTGTTTTCCACAATGCTGTATATTTCCACTCTATTCACCTCATGTAGCATTAATCAGAACCAACAATTTTATGATTCAAAAACACATCCTTGCTATAATTACATTAACTGTGAAGACAGTTTTAGTGACATGTCACTGTCGCAGACAAAGCAAATGTGTGGATGTAATGCTTAGGTCAAAAAGCTTTAGGCAGACTTAAGATTGGAGTCTGACTCTCTGGTAGTGATCTTTAGCTTACGAAGAATAACATCAGTCTCCTAGTGTTGTGGCGAGGAGTTGCTATCAGTGATGACTGAGTTTCCTTCCAGTCACTCAGGGTTACAGAAACCAGGGTTTTGAAGATCTCATGTGATGCTGGACTGAGCCAGGGTTTTCCATCTCTGCCCTTTCTGTACTTGTCTAGTTTAGGAAGCTCCTGGGCTGGGCCAGCCTCTTCACTACTCAGTTACTCCTCAGCATTCCTGTTGTACAAGGTCTTGATGTAGCAGGTTTGGGAGACAGTGTAAGAATCAGGGTTTTTGTTGTTGTTTTGTTTTTGTTTTTAATAGATCTTGAAGGTCTTTTTGATGTAACATCTCTGTCTCCAGTCATTAGAACTCATCTACTTGGCTGTTTTGCTCTGTTTCTGTTTCTAGGATGATATCTGAGTGTCTGGTTTGCCCAGGCTGTCAGGAACACAAATCTGTTGGCCTGTGTGAGGTTAGCAGCTCTGGCTCCTGAGTATAGAGCCAGGAGAGAATCTGAGAGCTAGAGAGTTCTGGCTTTACAGCTGAAGGGTAAACTGGGTTTGTGTCTGGATTGCAGCTTCCTCCCTTGTGAAGCATAGATGATACAGGAGATGAGAAGATGAGAAGTTGGATTTTTGTTTGTTTTGTTTTGTTTGTTTGTTTTGAGACCCATAGTGATAACCCAAACATGTGATATGAAAAACACTGAGTATATGTTGGCTGGTGCTACATGGTTCTGTAAGCCCATGAAATCTGCATTTGGTTAATTCTCATTCACTTGGGGATCAGTGGGTAAGGCATTGCATTGAACAAAATGATAAACCCAAACAACGTGGCTCCAAATACATAATTTCATTTATGTGGGCATTATTCTAGTATAGGAATAGAAGGAAGATCTCAGGAAATAGCTCAGTGGCTAAATGCCTGCCTGGTATACACGAGGCTGTGGTTTGATCTTTGCCATCATCTAAATCATACCTAGTGCTACATTCCTGTCATTCATCCCCTTCAGGAATGAAAACAGAGGAGTCAGAAGACCATAGTCATCTCCAGCAACTTAGAGTGGTCAAGGCCAGTTAGTTAAGACCCCATCTAAGCAAAAGGAAACAAAACAAAAAAATAAACAAAAATACTTGTGTATGCATCAATGAGCTAGGCAACACAGTGAACATCTGTAATCTCAGAATTTAGGAGGCTGGGTCAAGAAGAACACTCCGAGTCCTCGGCCATTCTGGGCAGCCATAGTAAGACCTATTGTTAAAAATACAATGCAAACAACAACAAATCCAAGAAAACAAATCACCATATACCCTCCACTTGCAAAGAGCTAAGCACAAACTAAGATGTGAACCCAAATGATAATTTTAAAAATTCCTGTTGTGTGCTGAAATAAGACAAGGCATTTTATCTATGGCAACATTAGCTACCAGTTAAAAGAAACCACATCCTTCCCAGATAATGAATGCAGAAGGAAGTGAGCTTGGAAGGGAAGGGCAGTAAGTATTTTGTACTAGCTGTTAAAGTAACAACACTATAAAATCTGATAGACAGACATCTTTGATTAAGATCACTTAATGCTTGATACTCTTCCAGAGGATGCAAGTTCAGTTCCCAGTACCCTCTTCATCTAGCACATAATTTCTGGAAATTCCAGCTCCAGGGTCTCTCACACACATGCACATTCCTGCACATACACACACACAAACACACACACACCAATGGACTGAATGTATCAGGTGGTATATACAGGGACCCCAAAGAAGCAGACTCTAATGCTGGTGAATTAATGAACTTGTCAGCAAGAGCAAGGACAAGCAAGCAAAGTCTTCCAGCTTCTTTGTACAGATGGCCACCAGAAGTGTGGCCCAGATTAAAGGTGGGTCATCTCACCTTGAAAGATCTGGAGATAAAATGGGTTGTCCCCAATTTAAATAATTTAATTAAGAAAAATCTCTCACAGGTGTGCCCAGCCACTTGAGTTTCAGTTAACTTTTGTCATCGTCAAGCTGATAACCAAGAGTAGCTATCATAACCACAGAGCATATAACCTTTTGTAGGCTTCTGTAACTCCTGTTCCAAGGGATCTGATGCCTTTGGCATTCATGGTCACCTACATTCATGTACACATACCTACATGTAGATACACATACTTGCACATATTTAAAAATAATAAAAATATCTTTTAGAAAAGATCTTCCATGTAACACAAGAAAATTAATTTTAAAAAATCATAGTTTAGGGATATTCACTATACTACACACCTATAATTCCAGAACTTTGGGAGGCATCAAGATTGCCAAAAAAGAGCTGAAGGCCTGCCAGGGCTAAATAGTGAGACCATGCCTCAAAGCATGAAGCCAGAATAAACAGTGACTTTCATTGTGTGCAAAGAACATTAATTATCACATTTATGTACAAAATCCATCCATGTACAATGATTGTTTAGTACAGTAAGAGGATTTTTTTTCCAGGGTGGGTAGCTAAGACAGGATCTCCTTGGCTGACTTGGAACTCACTATATAGTCTAGGTTGGCCACTTAGAAAATGTATTTAATATCAAGTTATAAAATATAAAATCATTAAGCACTATTATGCTCTTTTCACTTGATGATGAAAGACCTGAAATTTATACCATAACCTTTCATTATGTTCATCAATAACTTTTAATCAAATGTGAACTAGAAGATATGTGAATTTCATGACTGAGCTACCTAAGTTATTGATTTTGTTATTTTGGTCTTTATTCTTTTGAGAAGGCTATCTCTATACCCATATGCAGGCATCCAAACAGCTAACACCCCTGAGTTTTAGGTTAACAGGCATACACTACCATGTCAGCTTGGGTTCCTGATATGACATACTGCTGAATTTATATATATACACACATATGCATACATACACACATATATATATGATTATTATTTTTTAATGCATATGGAGCTTTTATGCTATTACTACAGGTTCATTTTCCAAACTGTCCTTTGATCCCAACCCATTAAACATCATTTACTCAAGTAGTAATTTTGAATTCATTCTTTACAAGGCTTCTTGTCCATTTTAAGCTTCTCTTTATATTATCAGAATGATATATTACAAGTAAATATGAAGGAGTGTCTGTCATTTGTGATGATAAAATGACCCATCATTTGGAAATGCAGATCTATCCTTTCATTTATTCATCTAAGCAATCAAATAACCACAATGTATCAGGCACTTCTCTCAGGGGTGATATGTAGACATAATGGGAGATTAGAAGTATTATCAGAACTTCCAGAACAGATTGACTGACTCTCTGTAGAGGAAAGCTATAAATTTAGGACAAAAGAATTAAAGGGGATGATTTAAACATCAACGGTGACTAGGATTAGCTAATTGACCTGTAGAAGTGGGTTCACTAGTGCCAAGCAGCAAAACCTAGTCATTGAGTAATGTTTGTTGTTGCCTATGCTTTGGGTCTTGCTGGTTCTCCTTTGTGGAAGAGGATGAGGAGGCTCAGAAACAAACACTCAGTATCCAGGGGCTAGTTGAATGTGTAATTCACAAAAATCAACTATAGGTGAAAGTAGCCTGACTTTACACATTGTGAATGGCAATTTATGATCTCTGGGAAGAAGCTCATCTGTATTTTTCCATCCCTATTTGAACATGGTGAAAGCTTATAAAATGGAAAATTCCAGATCTTAAAAATGTGTTTACTTAAAGATCATTTCATTAATAAAATCATGTACTTTTAGTAGTGTTGATTGTAAATTTATTCTACTGACATGTTCTACCCCTTAATTTGTAAGTGATGGAGAGTAAGTTTAGAGATTTAAACTCTGAATGGCACCATATATCTTAATTTCAGCAAGTGCTGGGGAGGCTGGGGTAGAAAAATTTTGAATTTGTGGACTGCCCGGGCCTCCATAACTGTCTCAATAAAAGAAAACCAAAAGCCAAAGCAGATTAGCACTGAATGTGGAGGTACTGACTGTAACACAGCCCCCTGAAGCCTCACTCATGTACTGTTCTGAATTCTTCACTGTAGTAGAGTTGTTGCAGTTACATCCTGTCTCACTTCCTGCCTTGCCTCAGCTCCCACAAAACCTTCCTTAAGGTTTTTTGGTCTTTGCTTTCTTGTATTTCTGTTAAGACTATTTTAGCTTGTTGAAGTTCAAGTTGGTTTGATACTTCTTAACCAGGCCTTAAACTTATGACAATCCTCCTGTCTCAGTCTCTGGAATGCTAGGATTATAGGAGTTTACCACCACTTATAGGAACTCCAGGTAGGAATCTGCGACTTCTCAAGTCTACAAATTCATGGGCCAATAATATAATATTTTGATTGTGAATAGAAACCTGATTATTGACTGTTTATCCTCTTAGTTTTTTGGAGGCAAAATTGTCGGAGGGTTTACTCTGGGGACCAGCCTGGCCTTGAAATAGTAGTTTACCCCTGCCTCTGTCTCCCAAGTGCAGGGATGACAGCTGTAATACCACTATACTTGACTGACTAGGGGTATAAAAATGCTTTTGAATCCCAAAGAAGTCACTGCAATAGCTTAAATTATCCCCAGTCCTAAGTGGAAATTTGCCCTTACTATATTTCTTCTTAGTATCCTTCCTCTGAGTTAGCATTTCAGATTTTTGGGGGCCATTGACCAAGAACTAAAGGGATTTTCTCCTTTAACTTCTCTTTGACATTAAAAAAAACCCAAAACAAACAAAAAAACACGTAATAAGACTCTTACTGGAGTCAAATGTAAATTTCCAGTTTGTTTCCTGGTCTATGATACATCTATGAGACATTTGTTTGACATTATCCAATGCCCTTTCACCTACCCCAACTAATTCAACTATCTTCATTCTTTAAAAATTAAATTAAAATGTCAAATTTCTATGTTCCCTAATCATTTACCCCCTTCTTTCGACACCTTCCTTCAAGACTGTTTCATGCTGTCCTCAAATTTGCTAGTCAAGAATGACTTTGAACTTCCTGATTCTTCTGTCTCAACTTCATTAATATTCCTGTGTTGGAGACTGAACCCAGAGCTTTGGCAAGTATCCTCCCAACTAAAATATATCCTTAGTCCATCAATAGATTTATTGTTAAATGTTTTGTTTGTTGGGTTTTGTTTTGATTTTATTTTGACAAGCTCTTGCTATATAGCCTAAATTCGATATGTAGTCTTAGAGGATCTTCATTAAACCTTCCCTTGATCCTTCTGTATCAGCCGCCTGAGTGCTGAAATTCAACAATTTGCCACCATATATAGTTAATAGTCTGTATTAGAGACTAATATAAAGGTGTATTGTGGAAATTAACTTTGTGGCAGTGATAAGAAAGAATTGAAAGATAACAACACCAAGGCTGGGTAATTGATGTCCAAACTGTGTGTAGACACAGACTGTACTGATAGTGAATTCAGAGAAGTGATAAAAAGTTAAGGAAGGTATTAGCATGGCATGAACCTGGGAATAAAGACAAAGGCAAATGTTATTTTGTATAATTTACCCATTATGCAATAGACGAGCTTGCAGGAAAAAAAAAAAATCACTTTCAGTTTGTGGAAAACTTTGAGGAAGTTTTGTAACATATGCTACTTGTTGTGGGAAATTTGTATATGGCTTAACAATATATGTTGTGATTGGTGTAGAAAAAGCTTAGTGGCCAACAGCTAGACAGAAGGTACAGGCTGGACTTCTGGGAAGAGAGAGAACTCTGGGAAGAAGAAAGGCAGGATTCAACAGGGAGACATGGAGCAGAAACAAGAGGTGAGGGATGGAAAAAAGTAACACTACATGGCAGAACATGGATTAATATAAATGGGTTCATTTAAGTTATAAGAACTAGTAGAACAAGCCTAAGCTAAGGCCAACTTTTCATGATTAATAATAAGTCTCTGTGTTGTTATGTGTGGGCTGGCGATCCTGATGAAAATGTACAAATATAGCTACTTCTCTAAGACAAATATAGACTGCATATTTTGTTCACACACCGAGTTTCATTTTATATCTTTTGCTTATTTTTGTTTTCGGAGACACTGTCTCACACTGTAAGTGAGGCTATCCTCAAACTCACCATGTAGCCTATACTGACCTTGAGCTCTCGTGGCCCTCTTGGATTCAGACTTCCTAAGTGTTTGGTTGTAGGAACAACCCACCATGCTTTACTATATTATGCTTTTTAATTTTAGAGTGTTTTCTTTCTAAGATTATTTAATTATTATGTCAGTAGTTTCACTAAGTATCCCAAATAAAAGACAGAGAACATTATACTGGATAAAATTATAAAATACGTTATGTAGGATTTTCTCAATCCCCCAACAAACTCTAAAAAATAATTAAATTTGAATGTACATAGTAACATACTTGAAAATGTATAAAGCAAATGTTTGCAAAGGCTTAGGGTAAATATGCGATGTACATTTATAGTAAGAAAATCTAAAGTAACTGCAATAACTAAAAGATTAGAAGTAGAATTTTACTCTAGAACTCAGTGGCAGCCACCTGTAATCCCCAAGTTGGAAATCTGAGGCATGAGGAGCTGGACCCCCAGGCCACCCTGGACTACAAAATGAGAACTGCCTTATGACAAGACATCTCCCAGTCAATGACATGTAGAATACAGCACTTCGTATTTGTAGAACACACATTGCTTTTTAGTAATGAGGAAACTAGCTATTTTAGTGTGTTTTGAGATAGGATCTTGCCATGTATCTTGGGTTGGCTTGGAGCTCACTGCACAGCCTAGGATGGCCTCAAAATGATAATGCCTGTTTTAATCTATTGTGATCTAGAATCATAAACATGTACCACTATTCTTGGCCTGATATATATTTTGATTAAATTTCTGAGTATTGACTTTAGGATCCTACATATTCAAGACAAGTACTCCGCCACTTGGCTACAAGAAATCCCTTTTTACTTGTTATTTTGAGACAAGTTACCATAACATATCTAAGATGGCCTTGAACTCAGTAGCCTAGGCTGGCCCTGGGATCCTCTTGCCTTGTCTTGTCTGTTGCTTATTTGCTTTTGAGACAAGTTCTCTATCTTTATCCAAAAAGAACTCTAGACAGAAGCAAAGCATCAACAGTGAAACCAGACATTTTACATTCAAGTGATTAAAAACACATCCTGCTTTGGATGTAAGCATTTGAGTGTCTACTCTTTAATGTTGCTATGGTAGCATTTGGGGACATCAAAGATGTAATGATGAGCCACATAGATTTTAACTAAGTCAACTCTGGATTGGACAAACATTATCTAAATCTGGTAGAGGAGTTCTTAGCGTGCTGGCATGGCCTGATATCCTAGCATTTGGGAGCCTGAGGCAGGAGGACTAGAAGCTGGAGGATCTTGAGTCACATAGTAAACTGATGGCCAATTTGGACCACATGTGACCCTCTTTCAAAAGACCTAGTCCCAATCAAAACTATGCGGAAAAGAAACTTGACTCTATAATCCATGGCTGGGGGTTATCTTTGTATCTTCCATTGCCTAAATTGCAAATGTGGCAAAAATGAGATGATAGCAGCAGAATACGGTTCAGGATAGTGTTAACATATGGAAACACTAACCAATATTAGGCACTAATAACTAACTGGTTCTGAGTATTTACTGTCTGCTTTGCCATGTAAAAATTAATCCCATTCAATATGTATAAGTTAAATCATTTTCTGTGTCTACATGATAGACAATAGCATTGATGGAAATATTAAATTACTCACATTATAGCCTTGGTCATGCCAAGGGTTACCATGATGCATAGACTGAATAATGGAGACGAGTCTTGTCATGTAGGTACAGCATGATTTAGAATAATTAGAGTATGATTGTATTTTTGGCAAGCGAAGGAAACTTTTGGAAGTCCCTCCCAACCACACCTAACATGGCACAATTTGAATGATTTTTGACAGTCCCTTTACTTCTGGTTTGCATGGTGTAAAGCAGCCAGAGGGTGGTGGGCAGGGATGGGGAGAATGGTTTATATTTAGTGGACTAGAGACTCTGTATGTCTTGAGTTCTCAGCTATGTCTACCTATTTTTAATTTTTGTCTTTATTTATTTACTATTCTTTATCTGTTGCTTAGACTGAAAATATAATTATTTAGTATTTTGATAATTAATTCCTGGCCCAAGCTTGTCTTCCATATCTCTCTCTCATATTCTTGCCAACACAGAATACTTAATCTTTTTACAATATTCTTGTTTTGGCTTATATTGTTCTTTCATCCATTTCTTCTCAGGCCCTGCTAGACACCACCTTCCTCATAGCTTCATCTTCTCCCTGCACTGCTGCTCTTAGTAGCAGTCTCAGCTCACTCTGTATGCTGTACCTGCATCCCTTTCATGACTTCTCATTAGGGACACATGGACTTTGAGACAGAATCTTCTGTTGAGTATAAACTTGTTGAAAACAAAGCCTCTCTGGCATCTCACTATGATGCTCTTAGTGCTTGGTGATATTTTTTTAAACAACTGAACAAGGATAGTGTACTAAGAAGAAGATGACAAGGTGATTATACTATGAGATAAGTTCAGGAGAACACACATAGGAGGGACATGGTCATTCTTTAATTGACTAACTCACAGCTACTTTGCTGTGGCTACTGGAACCTGTGGAAAATGTGAGTGGTTATTTGAATTTCAGAAGTACAAAAATTGTCAAGTTAATCATATTAGATGAATGAACAACCCCCCCCCCCCGCGCTCTGTGTATGTGTGTTTTAAAAGATTTATGTTCTAGCTATGGTTCAAATAATCCAATGATGACTATCTGCTGGAAGACAAGGCATGAGACTAGAATTGTCTCATTTTTTCCACTCTGGGAGTCCTGGAGGTTTCTTTGAGAGCAATTGATCTCTAGTCTCCATTGGAATCCTGAAGTGGGTTTTATTATCAGTGAAGGAATGCCTAAGCAGCAGGATAGATGACCTGCCATAGGGAGTGAGGCAAAGCAGACACAAAGCCAAGCTTTCTTCTTCCATGACCTTTTATGTGGGCTACCACCAGAAGGTGTGGATCAAGTTTCCAGCGGTTCTTCCAGCCTTCAATAAGCCAGTCAAGAAAACCCCTCAGAGCAAGCTGACAGACAACCCAGATTAGCTATCACATCAACTCAGTTTAGGAAACAAGATATTAAGTATGTGTGCATGACTTATATTAATTTTTTTCACACAAATACCTTTCTTCACATTTAAGAAAAAAACATTTTTAGATGTAATCGAGTCTTTTGAGGTGATGTGAAATATGCTTCAATCATCTTCGAATATATCTAAGATAATTCATTCATTCAGTGCTCCTTTTGTATATTTTTCCATTGGTTATTGATCTTATTTACAATAATCCTTGCTACATACCTGAATTAGTTCATGAGTACAGGCTCTATTTTGGTATATGCCCCTGACTGTTTGCCTTTCTTTCATTCTCTCGCCCCTTCTTATTCCCCCTCTTCTTTATGTTCTTCCAATATGATATCACAGTGTAGCGTAGACCGGTCTTCACCTTGCAATGCCTCTGCCTATGTATTTTTGAAATAATAGTAATGTAATATCTACTTCATCATACAAATATTGGAAGAAGACTTCTGTGCTAAAATGAGTATTCTACATTTGCTTTTTAAAGCTGATATTCATATAAAGGTGAAAAGGGCCAAAAATTGGGAGGCTTTCATTAATTACCTAAACTGAGAAGAATAAATCTTTGAGTTGTAATGATTAATTTGATGGATGGCATCCAGTTAAAATCATTCACGCTGGTATATAAAGTGTCATGCCAGATTGTGAAGTACTTGGACAATGGTGCTCACATTCATCTGAATTCTTGGCTCCTGGTATAAAATTGACATTCAATAAGCGTCTGTTACATCAGTGATGCATGAGTAAATGAAAAGGTGAAAGAATGGATTCTTAGAATTCCTGCTGATCCCAGAATTGGAAGTGGCACACCTGATAATTAAACACAACAGTAAGCATCATCTCTAACCCTTGGACTGAAGTTTCGATTTAGGATGTATTGGGGCCTGCTTCAGCGAATTCCTCAGCTTTTTGTGGACCATGACTTGTCTTAAATAGGCAGAAACTTCACTTTTACTGTTACCCACCATCCACTTCCACCTCTCTAGTTGCTTAGAGACTGTTGTTTCTACCTAGACATAATGTGACTTTGGGTCAGCGATGACTCAGATGGACACCCCAGGGTGATTCACAACAATGTGCTGCACCTGGGTGATCCATCCTACACAACTCTTCTCTAGTTCTGATGCCCACTTTTGCCTAGAATGTGAGCTTCCTTTAAAAAAAAAAAAACAACAGAATTTTTTTCCATTGGACAGAACAATTTGTTTATTGCATATGAAAATGAAGTTACAAAGTTTTTACCTTAATTTGAAAGTCTCATAATTTTTGTTATTTTTGTTAAAGATACTTAGGATCATCAGGGAACTGTTATCACCAGTCATTTGACTCTACTGGCTGTTCATTGTTCATAGTCCATGCTGTACCAGTGCAGAAGGTACACTCTGTACTTGAAAGAATTCAAGGAAATAATGTAACATATTTAAAAAACAATTTACTTTTAAAAATTGTATTGTTTTGTTGCTTTTGGTTCCCTTTTTCTTTTGCTTGAGACAGGATCTTACTCTGCATCACTGGCCTAGACTTACCTAGACCACATTGACCTCCAGCTTCTGGGTGATGCTCTTGTGTTGGCCTCATAAGTGCATAGCCCTCAAGCCTGGCTAATAAATATATCTTTATGTTAAATATTAAATAAATGTTTCTACAGAATCAATCTGTGATAAAAACAGTGCCTGAGACCTGAGATGATACATTCACTTGGGATCAGCATTACAAAGACTTCAGGCATTTTGGGGAGAGGCAAGTGTCACTATCATAAGACTGTCTTGAAATTCTAGGTCTATCCATTTTCTTCACTGCTAGAGTTGCAGTATGCACCACCACACCCACATTCTGAACATTTTTATGAGTAGTATTAAGCTTTCAGGATATTGATTTTTGGATCAAGTGTGGGTAATGTCCTGCTACCTTGGCTACTTCTGCCTGGTCTCAGATATTTATCACCTAACTCAAACTTCTAACATATTTGTAAGTTTTCTTAATCATATGCTTTCCTCTAAAAGCAATAGAAGAGCTAACTACCTGACAGCTCCAGTGTTCTTGAGCTCTTGTTCCTTTGCCTTTACAGGAAGCTCACTTCCTTCTCCCCTCTCTCATCTACCACAGTTAGACATATTCAAGTCAATTTCTTGTCTAAAAGAACATTCCATTTCCAGTTTCATTTATCTCCTGCTTGTTTTCCACCCCACTTCACAGAGTCCTGTTGTTGATATTCTAGCCTCTTCTCTTGAAATAGCCTAACAACAGCAGTGCTCCAGTAACTGTTATGAAAAGGCCTTAGGGTTTGTTTACCACCCAAACAAAACAATATTCTATTTATTCTCATCACAGAAGGGTACATTTTATGTCAGCCCTTCATTTTGAAGCATTGTCTTTTCAAGGTTTCCAGAGAAGAACCATCATCGCAGCTGTGTGAGGTTGTTCTTACTTTTAATCCCAGCACTTGAGAGGCTAAGGCTGAAGAGTGGCCATTTATTAGAACCCAGCATAGGCTATATAATAAGTTTGATGCTAGCCTGTCCTTCATGGCAAAAGAATGTCTTTACTATACACAGAGATATAGATACTTAGTTTTCCACAGTAGCATAACCTAAGCAAAGTCTACTGTTAAATAAACATCCAGACTTTTTCTTTCCAAATACCAGTTGTCATTATATTCAAGGGAAGTCATCCCACTTTCTACTCCTAGTTAAATCTCATTCTTTCCAGATTAAAATAAAAAGAAGCATAGCAGGACTAGCTTGTCATGGGAGTATCATTGATTTATCCCTCAAAGACAAAGAACAATTCAGGAGATGGATTATGGAGAGGATTATGAACCAGGTAAGTCATTGGGAAAATACTGTCAGAGGGATGCCCTTGACCTTTGAATGAGTTATATGAAAAATTGATGTCTAAAACTCAGACCTATCTTACTAGTGAAAATGGGAGACAGCAGGGCAGTGATTATAGCATGACTCTGGAATCTGATGTTCAAGTTCTGCCTTTCTAAGATGGTCATCTGTGGTTGGTTGAAGTCCTGAATACAGAGACAACAGATGAAGAATATTGTCTATCTCTTGATTTATGCAGGGTTTATAGATATGCTATTGATCAATACACAACTCTATATCTCTTGTTCTATAGTTTTGTTACTAAGCAATGATGGTTCAATGATGTAAATGTGCAGCAGAGACATCCTTCTGAGCGCCAAACCCATGTAGCAATTGATTGTTGTGTAAATGTGTCAGTTCAATGCCTTCATAACTATGTTCATTGGCTCTTGTCCTGTTGACTTTAAACATATCTTCATCTGTGCTCCTTTATAATGAATGTTTCACCATTGGCTTAAGTTACAAATTTAGGCAAGAACTCACTTTCTTCTCTCCTGTACCGACAAACAAAATTAATGTTTCATCTTGTCAAAGTTTAAGAGCATCCTAGAGACAATACTAACTGAAACAGAATGAGTAGAGGGGAGAATATGAAAAGAGATTAGGTTGAGGTACAAGATGGGGCCATGTCATAAGTCCTCCTAGACTTTGTCTTTTCTCCTAATGAAGTGGAAAGCCATAGCAACGGGAACACAATGGCAGCACCAAGCATATGACCTGTCTGCAGAAGACAGTGAAAAGGACAGATGTGAGTAGGCATATTAAGAAGCCATCAGAATTATACAGTGAGGTGTAAAAGTGCCTCTGTTTGTGTATAGTGGAGCAAAACTTTCATCCCAGTATCAGAAACAGAGGCAGGATCTCTGTGAATGAGGCCAGCATGGTCTTCAGGAAATTCCTAACCCACGAGGGCTACATTGTAAGACTTTGTCTCAGAAGGAGGAGGAACAGGAGGAAGAGGAGGAGGAGAAGGAAGAAGAAAAGAAATAAAATTGTGGCCCTAGTTACCAGTGTTGTTAGGAACTCCAGTATGGATATATTGTAAAAGAAGAGTCACATGATTTATTAATGAATTTATGGGAGATGAAGAATGAAGAGAAAGGCCAAATGTTACATCAACATCAAAGTTTATTTATTTACTTATTTATTGGTTTGGAGTAATCTGAAATATGGAGTGTTCATGTGAACAGGGATTGAAAAAACATATATAGAGGATAGATATTAGTGTTGGATATAAGAACATTACTTTTGTGGGGTTAGAGGGTTAAGACCAATAGCCAAGGATGTCCTTGAACTCCTGATTCTCCTCCTACTTTTATCTTGCAAATGCCTGGATTGTATGATGGACCATGATACCTGGCCAGAAGTTACTTTTGAATGTGTTGAATTTGCAGTGGGGAATTTGAATGGGCCTTTAATGAATAGTTCTGGATATATGGAGGGTTGGGTCAGAAATATAATTTGAATAACATGAATCAGATAGAAGATTATAAAACTGGATGCAAACTAAATGATGGAGAGTTGAAAGAAAAAGAAAATAATTTAAAGACTGGGCCCCTAGGCACACCACTCTTCCTCATTCCAACAAATGAAATTGGGTAACATACCTGGAGAGAAAGCCAGGGGAATGGATTGCCAGCAATGCTGGAAGGGGTGACAGTCCAGCAGGATGAATCTCATGTCCTGACTGACCTAGCCCTAGGGAAGAAAGACACTGGTGACATATGGTGCTTAAATCCAGGACTTCGTTTCTGCTTCCTCTTGACCATTGTCCCAATTACACAGTGCTGGAGCTTTCAAGATGCTATGGCAAATCTATCATTCTGTGTTCATCCTCTTATTTTGAAATACTTTTTTACTTATCTGCCTCTAAGTTATATATGCCTCAAGGATGAATTGGAGTATGATTTCCATTGTCTCTTGTGCAATATCTGGCAAAGGGTAATAGGAGTAGGGACAATATTTACCAAACAGAATTTAATTGAATTGTCTATCATTTATGCCAGAAGTTAACGTTTCCAGAGGCACACACACACACACACACACCACACAAGGATGGATAATATTAGGGAGTAACCAGGTCTAGCAAGTATATGTGACTCATCCATCAATGACAAAACTCAGGTTTTTGCCTCATTTGGTTACTTCCAATTCAGAGCAGCTTGTTAGAACACTCCAGAATAAATGCCTTCCTAGTGGAATATCTAGGTGTGCCAGTTTCCTGAGGGCAAAGAACAGCTCAAAGCCAGCTAAGCAAATTATTGAGAAGTTGTCATTAGTCAGCTATGCCCACTCCAATCAGACTTTATCAATGGATAGCTTGTAATTTTCCTAAACGTTCCAAGGAGATGTTAATAGCTCAGTTCTCTACATCTGCAAAAACTGGATAGGCGATACCAAGATCTTTCGTTAAAATCAAAGATTAGTTGCTTGATCATTTCTAAAACATTAAACAATCTTTTATTTTTCCTTTAAAGTGAAATGATTTAAAAATAATTGTAAGATAACATTGAGTAAACTAGTAATTATAAAATAATATAACTGGTAATTACATGATTAAATAATAATCATAGGTCACTTTCTTAGAGTTTCTGTTGCTGTGGAGAGACATCATGACTGTGACAACTCTTATGAAGGAAAAAATTAAATTGGGGCTGGCTTATAGTTCAGGTGCCTAGTCCATTGTCATCATGGCAGGAAGCATAGCAGTACACAGGCTGACAAGATGCTGGAGAAGAAGCCAAGGATTCTACATCTGGATAAGCAGGCAGCAGGAAGAGAGAAGAACACTAGAAATCTCAAAGCCTGTCCCCAATGACATACTTTCTCCAACAAGGCCACACCTACTCCAACAACATTACATCTCCATATAGTGCCGTTCTCTATGAGCATATGGGGGCATATTCTTTCTTTTCTATTTTAAAGATTTATTTATTTATGTTTATAAATGCTCTATTTAAATGTATGCCTACATGACAGAATAGGACATTAGACTAAAGAAGGCATCAGATCTCACCCTAGCTGGTGGTGAGCCCTGATGAAGTTGCTGAGAATTGAACTCAGGACCTCTGCAAAAGTAGTCAGTTCACTGGGTCATATCTTCAGCCCTAGGGCCATTTTCATCTAAACCACTACAGTTACTTTACTTTATTATATTTTATTTATTTATCTTGTACATGTTTATGATTACATATGTGCTACAGCACATATATGGAGGTCAGAAGACAATTTTCAGCAGCCAGTTTTCTCCTTTCACCTCATGGGTTCTGAGGATCAAACTTGGATTCAATGGCAAATGCCTTTATCAGATGAACCATCTTATCAGTCTGGGTCACTTTAATTTTGATCAAAGAAAGTATACAGTACAAATGTAAAACAATCTTATACTCTTTGTTTACAGAACCTATTAAAATATAATTAAATTAACTTTTTCTCTCTCACTCACATACTCTCTCTGTGTGAGTATATACAGTGTTTATGCGTATGGTACATGCTCAAGTGTAGGTGGGTACCCATGTGGATATTCTGCTGTATCATTCTTTACCTTATTTCTGTGAGACAGAGTCACTACTAACCTGAAGCTAGGTTAGTGACTAACAAATCCCAGTAATCCTCCTGTCTCTAATCCTCACAATACTGGAATCATAGGAATGCATGGCCACACCCAGGGTTTTCTATTAGTGCTGAGATTTGAGCTCATAATCTCATGATTGTGGAGCAAGGGCTCTTATCCATGGATTCGTCTCTATAGTGTATCTCTGCTCATCTTTTACCCATGGATCTATCTGTACAGTCCAGGTCTACCCATCTCGTCCCCATATATACATATCTATATTCTATCTCTGCTCATTCTTTTAATGGATCCATCTCTATACACCTCTCTTAGCCTCTCTCTAGATGAAAGTAAATCTTTGCTTTTGAGCTTATATGTAATTAGGTTAATTTTATATTAGTAATAAGCCACTATCATTCCAATTATAAGACAGAACTCTTGAGCATGGTTTGGCTTTGAGGAGAAACTGGTGTCATAAGTTTGTATGTGTGCTGTTTGTGCTTCTACAGGGAGCTGAGCAGAGGACAAGGCCAAGCTGGGAACCGAAACATGTGGGAAGAGAGATTGAACAATTAAAGTTTTGGATCACAGATGGACACTTTCAGACTGCAGAGACCTGGGGCCAGATCAGAGTAAGAGGTAGGCAAGTCCCAGCTCCTAGGTCACCCTGAGACTACCTCTTGAAAGCTGGGGACAGAGCCCCAGCTCTGACCTTACATGCAGTCCTGCCTTAGACCAAACAAAACTGGGAGAAAATGTCCCACTGGGGACACATAGCACAGGGACATTCCATGGCCATGCCCAGACTCCAAAGCAAGCTGCATCATCAAACATGGACATCTTCAGATTGTGTGGACCCTGTGTCCATGGCACAGTAAGAGATCTTTCAGACCACATGTTCAGAGCAGACTGAAGATATACAACCCCTATAGCCACATCTGACTAAGATCCAACTAAGAGCTGACTAAGAGTGAACCAAAGAAGCAATGGGCAGACACTAGTGCAAGAATACATATAACAATATAAAGAACAAGACAACACCAGAAGAAGCTGGTTCTATACCACCAAGACCTGAACAGAGCAATGGAGAGGAAACAAAATTCAAAACACCTTTATGGAGATTATTGAAGCCTTAAAGAGGATATTTTAAAAATTCCTTAAAGAAATAGAAGAAAATACAAACAAAAAATTGGAAGTGATGAACAAATCCTGAAAAGAAAAACCAACAAATAAAAGAAACATTTCAAGAATTAAAAATTGAAATAGAAGCAATAAAGAAGGCACAAAACAAGGCAAAGATGAAAATAGAAAATCTGAAGAAATGAACTGGAACTACAGATATAAGCATAACCAACAGAATCTAAGAGATGGAAGAGAGAATCTCTGGAGTGGGAGATACAATAGTGGAAATAGATATGTCAGTCAAAGAAAACACTAAATCTAAAAAAGCCATAACACAAAACATTCAGGAAATTTGGGGCACCATAAAAAGACCAAACCTGAGAATAATATGAATAGAAGGAGAATATCAGCTCAAAGACACAGATAATAATATTCAATAAAGTCATAGAAGAAAATTTTCCCAAACTAAAGAAGGAAATGCCTATAAAGATACAAGAAGCTTATAGAACACTAAATAGATTAGACCCCACCAAAAAATGTTTGCTCGCCACATAATAATCAAGCCACAAAATATACAGAACAAAGAAAAAATATTGAAAGCTGCAAAAGAAAAGGGCCAACTTATCTATAAAGGCAAACCCATCAGAATAACACCTGACTATTCAATGGAAACAATGAAAGCAAGAAGATCCTGGTCAGAAGTTATACAGACACTAAAAGAGCATGGCTGCCAACCCAGACTCCTATAGCCAGCAAAACTATTAATCACCATAGATAGAGTAAACAAGATATTTCACGACAAAATCAGACTTAAACAATACCTATCCTCAAATCTTGCCCTCCAAAAAGTATTAGAGGGAAAACTCCAATCTAAGGAACCTAGATACACCCATGAAATCACAAACAATTAATAATTCCACAGAAGAAAATCCCAAAAAAAGGAAATATATGCAAGCTACCATAAAAAATTACAGGAAATAACAATCAGTGGTCATTAATAACCCTTAATATCAATGGACTCAATTTACCTATAAAAAGGCACACCCTAACACAATGAATACACTTAAATCAATCAAAAGAGTTCAGGATTGATATTACTTATTCATCTCAGGAAAAAATCAATCAAGATGAGATCTCAATCCTGAATATTTATGGCCCTAATATAAGGGTACCTACATATGTAAAAGAGACACTACTAAAGCTTAAACCCCACATCAAATGTCACACTCGAATAGTGGGAGACTTCAATATCCCACTTTCACCCTTGGATAGGTCAAGCAGACAGGGAATCAACAGAGAAATAAGAGGTCTAACAGAGGTTTTGATGCAAATGGACTTAATAGATATTTACAGAAGCTTCCATCCAAACACAAAGGAATATACATATTTCTCAGCATCCCATGGAACTTTCTCTAAAGTTGACCACATACTTGGTCATAAAGCAAATATCACTAGATACAAAAAACATTGGAAAAAGCCCCTTGTATTATATCAGACCACCATGGTCTAAAGTTACACTTCAACAACATCAAAAATCATAGGAAGCCTATATCTTGGAAACTGAACATCACTCAGCTGACCACCTCTGGGTCAAGGAAGAAATTAAGAAAGAAATGAAAGTCTTCCTAAAATTTAATGAAAATGAATCCACAACATACCCAAACTTATGGGACACAATGAAAGCAGTCTTAAGAGGAAAATTCATAGCACTAGATGCCTATATGAAAAACCAAGAGAAATCCCACATTAGAGACCAAACAACTCAGCTGAAAGCTTTAGAACAATTAGAAGCAAACTCACCTAGAAGGAGTAGATGGCAGGAAATAATCAAACTTAGGGCTGAAATCAGTATAATAGAAACAAAGAGAACAATACAAAGAATCAATGAATCAAAGAGTTGGTTCTTTGAGAAAGTAAACAATGTAGACAAACCCTTATCCAAACTTACCAAAAGGTAGAGAGAGAGTATCCAAATTAACAGAATCAGAAATGAAAAGGGAGACATAACTACAGACATGCAGGAATTACAAAGAATTATCAGGTCATTCTTTGAAAATATATACTCTACTAAAATATAAAACCTAAAAGAAATGGACAGCTTTCTAGACAAGTACCAATTACCAAAATTAAATCAAGAGCAGATTAAAGACCTAAACAGACCAATAACCCCAAAGGAAATTGAAGTTGTTACTAAAAGTGTCTGAAACAAAAGAAGCCCAGGACCAGATGGTTTCAGTGCAGAATTCTACCAGACATTCAAAGAAGTGCTAACATCAATACTCAAACACTTGATCCATACAGTAGAAACTCAAGGAACACTGGCAGACTCTATTTATGAGACCACAACCACCCTGATACCAAAACCACTCAAAGATACAACCAAGAAAAAGAATTTCAGACCAATCTCCTTCATGAACATTGATGCAAAAATACTCAATAAAATTCTGGCAAATTTAATACAACAACATATAAAAATGTCATCTACCATGATCGAGTAGGCTTCATCCCAGAAATACAGGGATGGTTCAACATATGAAAAACTGTAAATGTCATCCATCATATAAACAGATTGAAGGAAGAAAACCACATGATCATATCCTTAGATGCGAAAAAAGCCTTTGACAAAATCCAACACTCCTTTATGATTAAAACCTTGGAGAGATCAGGAATACAGTGAGAATACCTAAATATAATTAAGGCGATTTACAAGAAGCCGACAGCCAGTATCAAACTTAATGGAGAAAAACTCAAAGCAATCCCACTAAAGTCAGGAACTAGACAAGGATGTCCTCTCTCCCCTTATCTATTCAATATAGTTCTCGAAGTTTTAGCTAAAGCAATAAGGGAACAAAAAGAGATTAAGGGCATACAAAT
>PVIH01000421.1:10807-197304 GCA_004025045.1 Sigmodon hispidus | reverse complement strand
TATTACCCTTCATATTAGCTACAAATAGTATTAAATACCTTGGAGTAACTATAACCAAAGAAGTAACAGACCTATTTGACAAAAATTTTAAATCATTGAAGAAAGAAATTGAAGAGGATTTCAGAAAATGGAAAGCTCTCCCATGTTCCTAGATAGGTAGGATCAACACAGTAAAAATGGCAATTCTACCAAAGGCAATCTACAGATTCAATGCACTGTCTATCAAAATCCCAACACAATATTTTTTGGACCTTGAAAGAACAATACTCAATTTCATTTGGAATAACAGGAAAGCCAGGATTGGCAAAACAATTTGGCTCAACAAAAGAACCTCAGGAGGCATAATCATCCCCTACTTCAAATTATACTACAGAGCTACAGTAATAAAAACAGCTTGGTACTGACATACAAACAGACTTGTGGATCAATGGAATTGAGTCGAGGATTCTGCCATTAACCCGAGGATTCTGCCATTAACCCAAAAACCTATGAACACCTGATCTTTGACAAAGAGGCCCAAAATATTCAATGGAAAAAACATAATATCTTTAACAAATGGTGTTGGCGTAGTTGGAAAATAGTGTATAGAAAAATGCAAATAGATCCAAGTCTATCATCCTTCACAAAACTCAAATCCAAGTGGATTAAAGACTTCAACTTCAACTCAGCTATGCTGAACTTGATAGAAAAGAAAGCAGGAAATACCCTCCAACGTGTTGGCACAGGTGACCACTTCCTAAATACAGCACCAGTAGCACAGACACTAAGAACAACAATCAATAAGTGGGACCTCCTGAAACTGAGACACTTCTGTAAAGCCAAGGACACAGTCAATAAGACAAAACAAGAGCCTACAGAATGGGAAAAGATTTTCACCAACCCTACAAGTGACAGAGGACTGATTTCTAAAATATATAGAAAACTCAAGAAACTAGAGCCCCAAACCTTGACTAACCCAATCAAAAAATGTAGTTCAGAACTAAAAAGGGAATTCTCAGCAGAAGAATTACAAATGGCTGAAAGGCACTTGAAAAAGTGCTCATCTTCTTTAGTCATCAGAGAAATGCAAATCAAAACAACTTTGAGATACCACCTTACACCAGTCAAAATTACTAAGATTAAAAAACAAAGATGACAGCCTATGCTGGAGAGGATTTGGAACAAAGGGAACACTCCTCCATTGTTGGTGGAAGTGTAAACTTGTTCAGTCCCTTTCAAATGCAATATGGAGCTATCTCATCTCAGAAAACTGGGAACTAATCTCCCCAAGGATCCATCTATACCACTATTGGGCAAATACCCTACAGATGCACATTCACACCCCAAGAACATTAGCTCAATTATGTTCATAGCAGCATTATTCATAATAGCAAGAACCTGGAAACAACCTAGATGTCCCTCACCTGAAGAATGGATTAACAACCTGTGGTACACCTACACAATGGAAGTACTACTCAGCAGTAAAAAAAAAATAATATCCTGAAATTTACAGGCAAATGGATGGAGTTTGAAAATATCCTCCTGAGCGAGGTATCACATACCCAGAAAGATAAACAGGGGATGTACTCACTCATTAGTGGACTTTAAACAAAAAGCAAAGCATATCTAAGCTGCAAACCACAACCACTGAACCGCTTGGGATCTGAAGGAACTTAAGAGAGACATCCAAGGAGTCCCCCAGGAAGAGCAAATAGAGAAGATCTCTTTAGCTAATTGGGAGCATAAGAGGTTGCAACCAAGAAGAAGTGGGAACAAATCACTAGAGAAGAAGATGATTAAGTGAGAGAAACAACAAGGAGGGAGAGAAAAAAAAAAGAGATGAAGATCTAATAGAGGAAGCAAATATGGGGTTGGAAAGAGACCAGGTGCTAGGGAAATCTCCAAGAACTCCCAGGATGTCCCTGCCTAGATCTTCAACCAATAGTGAAGATGTTGCCTAAACAGGACTTCCCTCATAATCAGTGAATAATCTCCCTAAGTGCCGTCACAGAACTTACATCCAACATTTAATAGAAGTAGAGGCAGGGATAAAGAGGCTGAGCACTGGGCTGAGTCCCTGGTCCACCTGATAGCTGGGGAGGGGACTCTATATGAGCAAGTGGGTAGGGACTATGAGGAAAATTCTCACAGTGATGGCTGGAGCTCTGGGGAGCTCACTGAATCAAGAACAGCTGTTAGTATTTTGTGTGTGGAAGAACTTCCTAGCATGCTGCCAATAGTCATATTAGATTTATTAAAGGAACCGATGGGGGAGGAGAAAAGAAGAGAAAGGAGGATGGGATAGAGACCAGACAAGAAGAAAAAAGAGAAAGGAGGTCTCCCACGTGGTAGGGGCTTTTAAAGGCAGACATATCCTAAAGATAAATGTCAGAGGCCCTTCAGAGCCTCTACAAGCAGGGGCGTGGCCACAACCATCTAACAACAGCCATCTGAGAACCATCTGGAAAATGAGCTAAGCCCTCCAAAGACAGGCAACTGTTCACTGGCATGGGCAGTGTGTGGAGCCTCATGTGGAGGGTTCAGACTGTGTTTCTGTGCATGGACTGGCATCTTAGAGCTCATTCCCTCCAGAGGAACACCTAACCCAGTCTTGATATTAGGATGAGGAAATCAGACTTGCCTGCAGTGGATGCTGAGCTAATCCACCTTGGGACCTCTTGCCCTTTCTGGGGAGGGGATGAGGGATGGAGAGGAGGGAGCCTGAAGGCTGACCAGGAGGGGTCGGGAGTGGGATGGGAGTTGAAACAAGAGGATACATGGATGAAAAATGAGACTTTATTCTATAAAAATAAAAGTACTAAAAAAAGTAGAAGTCCTTAAAAAAGTATCTCAGGCCCAGCAAGGAGGCTTTCATAGGTAAAGGAACTTGCCAAACAAGACTCTTTTATGTTTATTCCATGTACCCAAGACAATGTTTGCATGTCCAGCCAATATGAATTCAATAGACAAAGAAGCAAATGAATACATGCTAAAGCGATGAACAAAATAGAAGTTTATAGACGTTATTATTTCTTCCAAAATGTGATAACAGTTTTCAAAATGATGTGAGTGTGCTCAAGAACTTTCTCAGTGGTTAATCGGACTTGTTGCTCTTGGAGAAGATCTGTTTGGAGTGTGTAGGGAGGCTCACAACCATCTGTAACTGGTTCCAGGGGATATGACACAGTCTACTATCCTCAGAGGACACCAAGCACACAAATGATACCCACACACATGTAGGCAAAACACTCCTATACATTTTTTTAAAAAGTAAAAGTAAATAGAATGAAATACTGGAAAGTAAGTAAGAGGTTTGTATAGCCACAAAAATTTAAAGTAAATTTTTAGAGAGTTTTACTTTACACCATCTATTGCTTACTTTTTCCTCTGTCTCACTCCAAAATACCTCCCTAATTTCATTTTGTATTCTAATTTACTTCTTTATTTCTGGAACAAGGTTAACCCAAGGCCTGTCCATATGTGTCTTAGGCTAACCGTGAACTTACACTCCCCTTGCCTCAGACTTCTGAATACTAGGATTATAGGCATGAGTCACTGTGCTCACAATTTCATTTTGAACCAACTGCATTAAGAGCATCTTCAAAATCTTGATCCTGGCTAGAAGTGGTGACTCACAAATATAGTCCCAGTGCTGAGGAGGCTATGGCAGGACGGTTACTGTGAGTTTGAGGTCATCCTAGGGTACATGAGACCCAACTCAAAACAAACAAACAAAAGTTGTGTAATAGATAAGTATCTAACCCATCTACACCCTGTCCTTTTCACTTTTGAGTCAAAGTGTCCTTCCATATTGTTGGCTGCAAAAGAAGAAATGGCCTGCCAGATTAGAGGAAGTGAGCTTGAGAAATAACTTCATAACTCAAGACAAAATTTGGTAACTTGATTTCCACTGCTTATCCGTGCCACAGGAAAATTAGGCAAGCTTTCCTGGGTAGGTTTTTCAAGAGAGTGGGAAGGGGTGAAAGGTTACTCAAGGATGGGAAAACCAGCGAGTCCTGCCTAAAGAAAATGGTCAGTGTTAGCATCACTAGTGACATGTTTCTGACTGTAGAGGATCCTAAGTAGTACTTTGCCTTTGGGTTTCTTTCCTCAGACCCACCAGCCATATTTAATGGAAAAAGGACCTGAGAAACCCAGAATGGCTAGTACCTTAGAGCCTCCTCCCTCCTTCTACTCCTCTTTCTCCTCTCCTTCTTCTTCCTCCTCCTTCTTTTTGCTTCATTCAAAAATTTATTGAGCAGCTAAAGATACAATGGCACTAAAACATGGTCAGAGATGAGGATGCACAAGTATAGGAAGCTGTAAAGTTCTCTGCATCACAATTGAAAGGAAAAATGCTAAGTGCTTCCAGCTGCAAGGGGAGAGTGGATAGCCAATCAGGAAAGGGTACTGAGATGAAACTGGAGGACTTCAGTCTGGACTGTTGATGGTATTCTGTATGGACCATATTTGCTTCTCCTTTTCCTGTTTCCCCATCTTTGGGCTTAATTGGCCAGTAGTGACCAGGATTTTCAATGAGTTTCTGCTATAATTTTTTGCATTTTTATTTTAATGTCTTCTATAGAATTAGATCCTTTTGATGTTTTAGGAGTTTTTTCCCTAAGTTTTGAAAGACTCTTGACATTTTGATCTTGTTACTTAAGAAAAAGTTCCAGTGAAGACCTGTACCTTTCATATTGGTCAAGGCCTTTGCGAACATGGAAAGAAGAAACTGAGGCAGACCAGGGAAAACTAGAGAGACATTGTAACACATGATGTGTGTATGTGTGTGTGTGTGTGTGTGTGTGTGTGAGAGAGAGAGAGAGAGAGAGAGAGAGAGACAGAGAGACACAGAGAGAGAGACAGAGAGAGACACAGAGAGAGAGAGAGAGACAGACAGACAGACAGACAGAGACAGACAGACAGACAGACAGAAAGACAGAGGAAACATCTCATGTAGTCCATCTGGTAAAGGGACCTTGGACTCTGGATTCTCTACTTCTATCTCCCAGAGTGTTGGGATTTTAGGCCTGTGCTAATATGTCTCGGTGTAGTATATACTTGTATACTTCAAATGGGTTATTTTAACTGAAAAAACTAGAGAGGAATGATTGTCAGTCCAGATAAAATCTACTGGCTTTCAATAGATTAGCCAGATAAATGTATAGTATTCTGGATTGTACAAATTAGTCAGGCTTTAAAGCTCAATTTGGCCCTTAGTTAATAAGTAGTTTTTGCTACGTCAGTTCCTTTCATTTTTTTCCATTAGATGAGCATTCAGGAGAGAGCAATTATGGTTTTGAGAATTACTGACTTGCTGCTATTTATATTCATTAACTGCTAAACACCCGGGGACTGTATGCCTCAGGGAACTGGGTCCATGGTGACCGAGTAGAGTGATAAAGGGTTTAATAAATAGAACTTTCCACTTCTACTTTCATTGTAGGAAGTTTATTAACATTAACAACCACTATGATGTTAGAAAGCAACACTTATTAAAGTCCACTTTGTGAAGAAATACTGCCAGCTCCATGCCAGTTCTTGAGATTGAAGGGACTAGCTGGCAGTAAATGTGAATAGGTTCTGTTCTCAACAAATGGAATTATCTGCGCTTGAATTTAGGAGCAATTACCACAATTGCTGCTTTGTGAGATAGCTAAGGTTGCCAGTACTTTCCAAACATTTTAAGACTTCCTGGAAATTTTGGCAAAACACATTGCTCCTCTCAAGAAATTTTATCAGTGAGAGTATAGGAAATCATACAAAGTTGTCAAGTTTTAATGATAAAGTCTGTTAAGGAGAAAAATTAAAATGCATTACTGTTACATTTCAGACATAAAATAGCATATTCATAGTAGATACAAATGTCTATTTTTATTGAATTTAAAGATGGTAGCAATTTGAGAAAGCCACTAAATCCTTGACTTTTGGTTAACTCATCTCTAGCAAATATAGAGAACAATATAAATCCTAAAAGGTATTGTTAAAATAATTTCATTAGATAATTTAAAAAATGCAAAGTATGTTAACCAGTGTTCTATTGCTGTGAAGAGAAGTATGAGCACAACAACTCTTATTTAAAAAAGCATTTAATTGGGGGCTTGCTCATAGTTTCAGAGGTTTAACCCATTATTCCCATGGTGGGGAGTGTAATGCACACAGGCAGACATAGTGGCTGAAACTTCTACATCTGGATCTGAAGGCAGTAGGGGGAGGGGGAGAGAGAGAAAGAGAGAGAGAGAGAGAGAGAGAGAGAGAGAGAGAGAGAGAGAGAGAGAGAGAGAGAGAGAGAGAGAGAGAGAGAGAGACAGAGAGAGAGACAGAGAGAGAGAGACAGACAGAGAGACAGACAGAGAGACAGAGAGACTGAGACTGGCTTGGGCATTTGAAACCCCAAATCCCACCTCCAGTGACACACTTCCTCTGACAAGGCTACATCTCTAAATCACTTCAAATAGCACCACTCCATAAGTATTCAAGTATATGAGATGTGGAGGGTCACACAAAGCATCTGGGCTGGAGTGATAACTCATTGATGAAGAACATTTTCCTTTCTTCCGAAGACCCCAATTCCATGCCTTACACCCACATTAAGCTGCTTACAATCATCTGTAACTCTAGCTCCATTGGAATCCAATGCCTTTTTCTGGCCTCTGAGGACATCTGAATACCATGAAAACAGACAGACAGGCAGAAACACATACATACACATACACACATGAAAACAAACTTGATCTTTAAAAAACAGAAATTATCTTCCAGATTTTTTTCTAGTTAATATTAAGTAGTAGATGCAGAACTATAAACAAATTGGCTTTTATAGACTTTCCTCTTATTTTTACCATTATACTCAAATAAAGATAGATAAGTTCATTCAGTCTTTGACAGAAATATCCATTCATAGTTTTTAAGCAAATAGAAACAAATGACTCAGTAGAAACCTTTGTTTTCATTATTTGCTTTGGTATATAAAGTTGTGGGTTCCTAAAGATATCAGATTCTAAATATTTAACCAATGTAGAGCATTTAAATTACTATTTCCATGCAAGTGTAGAAGTTAAAACTGGGCATTTTACTGATTATCTTTTCTTTATTTGTACTTCAGAATATAAACCAACCCCTTGCCTTTGAGTGTGTTTGTGTGTATGTTTATGTCTATATGGGTTTGAGGGGTTTTCAACCATTTAGCACTTGGGAGATTTTTGTCCCCAAACCAAATGGTCATCAACCATTTACATGAATTTTTACTTAACAAGATTAAACTACATTTATAGACAACATTTACCAATACATAACAGGTATCTTCACTATAAAAAGAAATTCCTCAGTAAAATTTTTTCCTAAAACTTTCATTTCTAGCTCAGTGTGGTACTACACACACAAAATCTGTGCACTTACAAGACTGGGAGAAAAGGATCCTTCGAGTTTTGGAGTTTATGACCAGTCTGGGGAACATCACAATTCTTATTTCTAAAAGGTACAACAGAAAGTATCATAAAAAGAGTATTCTCCCCAGGAGAACAAAGGAGTTCTTAGTCTCAATGAAAACTAATGAACTCCATGGACACACACACACAACTTCCAGCAAGAATACTACTTTTGCTCAGCATGGGTGCTACCCTTTAAGAGTGAAGTAGATTGTGTTATTCTATGTTTTGTTTACATGTGTGTGTTTTCAGATTTACTTATTCTTATTTTATATGTAAAGTGTTTTGCCTTCATGTATGTCTGTGAGTTACATGTGTATAGTACCCTCTAAGAGGCCAGAAGAAGGTGTTGGATACCCCAGAACTAGAGATATAGATGGTTGCTAGCTGTCATATGAGTACTTGGAATCGAACCTAGTAGTCTTAACTGCTGAGCCCTTTCTAGAATCACATGTGATTTTATTTCTGAAAAGGCAACTTGGTGCTTTTTAGAAATCAATTTTACAAAAATAAAATCCTTCTTGGTATGTCAGCATATACATACATTTTCAGCATTTATATCTACATTGTATTGATTTATTTCCTTGTGTATGCCATTTAATTTATTCTTTTTTTAAAAAATAGGCATCAAACCCAGTGTATTGAGCATATCAGGCAAATATTCTACTATGGAGATGCATTTATCTGATAAATGTGATATTTTATTTAGATCTAGGGAAAGCTATAGATCTAGGGAAAACAAAAAACTATTGTTCCTCTAAAGAAATATATCAATATAATGACTCCTAATGACATTCCACTATAGTCACATATCAGTGTCTTGCTCACCAATAATCAGGAAAGTTTCTACCTGCAGTAGATGGGAAAAAATACAGAGACTCACAATTAGACAGCATGCAGAAAGAGAGAGACCATGGAACACCTAGTCCTAAATGGGTTGTCTCCATTAAACTTCTTCCTGTAGGGCTAAGCAAACTCTACAGAAGTGGATGTGGAAAGATTTTAAGAGTCAGTGGATCAGGTCAGTGTGGAATGTCCACTTGAGGTAGGTCTGATACCCTCATCCCAGTATTAGAGCTGGGTTAGTTGTTCCTCTGTAGGAAATGGGCTCCAAGATGTCAGTTCAAACACAGGATCATGACTGATCCTACTCCATGAGGTTCCAAATACTGCCCATGCCAATCGACAGTAATTTACATTCGGAGGGTTTACTTCCTTTTCCTGATAGTTCCCCAGTGGCTGTTTTTGATTCAGTGAACTCTCCAGAGCTCCAGTCAACCACCTCTAGGGTTTGGGGGGGATGGGAGTGGGGGATGCTGAGGGAGGACTGGGAGGGGCAAGAAGGAGGGAAGGGAGAGCAAGTAGTGCTATACATGGAAAAGAAAACCTTTATAGATAAATAGAAAATGGGGGAAGAAATGAACCAGTGGGGCTGAATGACACCAAAGAAACAGTGTCTTCCAGATACAACAGAAAAAAATCTCTCTAGTTTCTGTTAAAAAATAATAGATCAAATCTCTAGATCAGAGCCTCTTCCTCTAAGCCTTTTATCTCTATAATACCATATTCCCTGTCTTTTTATCCTGCCTCAGTTTATCCCTCTGAGTTTTTTGATCTCTTAACCATAAGAACTGTAGAATGTTGAAAATTTTCCATAACTTCTTCATAGCTGAATATGGGCACAGGCACTTCCCCTCCAGGGATCAAAAGTGTCTACCTGTCTGGTCTATGGGAGACAAGGTTGGTCCATAGAGCTGGAGCATCAGAGGATCATTGTCCAAACATATTTCCCCAGTGTTGCTGTTCATAAATCAAGAGCCATATCTAGTTTGTAAGACATATCCTACGGACAAATGGCAGGACAAAACTCTGGCATCCCAGCCTTTAAGGTATCTGTATCCTTCATGTAGGAAATCCAGACTTGGGTGTTACTGTTTGTTGGAGATGCATTGTTGCTATTTTCCTGCATCAGTGTTTCATCATGATGAAGAATGATGAGCAAGGACATCAACAAGGTAAGAAAAGTTCATTGAGAAGTAAAGACTCTGCTCCCTGCAGCAGACAGGGGACTTGAGCATGAGTTTCCCTACACTGAATACATTACATAAAGCTTTTGGTGGCTCAGGATCTAAGTAGTTTCTGTGGAGTCTGGCTATGAATGCATGGTGTGTTACCATAGAGCCATGTATTTTTAGTTTCTAATCGTTTTAATTGAGGCCCACACAGAGATGTTAGAAAGTGCTTAACAATAAAATTACATTTTTTCTCCTAAAAACAACCAAATTCTCTGTTAACTTGAAAGGCATATAAGGGAAATTACAAAACAAAAAGCACAGAAAGTCAAAGACGATTTTAAAAATAATAAAAATTTAAGGGCTGGAGAGATGGCTCTGTGATTAAGAGCACTTCTTGTTCTTATAGAGAACATTGGAATTCCAGCCCTCACATAGTGATGTACAACCATCTGTAACTTCAGTTTTAAGCGATCCATTTAGGCACCTGTTATTTGATATTTTGATTGTGTTCTGACAAATAAATCTTGGGTTGGAATCAAAGGGTGGGGCTAGCTAGAGCTTTGGAGGACTGTCCAGAGAGGAGACAGGAAGTAGTAAGGCGGGGCAGCCCTCACATAGTGATGTACAATCATCTGAAACTTCAATTTTAAGCGATCCATTTAGGCGCCTGTTATTTGATATTTTGATTGTGTTCTGACAAATAAATCTTGGGTTGGAGTCAAAGGGTGGGGCTAGCTAAAGCTTTGGAGGACTGTCCAGAGAGGAGACAGGAAGTAGTAAGGCGGGGCTAAGAAGACCTCAGCCTTTTTGGAAGGAGGAACAGAAGAGGTAGGAAGCAATTGGTAGCTGCTCCCCATTCTCTGATTTTTCTGGTTTTTACCCCAGTATTTGAGTCCCAAATTTTTATTGATAAAGTTAATTAGATAAACACTTCAGATATCCTGTTCTGGCCTCCATGAGCTGCAGGCACATGTGACAAGGTCTATAGGTGTTTTATCCTGTAGGCAGAAATGAAATTGGTAGACTAGGACAATGCAGAAGAAAAGGGAAAGAAATTTAAGAAATTGTGGCCATCCGAGTGTGATGATGCCTTTTAATCCTAGCAGTCAGGAGGCAGACGTGTCTGTGGGGCGAATTTCTGAAAAATCAAGACTAGCCTGACCTACATAGTGAGTTTCAGGCTACCTACTTGGGATGTCATTTATTATTTATTCATTTATTTATCTTGAGATGGGGTTTCCCTGTGTATCCCAAACTAGTTTCCAATACTTTCCCTTGTACTAGGGCTACATAGTAAGACCTTATTGTGAAAAAATTGCAACAAACACAACAATATTAAGTAACTGTGACAATCCATTCCATCCATTTACTTAGTAGAAAGCTTTTATTGTCTATGTAATATTAGTCATTGAACTAGTTGGTTGGTCAGGAAAAAATGACTGGAAAGCAATGTTTGAAGTTTTCCATCAAGTAAAGACTCATAAACAAGTTACTGTGATTCATGGTGGTACCTGCTCACATATATATGCACACAAATAATTTGAGTTTTATAACATATCAAGAGATTGACCTTCCCTCTGACCTCCCTGATTTTCTTCCTTTCCTTCCTCCCTCACCCCACCCACTTCTAACATTAGTTTGAAAACTTGCCTGTAAATTAAAAGTATCTGAAGAGCATTAAAAGGTCTTGATAATAAATAGTCCAGCAATGTCAGCAAGCAACTTAATCCCAGCACTTGGGAGGCAGAGGCAGGTAGATCTCTGTGAGTTCAAGGCCAGCCTGGTCTACAGAGAAAGTTCCAGGAAAGCCAGGTTTACAAGAGAAACTTTGTCTTGGAAAACCTAAATAATAAATAAATTAATTAAATAAAAAGTCTTGATAAAGTGAGGAATGGTTTGAGGTTATAATTACCATGGTTGATGTCAGCTTAGGGTACACAGAATGACAGTCTATTTCAAAAAGAAAAAATAAGAGATAGAAACCAAGGCAGAAGAGCTGAGGAAAGGAGACAAGGAAGAAGGAAGGAAGGAAGAAAAAGAATAGGGAGAGAGAGAGAGAGAAAATGAATGTGCTGATGCTTGGCTTTCATGCTCAGAGATTCATATATTTGGAATAGGAGCAAGGATTAGAAATCATCTTGTTAATATCAAATAGAGGATCTTGGAAATCCTACATGAAGTGACTCTTGTTGAAGACTCTCTGCGGTCCAATAAAAGGAGAATTTTTAGAAGTATTGCCTGGCAACACAATGAAGACAGGTGTGTGGGTTTCCTGAAGTGATTGATTCACTAGGATTTGCAGCCAGTGTGCTTAGGAATCTAATAAAATAAATGTTTCAATAAAATAAATTGTTTCAATGCTTTTATTTATTTATTTATTTATTTATTTATTTATTTATTTATTTGAGACACGGTTTCCCTGCATACCCCAAGCTGTTTTCCAATTTGTGATTCTCCCATGCCAGCTTCAGTCTCCCAAAATGCTGGGATTACAATGTGACACTGTGTCCTGCTTAATGTTCTTTTTTAAAAATCAGAAAAAAATCAGCAAGTATGTAGGTACAGGTATAGAAGGTAATATTTTTTGTGAAGCATTAGAAGATAGTTTATACCATTTTTTTTTTACCCATTGTTTCTGCAGCCTCACAATGCGCTACAGCTATTAAGTGTGAGCCAATCACCTCCCACGAGACCCTCCAACAAATGGACCTAGTTAGTTCCTTTGTACTAAGGCCCTGTCACAAATTCCTAACACAAAGTCAGCACCTCAAAATATTGTTCCATTAATCAAAGTTTTATGAAACATAGTAACTTACAAATGTAAACTATACTTTGGGGCAAAAAGCCCAGTGAAGTAATAAAAATTTCTGGATGACAAAATGGTGTGAATCAAAGTGAATTCACCTCTCAAACAGCTCATACTTCAAGTAAAACTAAGTAAGACATAAATTGGAAGGGTGTTGCTAGCTCCAGGTGGATCGATCTCACAAGGACACCGTCATCGTGTGCACTTCTGTTCTAGAGGTTTGCAGTGACATGTACTGCTGTGGCTTCATCCATGGCTCAGCCTTGGCCCTACATCTAAAGAAATTTCCATGCCAACCAATCGTTCTGAAATCAATGAAAACCTTTGTTCATAACTGTGTTTCATGGAACCATCTGCTCATATTTAAACACACGCTATCTCCGGTATGATCAGACAGAGGACCTGGCTACTTATTTATATTTTCCATGGAGCACTAAGATTCACAGTGCTTTCCAGCTGCGACATTTGTGCAAATGCTGGTTCAATTAAAAAAGGAGGACAGGAGTTATTTTTAATTTGGGGGCTATTTTTAATTTAGTCCCTAAAGGGTAATTACATTGGTTGAAAAAAATTGCCCACCGCAATTTTATTCTTTTTAATTTTTTATGAAACACTTGAGTTTTACTTTTAGGCCACTTTCAGCTCTCTAGACATTATGCTACTGGTCTCTATAGCTTTGGGTCAAAGATAACCTCAAAGACAGCAAACCATAGTTGAGAAGACAGCAGACTTCCTTCACTGAGATGAGAGTTTCATGGGTGGCCATAGAAAGGGGGAAATAATGAAAGAATCAACCAGATCAAATAATAGAAGGAAGACATCATAGAGGGAGGAGATTGAGGAAACAGAAGAGCTTTCGAAGACCCAAAGGAAATAAACTGCAGAATGTGGCACTGGTGGACCCTTGTAGCTTGTGTTCTTCACAGGTGAAGATGATTTAGAGTTCAAGTGTTGATCTATAGAACCTGTCCCAAGTCCTTCTGAATCCCGTAAGGCAGTATATTTGGATGATGAAATGATAGCCATTGTGTCATGATAGAATTTTTAATCTTGAGGCTTTAGTGGTAATTTGTAGTTTCTTCAGGCTCAGCTCTGTAAATGATGACGCATTTAGAGTTAATCTCACTTCAGATAATGTCTTTACAGTGTGAGCGCTGATGCTGTCAGTTTAAAAATGGCACAAATGACAATGGTCCTGTATTATGTCAGTCATCATGCATTATAATGAAATAAAATGTGTCCAGAGACAGGTAATGGTCCAATTGGCTCATAGGCACAGTACCAGTGACCTGAGAAGTCAGGAAGTCAGGAGGAAAACCCCAAACATGGAAACTCAGGGCCAACACACTCTGGAGATGACATGCCTACTGTGAGACTTTGTTTTGAAAAGGTCGCCTGATGCTTGATCTGAGCACAGGCTCAGATCTGATACTTCATTTTATTAAATGACTTATATCTTTGTTTCAGTTAATTCCAGAGTGGAGCTGGTGTGGAGGGAGGCACTGGTGACCTTTTTGTGAAAATTAAGTGAGTTAATGTCACTAAATTACCTAGTGGCTAATATGCAGTAACTAAGAGAGTCACTGACCAGTCTAAACCGCTTCATCTCCATGGAACTTTTCCATTCTAGCCTATTAAATAACAAAACTTCAACTCAACCCTGATTTTGCTACCCCCAATCTAGTGGGATTTTATTATATTAACTCATGTATTAAAATTCTTATTACTGTTGATCTCTTGTTTGTTTAAACAAATCTTACTATTTAGTCTTATTTGACCTGGAACTCTTCATAAACCCAGGCTGACCTCAGACTTGTAGTGATCCCATGTCTTGGCCTCTTGAGCTGGGATTAACATGCTACCACTAGTGGCTTAAATTTAAGAATGATGATGTTTATTTTTATTTTTTTTAATTGTTATTATTACTAGTAGTAGTAGTAATAGAAGTAGCAAAGCTTATTGATTATCCAGAACACTAAATTCTGAGTCTATAGGTTTTGGCTACTAAGCTATAAACTGTTGGAAGCTTCTGGCAAGTAGAAGCAATGGGCAGTAATCTCAAAATTGCTTCAGAAGAGGCAAAATCTAGGCACCTGATCAGCTAGTCTGTAAGATCTCATCTCTTCGGCTCAGAATTTCCAACCCATCAGGAAATGAGTAGCTGACTATCAACTACAGAATTAGTCATATGGAAAAGGGCTTCCCTACTTCTTCAACCACCATATGCTCCAAAACACACACCCAAATATCTGCAAGCTAGCTTTGTGCAGGAATTGTTGCTAGGGATGTAAGGACAGCCTCCTCATGTCAGTGAGGTTCTAGTAAAACATAAGTGATCTTCAAAAAAGAAATGAAGAATTACTTCCAAGCCTGTGAGCAATGTCTCAGAAAACTTACAACTTTGTGGTAAGACTTTACCAGCTGCAGGTTTGAATGAAGGAACAAAACATGGATGTTATTATTGGTACCCAGAGAAAGGGTCTATGTACAGAAGGCTGCTCAGAAGGACTGTAACTTTCACTGAAGAGATGCAATCAGCTTAGGACAGTTTGGCCGGGAAAATATCTGAGAGTAGACTGCCATTGTACATTTTGTAGCTCTTCCAGTGCTTCCTGTGGGCTGAATCCGTCCAAGTCACACTTTCTATCCTTGTATATCCTTATTCAAGGTCCCTTCTCCCTCCCACCACATCAGGTCATTCTCTCTTCTCCACAACTCCCCATCCTCCCTCCTGGGCAGGCGGCAGGTGGTCCCAAGGTCCCACTGTCCCAATATTGCTTAGTTCAGCCTCCACTCCTGGCAGATCCAGTTTTCTCCCCCTAATATCAAGACTGAATTAGGTGTTCCTCTAGGGGGAGTGGAATCCAAGGAGTCAGTCCAAGGTGTTTCTGATCCCAAGCTGTTCAGTGGTTGTGGTTTGCAGCTTGGGCATGCTTTGCTTTTTTCTTATTTGTTTGTTGGTTTGTTTAGAGTCCACTAATGAGTGAGTACATCCCCTGCTTATCTCTCTGGGTTTGTGATACCTTGCTCAGGAGGATATCCATCCAGTCTTTACGCAGGAACAGGAAATGCATTGCATCTGGAAGTACACATTCCAATTTTTCTTTGTTCACAGTCAAGGAAATTTTTGCATCCTTGACACAAGGAGAGATAAACCACACTTACAAGTATGTCCCTGGAATAATACCAATTTTATAACATTCTCATCTACAGTCTAAAACATTTGCATAATTTGTTTTAGGAACATGCTGAAAATCCCAAGAAATATCACAACTGGGGAGACTGAGATTGGAAGATCACTAGGTCTGAGGCCAGCCTGGGATATACAGCAAAATCATGTCAAAAATAAAACCAAAGCCAGGCATGGTAGTATACACCTATTAGTATACACCTATAATCCCAACACTCTGGAGGCAGAGACAGGAGGTTTGTTGCAAATTTAAGGTCAGTCTGGTATACATAGCCAGTTCCAGGCTAACCATGGCTGCAAAGTACTACCTTGTCTCAAAAAAACCGAAGCTGGGCCTGGTAACAACAGGCCTATAATTCTAGCATTTGTGATGCAGAGGCTGGATATTCATATGTTAAAGGTCAATCCTATATACTCAGTCTGTAATTTAAGTGGTGTTGATTTGAGATCCTCTTGTGGTACCCTCCTGAATTTTGTAACTACAACTCTGCACAACTTCACCAGGTTCCAGCTATGTTGTTTCTAAAGCTTCCAATTGGCCTATGATCATGTCATTCTCAGCATGTGCAACCAGTTTTGAAGCTCTATCTATTATGTTCCCCACTCAGTGGGATGGGTCTCATGAACCAGTAAGGTTGGAATACTGCTTGTGTTTGCAGGGTTTTATTTTATTTTATTTTTCATTGCCCTCCCTCCATCCCTTATTTTCTTTCCCTCCGTCATTCCCTTTGAGTTAAGATGAAGGAGTTAGTAAGTTATATGTCTGGGCCCTAGGTAAAATTAATATAACTTTTCGTGTGATTATTTGGTGCTAAGCGGCAGTGGGGTTACGAGTGGGTCCAAATTTCAAGGCTAGGCCCAAAAGTATGGGCCAGAAACATCCTACAACACTTAATGGTTGAGTCATCTCTCCAAACCTAGGACATTAATTTTTTTTTAATTATCTTGTATACCAGGCAAATTCATAAAAGTTAGGCAAATACTTGTTTATTGACTTACACTAATCTTCTAGTTCAGAATGCACAATGACAGAAAATTGCAAGGGGCTCTGGGAAATAACTTATGAAGATTTATAAGGGAGAATCGATAAACATAATATTAAGAAAGAATAATCTGCTGGGCACTGGGACACACACTTTCAATTCCAGCTCTCTAGAGGCAGTGAAAGGCAGATCTCTCTGAGTTTGAGGCTAGCCTAGAGTGAGTTTGAGGATAGCCAGGGCTATATAAAGAGACCCTGTTATGAACACCCCCCAAAAAAGTATAATTTTATATTTAGAGTAAATGATGAAAAGTCAAATAAGTTATCTAATAGTAGCATGTTAACATTATGAGTGAAAAAAGTTAAAACAAAAAATCAGTGACCAAGGAAACTACTTATTTATGTATTTATGTAATCAAGGTAAATTCTCACTATATATTTGAGATTGGCCTTGCACTCACGACCCTGCTATTTTTTTTTTTTTTAACTTTAGAATGACAGGCATATACCACCATGTCCAGTTGTTTCTTATATTTTAATTGAGGTTGCTTTTTTGGTTTTTTTGAGATCTTGTGTCACTCTGTAATCTAAAATACCCTAAGATCACTATGTAGCCCAGGCTGGCTTTGAACCCAGAGGTCATCTGACCCTATGCTCTAAGAGATGAGTTCACCAGTGTCCTCCCTTACTGTTTTCTGCAAGGCCTCATGTAGCTCAGGCTGACTTCCAATCACTAAATAATCCAGAATGCCATTAAGGTCCTCATCTTCCTCACCAATTCTAGAATCACAAGAGTGTGCAACCATCATGTACTTTGGGTACATTTTTTTTGTACACCACTTAAACTTATTTCAAGCTTTAAGAAGACACATTACTTTGACACTACCTCCTGATCCAAGTGCAGTGAGTTGGGAAGAATCTTCTTGTCTACTGGTACAGTTTCAAATTTCCATGCTCTGTTGGTTTAAGAACTAAAAGTGACACATTATTGATAGATTTTTCTCTGCCTGATTTTCTTAGTGGCGGAACAATTCACACTCTACAGAGAATTGAATGAAGGAGCCTTGATACCGTGAAACCCTGTTGTGGGCTCACTGTATGCTGCTTCTTGAGCCTGAGACTGGGGAGCTCTTAATTCATATTTGACTTTATTATTTTGGACTGAGAACCTTGCCTCTACTTCCTTGGTTGTGTCTTGTGATGATACTTTGTTTGTGTTTACACTTGCCTGAAGATCAGAGGGCAGAGCCAGCCACTAGTTAGCCATAGAGGTCAGATGGTGATGGCTCACACTTTTAACCCCAGCATGTGGAATTTCTTGCTTTTGATTCCAGTACTTGGGAAGTATACCAGCCTTTTGTTCTAGGAAGGCTGAGACAGAAAGTGGTATGGCTGGCCTCAGAGAAGAATACAAGATGGGAGGAGTCAGAAGCTCACTTCTTTAGGTTTGAGGCTTTAGTAGAGGTAAAATGTCTCTCTGGTGGCTGACTCCTTTGTCTCTCTGATCGTTCAGCATTTACCTTGCCATCTGGTTTGATTTTTATTAAGATCAATTAGGATTTGTTCTACCCTGTCTTTTTGGACATTGTTCCTTTTCCCATTCTCCTTTCTATTGTAGGAGACCCTGTGTCTGAGAAGATATTTAGAAAGCAAGCATTCTGGCACCCTAAGAGGCCTTGGACTCAAGGCTTCTGCCACCTCCTGCTTCTACAAGCATGGGGATGCTCCCTCTGGAATCCCTTTATTCACACTAAGATTTGAGTTGGAAAAAGCACAAGACTGCCCTCACTATTACCTTGGTTTCATGGAACTTGTAGATTCCAAGATAAGGTGTATTTACTGGGTCCATTTGTTTCCCTAAGGACGGTTTATTGTCCTTGAGTTCTTCATATTCTGGCCTCTTCTCCGTCACGATGGGTTAGTGGATTGCCTTGGTGTGCCTTGGCCAGTGCGTGTACTTTCTCCTATTGAAGTCTACCATCTGTTCATTTCGACTTTCCCTTAGTCCTGCAGGGACCGTGCCCTTTCCACAGTTTTCATGTGGTGTGACTTTAAATATTTCAAGACTTCTGTAGATGGTGAACAACTAGAGATATTTACACAGCAGGACTTTTAAGTCCTTTTAGAAGAAAGGCCTAATGTATTTGCTCTAGCTAAGTACCATGATGAAACGTTCCTACCCAGTGATGCTCACCTTCTCCCCTTACTCTGGGCATTGGAGATGTAGACCTTCTCTCAGCCACAGGAATCAACTTGGTGCAAACAAACTCTTAGTTCTGAGGTTCTGTTGTTGATATTTGTTACTAGTTTTAAAAGTTGGACTGGGTTTGACTTTATCTTTGCAAAGGCCAAACTTTTCAAACTCAGTTTCCAGTGCTTAGAAGTTTGGTAAACAACTCAGTTGCACAATATGTCCAGATCCCCTGTAATGGTATCACTCCTCTTCATATCCGTTTTCATTTATTAGTCTTGATAACATGTGCCATATGCCTGTTGATGTGTGTGTGAGCATTTTATTGTCCAATTACCAGTACAGTTACAAGGCTAGTTTAGGCTTTATCGCTGTATTAAGTGGCTGAACTTCTAACCTATGCCACCACTGTGGGGGGCTTTCCTGAAGTAATACATTATAGAGGATATAGTTTCTCTATAAGTGAAAGGTGCTTGAAGCTATTGTTTTCTCCTCTTATATAGAAGCTAGCCTGTGATCAGAGTGGGAATTCCTCTCCACAAAATTCCTCTGGTTACAGGTCTTTATTTTCTTCAATGAGTACTATCTAAGGTCTTCATGGGCATTAGTTGATGGGAGAGGAAAGTCATGGAAGGTTTTAGCCACTAGAAATGGAATAGTATGGCTACATTTATATGCAGAAAAAAAGATCTACTATTTATTGGTTTATTCATTTTCCTGAAGAATGGATATTACCCTTCAGAGTTCTATGTATCTTCGCTTGCTGGGCTATGGTAAAGTACCCAGAATTATTTCTTGTTTTGTTAGGGTGAGGCCAGGTTCAGAGTCAGATGCTGGGATTGCCTCTATGCTCAGGATTCTGCTAGTTTCCCTTGGGGGTTTGGGGCAAGATGGCGCAGAGGCAATGACACAGCCTCTGGAGACAGGTTGAAACAAGCAATCTAATTTTTTTTAAAGAGGGAAAAGCCTTAAATACCCTTTTTCTCAGACCATTTTTTTTAGCCAGGGGAAAGGGCTTTGATTTGCTGCTATCTTCAGCTGCAGTGGTAGTCTCTCTCTCTCTCTCTCTCTCTCTCTCTCTCTCTCTCTCTCTCACTCACTCACTGGTTATCTGATTCTGCCCTTGTCAATGCTCCAGATAAACTCTAGGTTGGCCTTTGAGGAAGTATTTAGAAACACATGTTTTAAGGCACCAGTTATCACCAGTTTGTTCTGGCTAAGTCCAGGCTGGTCTCTAGGCCCTTAGAAGCCTCTAGGGCCTATATATTCCACATTGTTTTAGTAGAGAAAATATTTTCTTCTTTGTGATTGAAAATTACCTCTTCTTTTCTAGTATATGAAAACATATAATTCACCCTTGGGGGCAGGTACAGGTACCCAGGTAGCCTCAAGCTGGCCTCTTTACATAGCCCAAAGATGACCTAAAAGTCTTTCTTCCACCACCTTCATAGTACTAGGATTATGGGCGTGTATATCCCCGTGCCCCCACCCCCACCGCCTTGTCTAATTTATTTAGTGTTGAGAAAGGATCTCAGAGCTGCACACTAGACAAGAGCTGTAGTAATTGAGCTACATCCCGCCTGGCCTTATAAAATCTACTTTCTAACGCAATCATCAAATAAGATGATTTACACCATAGAATTGAGTTCACAGTTGTTAGAGTCCTAGAGAAGGTCTATAAAAGACCATCATCTATGTATGCAATCAGCAAGATTTTTATTATTCTGGCCTGCTGGGGTCTGCCATGCCACACAGAGGTAAGAGGGTAAAACCCTGAAAGAAATATGTAAGCTCCTTTTAAACATAGCTAAGGGGAGATCCTAAGACAGTTATGTTATTTTGGATATGATTTGCTCAAGCAAGAGGCAGTCATATTAGTATGTTCTAATTGGCCAGGGCTAGTTAGAGGCTGGTTAGGGCTACAGCTATTTCATTTTGGGGCAGCCCTGGACAAGTCCAAGGCTTGTCCTTATTTGGTTATTACCTTGAGCTGTTTATGGCTCAAGGACCATAAAGAGGCTGCATGGACCAGGCCTCTTTTTGTCCTTGCTTTTGGGTATGTTGGAGATTGATTGTCCTTTGTGGTTTCTCCTCAGAAACTCCCTGTCCAATCTCAGAAAACTATAACTGAGGCCTTATCTCTGTGAAGACTGAGCAGCCTGTTATGGCATCTGCTCGGTCCTCTCAACACTGTGATCCGTGTTGCGTTCATATCTTCTTGGTAATACTCTACTTTGGCTTCATTGAATATAGAAAATCTACATGAAGGACAACCTCAAGTCACCAATGGATGAACCATTATCATTGTCATGGACTCCAATAAGATAAGTGTCTTTACACTTGATCTTATCCCAATGGCCAAGAAGTGATACTAGTCTGTATTTTTGAACAAGTTAAACATTTTAAATAGCTCCTCATTATGTGTTTTCACCAGTAAAGAAGCAAGGTCACACTGATTTAGCTAACAAGGTACAGACAGATTAGTGAAGATTTATCTGAATCCATATCCCATGGTTTCCCATTCACTCTCTGTCTCATACGTAAATAGACATTGCCATTAGAAAGGAATCTTGGAGAAAATGGACTACAGGTACCTTCTAGGTATGTAAAGGATGTGTGCAGAGGCTGCAGAAATGACTAAGTGGTGATGAAAGCCTGTTGTTCTTCCAGGGATGTAAATTTGATTCCTAATACCCACACAGGGAGCTCAAGACCACCTGTAACTTAAGCTTCAGAGCATCTGATGCCTTCTTCTGACAACCAACACACAAGTAGCATACTCATACAGATACTCGTACAAACACATACATCAAAATTACCATAATCTTTAATAAAAAACCATGTGTATATTTTGATGACTTGTGTAGTATTCTCCTTGTCTCTTAGATGGGAAAAAGTATTTAAATGAATTCATTTTTGGTATAATTTTTCTTTTTCTCATCCTTTTTCTTCTCTTGTTCTTTCTTTCTTTTCTTGAGTCAAGGTGCCTGTAATCTATTCCCACAGAGGTTGGTTTTGAATTTGATCTATAGCCAGCATGGTAATTTGAATAAGAAGGTTCTTCATAGACTCAGATGTTTGAATGTTTCATAACTATGTTAGTCAGGGTTCTCGAGGGGAACAGAACTTATAAAATTAATATATACATATATACACACACATATATATTTGTATACTATGAGTACATTTAGAGTAACTGAAAACCAAATGCTGAGTATACTGATGAAGAAATTTTTTTCTTAAATCAATCATTTAAAATGAGAAGCTTACTTCTAGTCTGAATCTTTGAGTTAGAAAGATCTGAAATATATATATATGTATATATATAATTTCTTAATATGGTGCATTATAATACATAAAATACATATTATATGACTACATATATATATATGCCATTTATTAAAATGGCTTACAGCTTGTGGCCCAGGTAATCCAGTAGCTAGCTACAAATAGAAGTTTCAAAAATACAGCAATTATTCAGTCCACAAGAGTGGATGTCTACCCTGCTCCTCAGTATACATGAGAATTCCAGAGAAGCAGGCTATAATGCCAGGGAAGGAATGGACCCACTAGTGAGAGTGAGAGCAAGCAGGCAAAGAGAGCAAGATTTTTTCCTCCATGTCCTTTATACAGACTGTCAGGAGAAGGCTTAGCCCAGATTCAAGGTGAATCTTTCCACGTCAAAAGACCTGGATTAAAGATTTACCTCCCACCTCAAAGATCCAGACTATAATAGTGTCTTCCCATTTCATATGATTTAATTTAAAAAAATCTTTCACAGTTGTGCTCAGCATTTGGGGTTTGAGTTAATTTCAGATGCACTCAAATGGACAACCAAAAAGAGTCATCACGACACCTAATGTTTTGTTTTGTTTTTCAAGACAGGGTTTCTTTGTGTAGTCTTGGGTCTCTTGGAGTATGCTCTGTAGACCCAGCTCTGCCTCCTGAGTGCTGAGATTAAAGGAATGTTCCACTCCGATTTTCTTTACAGTTCTGTTTAAAGCAGGGCCTGCATGCTGTACCATTGTGTTACAAGCTCTGAATTTTAGGCTAACCTTTAATACCAGTACTTGGAAAGCACCAACTGTCAGACTCTGAGAATTTGAGGCCAACAGCTACATAACAAGGTCTAGGCCAATCAGGATTACAAAAAGACCCTGTCTCAAAAAGGGGGCAGAGATTTAGATCTTCTTCTGTTTGGATCAGAAAGTTTAATAATTATGGTATCCTCTGACTATGAGATTAATATAGTTTGAATATTCTGTGAACTCATTGAACATAGATATAATAATAATATCAAGATTGTAAAATACTTGGTTTTACATTTTAAAACTGCAAAATTATCAAAGAAACAGAAAAAAGAGAGTGAAAATTAGTAAACCAGTTACCAGAAGAAAGCACTAAGGGCCAGCAAGAAGATTAGTAGGTGGAAGAACCTGCTGTCTGGCCTGGTGGTCAACTCAAGCTCAATTCCTGGGCCCAAAGGTAGGAGAGAATATACTCCTTCAAATTATTACCCCTAAATACAGCTTCAGTGTATGTGCACATCCATACACAAACAGAATAAATACATGTAAATATACAATACATCATTGAGGTTTGTGCTTTCTCTCTTCTATTCAAATTTACAATACTGATGTCTAGCAATAAGGCTCACTCATTTTGCCCATCATCTACCATAGTCACTAGATAGCCTACCGCCCTGGCTTTCAAATCCATCCTCCAAGCCTACGGTCTTGGCTTCCCAAGTCAACACACATGTTGACAGAGGAAACAAATATCCACAGTTTAGATCTTCATCAGACAGTTTTTCTGAGGTGACCAGTTTCCACCCTTTTCCTAGTTTTTGATATTTCTCTTTCTGGTTGGTCACCTTGGATATCTATGAGGACTTTTGAAAAATGGCTTATAGGACGAAGCAAAATGCAGCTCTGTGGTACCCTTCTACATCTACTGATGCTGTAACTCTATGTAGCCTAGTCTGGAATTGGAGGGAGGGCCCTGGCTGACTTTTGCCTACTAAGAGTAGTATGACCGGAAGCAAACTAGAGAGGAGCAGACTGTTTCTCCACATTGGAATTCCATAGAATTCCAGAATCATGAGCTGGTGCTTTGGTAACTATAACAATGTTATCAAACACAAACATACAAAGCTTTCTTTTCCAAAGTGAGTCTACACACACAGGGGTTTCCTCCTCTGGGCTGTTTCCACTGGAGAGACCTCTGATAGGGGAAAGTCTAAACCGGGAATGGTGACACAGCAAGGGTTTCAAGCCACAGCATTGTCTTACCTTACCCTTTCCATAAGCAACTGAGTAATTTCATAGCTGCAATGATTCATCCTCATCCCCATGCCTCAGTTTATAAACTACAGTTTATAAAACACCACTGCCTTGATAAATTATAGTTTTATTGACCTCTGCCATTCATCATGGGGCAGTCACAAAGAAAACATACTGGACAAGATACAGATCTTTCAGTCTATCAGAACTTTAAAGAAATGCTTAGAAAAAGTCAGAGGCAGCTAATGCCTCAGTGATACTGCCTGAGGCTGAAGGTAGAATGGAAAGTGATTATGACAGAGGTTGGTTGGCGTTGTGACTTGTATTCGTAGTCCCAGCACTTAGAAAATCGATGCAGGACGATCTCTGTGAATTGGTGGTCGGCATGGGCTACATAATGCGTTTCTGAATTCCAGGCCAGCCAGTGATACAGAATAGAATCCTGTTTCAAAACTAAGAAACAAATAAATAAAAATCAACCAATAGAAAAGTAAATAAGAGGGAAAGAAGAAAAGGAAAGAGAAAAGGAAGGAAGAGAAAGTCGTTGTAAAATGGAAAGAGGGGCCATCCTATGAGGGAAGTATTACAAGCCCCTAACTTTATACATATAGTGGGTGATTGTTACACTAAGTTACCCCTCAGTAAAACTCCTGGCTGTTGTATGTCACTGGGAATGAGACACAGTCCTGATAAGGTTTCACATTATCTGGCCCCTCTTCACCTCGGTGCCTTCTTCACTCTTGTGCTCCAGACACTTGCTTTCTCAGAACATTTGTACCAGCTGCTCACTTCGCCTGTGACCTCTGAGTGCACTGGAATGTAGGTGCACATACTCCCCTTCCCATAACCACGTAACTGAAAATAATAAAATATCTGAGCATAGTGACACTCATCTTTAATCCCAGCCCTTGGGAGGTACAGTTAGCAGATGGATTTCTATGAGTTCAAGTGGTCTACAGAATGAATTTCAGACAGACAGAGCTACATAGTGAGATTCTGTTTAAAAAAATAGTAATAGTAACAATAATAATGCAAATATTAAAAAATAAAATTTCAGCCTGGTGGTGGTGGTGCATGACTTTAATCCCAGCACTCAGGAGGCAGAGACAGGAGGATCTCTGAGAGTTTGAGGCCAGCCTGGTCTACAGAGCAAGTTCTAGGACAGCCAGAGACATACAGAAAAACTCTGCATGGAAAAACAAACCAGAATAAATAACTTCATTTTAACTGGTCGTGTTTGTTCATACCTATAATGTTAACATGAGGATGAGACTGGTTAATGTTGCAAGTTAAAACGTGGAGAATGATAATAATTTTGCTACAGTTTACAGGACACCAGTCCCTTTTTCCTGACTCACCTGGTTTTCCAGGAGTTCCCGGTGTCTTATCTTCTACACACCTAGTTGTGCTTACTCACCTGGATCTCAGCACTTGCCTCTGGGCTCAATGCAAATCATCACACCCACTCAGACTGACAGCCACTTTCTGAGCTGCCAGACCTCAGCCTCCTATTAGGCCACACCTTACTCTCTCAGCAAAATGGCACGTCTCTCTTTCACTTAGGTTTCAGTACATATAGGAAGCCCTTTCCTTCAAACATACACACATACACACACACTACATATGTATGGACACATGTATGAGTAAACATACATGTACGTACATATACACATAAACACACTCATACATACAGAGATAGGGAGAAAGAGGAGGTGAAATTGGGCTGAATAATGGGACAGCCTTTTTGGTGGCTATGGGGATTTATGATTAGTTGCTAGACAGGGTTACCCTAAAGAAAACGCATAACCTTTTTTAAAAATTTACTTTTATTATTTTCAGTTATATGTAGGTTTGTGTGTGGCTATGTGCATATGAATGCACGTTCCCACAGAACATTCCCCTGGATCTGGCTGGTGTGAGCCACCTGATATGAATGCTCGTAATTAAACCCAGGTCCTCTGCAAGAGCATTGCATGCTCTTAACCACCCTCCCCTGACAGCCTCCAAAACTGATAGACTTTTATCTTTATACTCATCTTCTATGAGAGCATTTTCAGATTCTACTCATGAGTGGGAGCACATGATCATTATCTATAACCACCATATTTAAATTGCTGCATATATCTGTCTGGAAGAAAATTTTTTTTTCAATATTTGTTTCTGTCTGAGCTAGGGCTTCCTTGAGTGACGTGTGTTCTCTAGGTGACAGAAGCTGAAGAGGGCTGCTCTGAGGAACTCAGGCCCAGCTTTGAGATGTACAGCTACAATCCCTGCATTCTCAATACTGAGGCAAGAACAGAACTGTAAGTTGGAGACCACCCACACACACACTGAGTACCAGGTGAGCTTACTCCTGCCAAAACCATACAATCCTCCCACTCATCCCTTTCTTCAGCTTCATTTCTCTCCATGGTACTTATTGCCATCTGGTTTAGTGCGCATCTTCCTGGTTTACCTTGTTAAGCACTTTGTTCCTGCCTATATTCCAACTCCCACTCTTAACAAGGAAGTGAGCTCTGCTACTTTCTAGATCTTGAATATCTTCTAAATGCTCACGTGATGAAGTCTTCCATATGGTGCTACAAGGAACTGGAGAAATCCTTAGGAGTTGGGGCCTAATGGACAGAAGTCAGTTCAACAGTAGCATGCACTTGAAGGGTATACAGGAGGCCCTGAAAACTACCTACCTTCCCCCCCCCAATATGCTCTCCACAGTCACCAGTCAGCCTTTGGTCACTAGCTTCCACGATGATGTACTTATATGTTGTGAGGTCCAAGACAATAGAGCCAATTGATCATGAGCTGAAATTGCTTTATCTAGTAGACAACATAAAAATATCTTTTTCATATATTATTATATCTGGCATTTTGTCACAGTTTCTTAAAGGAATCTTACTAGCAAAATTTCTATTTGGAGAGGTTCCTTTGGTCACATCTTTGTCTCTAGAGCTGAGACAGGGCCAAACATGTAACAAGTATTCAAAATATGCAGGGATTAAAGGCATGCGCCACTCCAGCAATCTTATACTAGAAGAATGAAAGGAAAAACAAATCTGTTTACCCTAAATAGGAACATTTATATAAAGAAGAAACAGGCTGACTAGGTCATAAGGCCCTAAGGACCAACTTTTATGTCACATACTGAGGAAAGGTAAAGTTTGTTGGAAATACCAGAGACTAAGACTTTGTTCTAGCTTTTGGACTCACTTATTCAGTTGCAATGCTAATGCTCAGGACTATTTCCTGAGGGACTCAAGAAGCAACTGATACCTTAAAGTCTGTAGGTGGGGAGGGAGAACAGAAGTAAACAGGCTTTCTATTCCATCTGAGCTTCTTTTGCATCAGTTCATTGCATAAAGCTCAAGGCCTGCTCTATGCTTACCCCAGTGGATAATGGGGTGCTGGAGATATAATGGTGACCTTAAAGGTACCATCTCTGCCTTAGTTTCCATCCCTGTGAGGGATGAGTACATTGAGCTATACACCAAAGATAAAAGGGCTGAAAAAGAAATAAGAGAAACATCACCCTTTATAATATCTGCAAATAGCATTAATTACCTTGGAGTAACTATAACCAAAGAAGTAACAGATCTATTTGATCAATGGAATCGAATTGAGGATCTGGGCATTAACTCAAAAGCCTCTGAACACCTGATCTTTGACAAAGAGGCCCAAAATATTCAATGGAAAACAGATAGTATCTTTAACAAATGGTGTTGGCATAGTTGGTTGGCAGTGTGTAGAAAAATGCAAATAAATCCAAGCTTGTCACCCTGCACAAAACTTAAATCCAAGTACCCAGCTACACTGATCCTGATAGAAAATAAAATGGGAAATACCCTCCAATGCATTGGTAGTGGTGACCACTTTCTAAAAATAACACCAGTAGCACAGATACGAAGAAAAATAATCAATAAGTGGGGCTTCCTAAAGCAGAGAAGCTTCTGTAAGGCCAAGGACACAGTCAATAAGATAAAATTATAGCCTACAGATTGGGAAAAGATTCTTACCAGCCCTACAAGTGACAGAGCATTGATCTCTAAAATATATAGAGAATTCAAGAAACTAGAGCCCAAAAGCCTAAATAACTCAGTTAAAAAATGGAGTTCAGAATTAAAAAGTGAATTCTCAGCAGAAGAATTAAAAATGGCTGAAAGGCACTTGAAAAAAGGATGAGGAGAAGGGAGGCTGAAGGCAGACAGGGAGGGGTTGGGTGGGCGAAGGAAGGGAGGAAAAGGGGATACATGGAAAAAAAGACTATTTTCTAAAAAGAAAGAAAGAAAGAAAGAAAGAAAATTTAACTTACATTATATTTATATATTTCTACACAGACTTCCTTAATGTTATTTTATCTCCCTCTCCTTCTGTGTTCATTTCCCCCTATAACTAGAAAAATATCTCCCAGTGTCCATTTTCCCCATCAAATTAGTGTAACCTGCTCTTCCCCTCAATACTACTCCCCAAACTTCTGACCTTAGTGTGGTGGGAATGTTCATCTGTATGCTGTGAAAATCATACTGTAAGTAAAGGAGCTGTTTTGGCCCGTGTTGATCACCGTAGAAGTAGGCAGGGAAATAGAGGTTCAGGTAGGAGGAGTGCAGAGTCAGACAGACTCCATCCAGCTGCCAAAAAAGAAACATGTAAGGGTGAGCCACAGGCAGGCCATGTGGCCAGATAGAGTCATGGAAATGGGTTGAATTAAGATGATGGATGGGTCATTTGCTTTCTTTATGGCACAAATCACTCAGTCTCTGCTTTGTTCAGTTCTTTATGACATCAAGGTAATGATAGGGCTCAGCTCACATTGGGATTAAAAAAGCTGAACAAATACCCATGTGAAGTACTTAATGTGGTGCCTGGCTCATAACAAACACTTCATAACCATTTGCTGTTATACTTTACCTAGTCTCTGCTCCACAGAAGAATGCTCAGTAAAGAGGTCAAGCTTAGTTCTAACTCAGAGAACACAATTCTGGTTGTCATTGTTGTCACATGAATCTTAGTGGAGTTGTTTAATTGAACCACAGTTCTGACATTTATAAGGTCTTAAGGCTTTGTTTTTCTTTCAAGCGAAAGTTGCTAAAAATGGCATATGAAATAGATATTTAAATATTATGGACTTTCTCGCTGGCTTCTTACAGTTGACTTACACAACAGTGTGCAACCATCACTTGGTAAAGTGGCTGCATCTGATCTGATTCCTAGTATTTCCATACCTCACATAAAGGGAGGGCAAATTCTCTGCAGTTTGGAATGTCTAGAGATTTTATAAAGGATGATGGATTCAAATAGATTTTGAATAAGGTTTAGAAAAAGATGGTCTTCATTTAAGAAAGAAAGACCTTGCATCTTTTTTTCTTCCTTTCTCCTTTCTTCTGTTTTGCCTATAATTTTAGCATCTGGGTAATACTGGCTTTTCAGAATGAGTTAGGAAGTATCTCTTCCCTATTAATTGACTAGTTTAAGGACTTTAAAAGTTAGTTTGAATCAAGTAGTAAATCTGTCCTGTCTTGTTTGTTTGATCTTTGCTCAGGGTCTCATTGTTTAGCCCTAGCTTGGTTGAAATTTACTTGGTAGATCAGGCTGCTTTCCACTCACAGACATATGGCTGCTTTTTCCTCTGGGTCTTGAACTGAAGACATGAGCCACAATGCTGGCTTGTTTATGTTTTAATATTGTCTTGCTTTAATTTGGTATGTCTATAAAATTACATACTACAAAATGTTTTCAGTTTACCAGAATATAAATTCAAAATACTGAATAATGTTATAATGTTTCTCTCGTTTTCAATGATATGCTGTAAATTGCCTCAACATTTATCAATATTTTTCTCGCTTTCACTTTTGATTTGGCTAAGGGTTAGTTAATCTTGTTTCTGCTATCAAAAAATCAACTCTTTTTTTTTGATCGGAGTAAGGGATTCCATAGACAAACAATACAAGCTATTACCATTGCTTTTGGTTGCTCACCATCAGAACCTGATGGTAAGATACTATTGCTGAAGACATCACATATTTGAGTTATGACAAAACAGAGAAGGTGAGATAGCATAATCCTGAAAGCTTTATCCATATTAGCTAGCTTTCATATGCAGACTTCTGAGGAAGAAAAATAATCAATTGTAAACCCATGGAACCTACAATAGGGGCAGGCCTGGCAAGACATGCCCATTGATGCAACAGTGGCATGAATGTTAAAGGAGAAAGCAATTGCTTTCTAATTGGGTTAGAGGTCTATTCCACAAGACAGAACTCACTTCTGGCAGTTTTATCTGAGCAAAGACCCCATAGTCCCTAGGGAAGAAGATATTACCATTGTTCTTCTAAATAGGCATAGTATCAAACTGCTCTTTAAATATTTATCTTTATAGCCATAAATTAGCACCCCTCAGTCTTCATCAGAGAAGTTTTCTTATGAATAGTACAGAGACTCATAACTGATCAAAGTACTAAAATTAAGAGGCTATCAAGTGCTCAGTCCTTAAACAGGACATCTTACCGGACTTATCATGAAGAGGTTTCAGAGAGATTATAAGAGCCAGATATTGCACAGGACTGCTGCAAAAAGTACATAATAGGACTGTTCCACACAAGAACGCACAGCTATTATAACTGCATGAACACAGCCTGCAGAAATCCAAACCAGTCAAAATTCCAGCAGGAATAGGGAGGGACTCAAGAATATCATACCCCTAGTTGAGAAGTTATTGTCAGTTAATGGACTTTAGGGAAGGGAGTATCAGTTTTCTTTGTTTGTAGGCCTTGGTAGGTTGCCATGTTTCAGTGAGTGTTTATATATCCATACATGTGCTGACATCATTAAGTAGGCTCATTGGGTTAAAAGAAAGTGCATGAAGCTGTCAGACTGAAGTGGTGATGTGAAGGTGAGTATGCATTCTTTCTTTAGTTTCCATTTTATTAGTTTTAGATAGGTTTGTTGTTATTGAGCTTTAGGAGTTACTCTAATAGAAGCCAAGAAGATGGTAGTGCCAACAACAATGCAGACCCTTAAGAGGGTTCAGGGGTAGGTAAGGACTTTAACAGCAATTGAGTTAGAGGTCATTTCTGATATATATATATGTGGTTTTTCGAGACAAGATTTTTCTGTGTGATAGTTTTGGACATCCTGGAACTCTTCTCTTTGCAGAACAGGCTGGCTTCAAACTCACTGATACCCACCTGCTTATGCCTCCCAAGTGCTGGCATTCCTGATGTATTTTGGCAAAGAGTCTGACAGCCTTCTGCCTTTGTCCTAAGTACTTGCTGAAGGTGAAACGAAAAACTAATGGGCTAATTTTTTTAAATGAAGTAAATTTAAAGAAAAAATAATGTTGAATCTATTGCATGTTGTTTCGTGTTCTATTAACCCTTCCTTCTATTAATTTTGTGATTTGCTTTTTTCCCCCTAAGAGATCTAAGTGTATCATTATGTTGTTTCTTTAAAATGTGCCTTTATATAGTGAACTCATCTGTAAATGAACATTTCCTGTCCCAACTGCCTGGTCCCAAATAACTGACTTGGAGGCTGAATATAAATTATAGATGCTTGGCTGATAGCTCAGGCTTGTTGTTAACTAGGTCTTACAACTTAACTCATTTCTATTAATGCATGTAGTGCCTTGAGGAGAGGCTTGTGGCCTTTACCTCTATACTGTTTATCTCTATCCCATTTTGAGTGTCTGACTCATTCTTCATCTTGCTGGTAAATCTTGATTCCACCCTTCTATCCATGATTCTTAGTTTGGTCATCTCACCTATACTTCCTGCCTGGTTACTGGCCAATCAGTATTTTATTATACCAATTTGAGTGACCAATCTTTATAGTGTACAAGAGGATTATTCCACAGCATTTCTCCCTTTATTATCTAATTAAAAATAGTATCTAATTATTACTTCAACATAGTAAGATATACAACAAATATAGTTATCAGGTAAGAATTACAGTTATAATATTTAGTCTATTTGGATTTGACAAAATTAGAGAAAAATTTAATTATCCATCCTGTCTTGGTGAGTATAAAGTTTTATATCTAATTTACTTTCTATTATAACTAAGGAAAACTATCATTATAACTACTTAGTTTTCAAGCTTCATCAAAAAAAATCTCAGGATGAAATGTTACATAGTGACAAGGACTTTAAGGTGCCTGCACAGTCACCCAAAGTTTCTCTGCAACTTTGGGGCATCCAACTCTGGTCTATCATATCTGACAGACTTTACTATGAAGCAGGAAATTTTGAAAGACTGTCCTACCTTATCTTAGCAAAGTTTGGCAGTCACCTTTTTTATGTCCTGTTTGGACACTTACTTTTAGCATTTGAAGCAACAGTAGTTTCTTTTCTCACTTTTGTCATAAAGAAAACAAACTCCATATGGAGTTTTTTGGATGCCCATCATCCTCTTGAAATAATTGGTGCAGCCAGGACCACTGTCATTAAAAGTTTAAGTTATTAAAACAATTTAGATGCCATATATTGTAGGTCTTTAAAGTGTTTGAAGATTACCTATTAATCTGAAATATATCCCTGTATACCTAGAAAACATAACTTACATGACTGTGTTTGAGTATTAATATTTGATTATATTTGACTGTGATGACTATTAATCTGTATTACTTAATTATATATATTTTTTAAAATGAGTTGCATAAACACATTATCTTAAACAAGAGTAGGAATGTACATATAATGAAATTAACATTAAATTTGTATCAATAAACTTAAATCTATACTAATATAAAATATGTAAGAATAATAGTTGATTATTAAAGTAGATTAAATAATATACCCTTTTATTCTATTATTTCTATATCCCCCCTTTGTTTTTTGAATGAGACCTCTGAATCTAATCTTCTTTGTTCAGCTCTTTTTCTAACCATTACAGTAACAATTTGTAACACGCACTTAAATAATAATAAATATTCATGATCCATCTTGGGGGAATGTGAACATAGTTTTCTAGGCTATTTTCTGCTGATTGGGGGCACTTTATCTTTTGAGGACAATGAGAAAATTCAGGATTATAGTCAAGTTCTGACTAGAGAATTCTGTGAAGCTGGATCATTTCTGCCAGCAGCCTTGAAGCTGTTTTGGATGTAGAATTCATAGGAAACTGCAACACAGGTGTTGTGAAACATTGGATCATCATCATTTTTTCTCATCCTAGAATGAATCCACAGCCTCTTATTTCTTATAGAAATTAAAGCAAAACCTCTTTTTCAAAGTAACATATCTTTGACTTAAATTTTGAAGTCAAGATATTTTTAAAATATATAGGTTGGTTTAATCTAGTGGCTTTAATAATCAAGTGTCTTTTAGAAGTTATCATTTGTTCATTAGTAGTAAAAAAATTAGGGACTGTACAATAACATACAGTACCCAATTTATGTATTTTCTATTTTTAAGTGGCTTATTATATTTTTTATTACTCTGTTTCCTTTTTAAGAACTATACTTTAAAACTTCTTTTTAGTCAAAGACTGTATATATATACATTTTTTCTCTCTCAAACATGTATATTTTTAAACACACTGTGGCCATTTAGAGGCTCTTTTTATCTGAAACTATTCTTAGTGTGCATCTGTAACTTTTTCTGTTTGCATGAGAAAAAAACCCAAAAAACATAAACAAAAGAAAAAAATCAAACTGCTGTGTTACTTCGATCATGGTATGCTGGGTCTGGCTCCTTCCTTCAGTTCCCTGAGAGTCTAGTCTCATGATAGAGGCATAGTTACCATCAGCTCTGGGAGCCATGTTTACAGTCCCAATTCCAGCAAGTTTCTAGGTCCTTGCTGCTATCAAGTAGCATGTGCTGGCTGCTTATATACATGATATAAGTGTTTGGTAGTAGGACTTCTTAAAAGAACCATTTATTTTTGCTGTTAGCACCAAGCCAGGAAACCATCATTTAAAGGAGCCATGCTATCAAACAGAGCCCACCAGAGACATAGCAGCTACTAAGAAGCTATGCTAGTCTCCATTTTTGTGTGTCTAGAATCCTTCTTAAAGCTTTGTCACTTTTTATGTGGAAATTTTGTTCACATATTAAAATGCCATATGTAGACAGACGTTTTCTGTCCCAACTGCCCGGTCCCAAATAACCAAATCAGAGGCTGAATATAAATTATAAATGTTAATCTGATAGCTTAGGCTTGTACTTAGCTTTTACAGCTTAACTAATTTCTTTTAATACATGTAGTGCCTAGTGGACCCTAGTCTTTATCTCTATCTCATTTTGTGTGTCTGACTTGTTCTACATCTGGCTATTATCTCCTGACCCTGTCCTTCTTCCCATTATCTTAGTTTGGTCACCCTATCTATACTTTATGCCTGCCTACTGGCCAATCAGTGCTTTATTAAACTAATTTGAGTGACAAATCTTTAGTGTTCAGGAGGATTATTCCACAGCACTCATCCCTCTGGAACCAAAAGCCCAAATAAATTCTTCCTTAAGTTGATTTTGGTCATGGTGTTTTATCATAAGAAGCAAAAAGCAAACTAAAACATAGCCTATGTTGGCCTTATAATCACAGCAACTTTCCAGCACCAGCCTCTATAGGCTAGAAGTACAGAAATGAGCCACCACACTTGGCTTGATTCTGAAGATTTTAAAAAACCACACCTATCAGTCATTTTGATGATCAAAGCATAGTATTTAATTTTGTGTGTATGATTAATTTCTGTATTTTCTCTTGCTTTTGACTTCTATGTTTATTCCATTGTGATCTGATAAAGAATAGTCTCAATTTTTATATTAGTACTTATTAAGACTTTACTTATACCTCAAAATGGTCTCTTTTTAAGAAAGTTCCTCTGGGCAGTGGTGGCACACATGTTTAATTCCAGCACTTGGGAGGCTGGAGGATCTCTGTGAGTTTGAGGCCAGCCTTCTCTACACAGTGAGCTTTGGTAACAGCTAGGGCCGTTACACGAAGAAACACTGTCTCAAAAAGCAAGAAATCAATTTTAAAAAGAAAGAAAAAGAAAGAAAGGAAGAAAGAAAGTGAGTTTCTAGTTCTTCGAATAAATTGAAAAGTACAATTTTGATATGATACATTTATCAATTAGCTTGTTATAGGTATACCTGAATAATGATGCTTAATATCAGTAATCCAATGACTCAAATATGGAATGAAGCTACATGTTCATCAGTAGGTGTATATACATTCATTGAAAGAGAGAATTTCTCTCTCTCTCTCTCTCTCTCTCTCTCTCTCTCTCTCTCTCTGTAAATTATATGTATCAAAATGGAGTTTTACTCAGCCATAAACAAAAATAATCTTATGTTGTTCAAAAATGGCTTAAATTGAAGATCATCATGTTAAGTAAAAATAGGATAATCCCACATATGTGGAATCTATGGAGAGAGAGAAGTCAGACAAAAGTGAAAGGGAGTGAAATGAGACTACCCCGGGTGTGGAAGGGGAAAGAGAAAGCACAGAGGGACGGGGGCAAGAAAGAGAAGTGGAGAGGTGAGAATAATCAAGTACATTATATGCATGTGAAAATGCCATGATAATTTAAAAAAGATATTGAGCTGAATTACTCATGATGAACAGCTCACAAGACTTACATTTTAAATATTCAAAAGAATAACAACCCTTAGAAAACCCTAGTGATAATATCATTCAAGTGTGATGCAGGAAATACAGTTCTGAGACAGGAATAATACGTATCCTAAACTAAGTACAGGAAAATATGGGTGGAGAACTAGGTGGGTTAAGAAACAGAAAAGACCAGTCTCAATGAACTTTTCCATATCTTAACAGTAGTGGACCAGAGCCAGCGAGATGGCTCACTGGGTCCAAGTAGTTGCTGCCAAGCACTAGGACTTGAGTTCAGTTCTCAGGAACCTCAAGGTGAAAGAAAAGAAATGATTCAGGCAAATTGTTCTCTGACCTCTGGAAAAGGTAAATAAATGTAATTTAAAAAGTACTGGGAGAATAACTCATTAGGTGGGGTTTATTACTCATGTTTGATAAACTTAATAAGATCAGTTTCTCCTCCACATATCCAAGCATCACTACTTGGATTGAATTTTTACCACAGACGGGAATAAGTGTGTGTGTGTGTGTGTGCATGTGTACGTGTGTGTAGGTGTCCTGATTTTGAACTTCCCTTTTGTAGCTACCTCCTCCTGTGTACAGCACAAAAGCCATTGATTTATTTCCTTCTTCATGTTGAAACTGGAACAGGATGAGGTTGTGAGAAAGTCAGATCACATTTTCACTACTTATTAGAAGAAGTTGACCTGTTCACATACCCTTTCACTTTCTTATTTCTTTTGTGCAGACGCCTCATTTCTAGTCCCCATGGTCTCGCTTTGAAGCTTGTCCCCATCAGAGCATATCTGCTGGAAGTCTGCACAGGTCTTTTTGCCCTGTGGTGACATTCAGACTGACTCTAAATGTAAAGACTTGTTTGCACCAGCCTCTTTCACTCCTTCCCTCCCTTCCTGCCTTCCTTCCTCCCTGCTCCTCCCTCCCTCCCTTCCTTCCTCCCTCCCCCATGCCTTCCTCCCTCCCCATTCCTCGCCTCCCTGACCTTGCTTTCCTCATTGCTCTCCATCCATCTTCTCCAACACTGGGCTTTGGGGTCAACAAGAAGGCTCAGCACTTAACACATAAGCCTAGTGATCTGAGTTTGTTATCTGGAACCTGTGTAAAGGTAGATACCACAATGTGGCCCATACATACCTACATCCATACACACATACAAGAATAATAAAGGGTTTTTTTTTTTATTAATTTAAAAGAACTTTTTCTTGTTGATGATGCCACCTTGCCTCTGACTCTCCAAGATCACATTCTATGTTTACTCTTTTCTTTAGCATTGATCTCACTTAATTTTCTCTTGAGTTAAGAGAGAAGGACAAAAACTGCTCCAAACCCTGTACTTCCCTCCATCCATTCTCATGTTCTATTAAGGCAGTTTCAAACAGTGATCTACCTGTCATCACATCCCCACATCTGAGCAATTCTTCATTGCTTATAAATATGTGTGTGTGTGTGAGAGAGAGAGTGTGTGTGTGTCTGTGTATTCCTTGGTGGTTGCACTAATTTCTTGCAGTTTAATCAGTAAATAAGTGTCCCTTCTGACGTTCAGTGGCATTAAGTGTTAGCCTATTTCTTTCTTTGCCCACTTATTTTTATGTAATTGAACTCCTATATTTATATATTTTAATATTAGGGCCTGGTCTTTATCATTTCATTTAACTTTAATGTTATCATGAAATTTTCTACTTCACTTAGAATCACATTAGGATGTAACTTCAGGATAGTAGTTTAGGAAACATAATTTAGTCAACAGTAAGGTCAACTCTGTACTAATACTAACTCCATTTTCCATTTTCTCAAGTCCAATAGATGGCTCCCAGAATTCATGAGAAATTGGGAATTTTTTTTTTTTTTTTAGAATTTTGACAAATCCTGGGATGCTCAAGTTTCTTTTATGAAATAATGTCATTTGCATATAATCTATATATACTAAATTATCTCCAGGTTACTTAGAAAGCCTACTGCAATGCAAATGTTATATTGATTGATTTTATACTATATTACTTAGAAAATATTGACAAAAAGGAATCTGTATATTTAGTACAGACAATTTTTTTTAATCAAAAGCCATTTTTCTTCTCTAAATACTTTCCATTCACAATTACTTGAATCTGATAATGTAGACTTGGGGATCCAGAGAGATGCCTATAGGTAATGAAGAAACTAATTCATCTTGGCTCACAACTGGGCTCTTGCCTCTTAGTAACAATTTTCTTTGGGGTTCTATTTTCTAAGTGGATTTGATAGTATCAATTTCATAGAAATATTGTGATATTGATTAAAATTATCTGAAAGCAGGTATGGTGGGTACGGTAGCTCACTCTCATGATGCTTCTACTAGAGAGGATGGAATCAACCATATTGCTATGAGTTTGAGGCCAGCCTGGGCTACATAGTGACGTCTAGAATGGCATGAAGATCTTGTCTCAAACGGCAAGCAATTTAACTGAAAGATTAATGAAGTGACTGCAGACTTGGGTACAGTTCCTCACATGGTGTTCAGGAGAACAGCAGCACAGCTCTGTAAACCCAGCACTTTAAAGATGGAAGCCAGAGACTCAGACAAAAGTCACCTGGGCTCCTTATATAAAAACCCAACCAACCACAACAGTGCCAGTAAACACCCCCAATTACTTTCTCTCCCAGGCTACCTACCTGACTCAACACCTAGAGATCCTGCCTGTCCTGTTGTTTAATTCTGAAGTCCTGTGGTGTCTCCTATTTGTACTTTTAGAACTGGTTTTCATTCTCTACTGTCTTCTTGCCCAGATCAGTAATCAGCACTCTTTTGAATCACTGAAACACTCTACACAGAGAATGTAAAAGCCCAACACTACCTGAATGTGCTGCTGGATTTGTGTAATCCCAGCATTTGTGAGATGATAGACAGTTTTGAGATTGAGGCTATTTTGAGATACATAGCAAAATCCTGTCACAAACAATAATAGCCAATACCAATAAAAATTAATTTTTAACATACCTAGTTTTTAAACCAATGTTATGAATTTCTGATTCTAATTGGATAGATGCAATTTATTGACACACACACACAAAAAAACCAAATAGGTCTTGTTTTGTTTGTTTTACTGTTTATTTTCTTGAGACAGGGTTTTACAATGTAGCACTGGCTGTTCTAGAACTTGCTATGTAGACCAGGCTGGCCTCTGACTCCTGAGTATTAGGATTAAAGGCCTGTACCACCACACCCAGCAAGCATTTTCTTAGGTGGCAAACCACTAACTCCCTTAATGGTTAATCCAGCTCTACTGGCAGCAAGCTATTGCTTTCCAGAAATAAGATGTGGCTACAACTGATTTTGGCAACAGCACAAGAAGAAATCTAACTCAGTGGTTAGCTGGATACAAGCTGGCTTCTTCTTCTTCTTCTTCTTCTTCTTCTTCTTCTTCTTCTTCTTCTTCTTCTTCTTCTTCTTCTTCTGCTTCTTCTTCTTCTTCTTCTTCTTCTTCTTCTTCTTCTTCTTCTTCTTCTTCTGCTTCTGCTTCTGCTTCTTCTTCTTCTGCTTCTTCTTCTTCGTCTTCTCTTCCTCCTCCTCCTCCTTCTACTTGGTTTTTAGATAAAATATGGAAATGTTCTTAAGCTTCAGAATCTACCATATACAAATGTAAATACCATTTCACCTTACAAAAACAGATGACTCTTAAAAAACATGACCACTTTACCTTTTAGGATTCTCACTCAAGTCTCACATGGGAAAAACTAAGTACTAACTTTACAGTTTGGCATTTCAATTCTTGGAAATAAGAGGCCCACTAATTTCAAAGTGCTTTCTCAAGATAAACTAAGTTTCTCTAACAATGACTACATTGTTTCATCTTTGGGGCTGATAACAAATGTAAACAAACATAAATTAATCTCCTTTTTTTTCCTTGCAGATGATTTATCAGATTTTGAGTAACCACCTATTTTTAAAAAAAGCTTTTATATGTAAGAAATATATCAGCCATAAAACAAGTGCTTTCAAAAATTTAGAATTGTAAAATAACTTCTTCAATATGAGAAATTTGTAGAATTCTTCTAATAAGAATAAGTCAAAATTGTATTTTAAATGGACCTACTCACAACAAAAATAAACTGACAGTACAGAAATGTTCATAGAAATTGAAACTGAAGCCATATGTTTCTGAGACGGATACAGGATTTGATGTATTTGCTGTTGTGTTTCAGTTTTTCCTTCAAGTCTTCCCTCACTACGTCTCCATTTCTCTCTTGTGGAATGTGAATGTTATTCGGTGCCATTGTATGTCGTAAAGTTCAAACTTGTCTTCTGAATTTATAAGGTATCACTAAAAAGGTTGTTTTGGGTGTATAATTGCATTCTGGGAGACCACACTAGCTTCCAGGCAGCAGCTGGACGCAAAGAGAAAGCTGCAGACTAGTGTGACTTTAGGACTTTTTAACCTGAGACCTTTTAAAAAATGAAATCTAATGGTAAAAAAAATAAATTTAGAAAAATCTACTAGATAAGTAAGAATTAATGGACTTGATTTTTTAAGTCTATTTATCTATCATCTATCTATCTATCTATCTATCTGTCTATCATCTATTTACACAGGGTTTCTACCTGTAGCCCCGATTGTCCTGGAACTTGTTCAGCACACCAGTCTGGCCTAGAATTCAAAGACTCACCTGCCTCTGCCTTTTAAGTGCTGGAATTAAAAGCGTGTGCCACTATCTCGCTAAGTCACTTGATTTTTTTAAAAAAGTAACTTAGAATGTTGCAATACCAATAACTTGGATTGCTTTCTCTGGCAGAACAGATTGGCTAGACATTTTGGAGTACTATCAATGTTATAGTCTGTGTGTGTGTGTGTGTGTGTGTGAGAGAGAGAGAGGGGGGGGGTGGGGGGAGTCAGACTCACTCTTTAGACTAGACTAGTTTCAAATTCATGACCATGTTCTTATTTCAGCCTCTTCAGCTAAACAAGTGGAATTACAGGCATGAGCCACCCCCCCTTATCTTGCTTGCTCATTTTAAAAATATTTATTTATTTATTATGTATACAGTGTACAGAAGAGGGCACCAGGTCTCATTGTAGATAGTTATGAGCCACCATGTGGTTGCTGGGAATTGAACTCAGGACCTCTGGAAGAACAGCCAGTGCTCTTAACCTCTGAGCCATCTCTCCAGCCTCTCTTGCTCAATTTTCAAACATCTTTTCTTACTTTATTCTCCTTAGTTACCAGCATATTCAAATGATTCAGTTATTAACAGAGCCCCTTCCTCCCCCAGACACCCCTGGCCTATCTCCTCTGACCCTTTCTTTTTCTGACTCACACTAACATGATTGACAACATGTACACAGTTTTCTGCATTTCTTTAGTTTTTCTTTAATGTTGGATGTTATACATAGCTTTCTGCTGATGGGTTTCTGTCAGATGATGATAGCCTTTCTCTGACCTAGGGATTTGTCTCCTGTGCTCTGGGGAGCAACAGGTACTGCTAATGGCATCTGCAGTTCTTAAGGCACTCTGACTTTGATAAGGTGAAACTAGCCACACACACTTTTGTCATCTACTCTATTGGGAATGGTGAGCTAGATATTTGCTGGGGAAACAGTACATTTAAATAGACCAGGGACTGCAGGACATGCTGTCCTTGTGGTAGTGGCAAAAGCTAACTGGTGTAGGAGCAGCTGTGGAATCCCTCAGGACCCATAGAGATCTAGAAACAATATCATAGTGGCCTGAGATATTAGGATTATCTTCAGTGGGAAGATTTTTCTCACTGTCAAAAATCATTTGATGGGGGATTTTATATTAAGAACTAGAAAGATTGTATTTGCATTAGACATTAACTTTAGTGATAAGAACTTTTTCTCTTGGTATTTTTATATACGTTAATTCTTCTCTTCTTTTGATAAATTATTCATTATCCTTCTGCTGTTTCAGTATTTGTGTTATTCTCAAAACTGTTATTTTATGTTCTTCTTTCCTTCCTTCCTTATTTGTTTTATTTTGGGTACATGATCTCAGGTACCCTAAACTGGCCTCAATAGAGCCAAGGATGACCTAGAACTTGTGATCCCCTGTTTCTGCCTCCTCAGCGCATGCCAGTCATGCATCACCATGACTCTATGATACCGAGGACTGGCCTTGGGACTTCATTTAAACTAGGCATTTACTCTATAAACTGACCATTTCTTTAGCCATGTTTTTGTTTTCTCACTTTGTGTCGTCGAACCAGGAAAGTTAATTTTTTTATTACAAAATTGTCCATCAATCCCAGGCCTATTTTTCCAAACTTCAAACTACTATGTATAGTCTTAACTATTTAAAATATCCACCTGTGAGGCTGGTGACCGTGGCCCAGGAAGTGAGGGCATATTTCTCCAATTCGGAGAACCTGAGTTTGACCCCAGGAACCCGCATGATGGATGGAGAAAACATGAGTTCTGAGCTCTGCAACAGCCAGGGAAACAGGGTGGGAGTAATAATGATTTCAAAAGAGTTTTTGTTTTGGTTTGGTTTTTTGAGATAGTCTGGCCAGAGGTCTTTCATCTCCCGTTTAAACTTTTGGTGACGTGTTCTCGTCTCCCTCTGCTGTGGTTGCCTATGTGCAGTCTGGCTGACCCGAGTATCTCTCCAGAGCTGCACCCATGGGCTTGAGGCCCGAGGGAGTGCAGCAATGATCCATTTACCTTTCCGATTATGTGGACCTCCCTTCTCTCCCTCCCTTCGGTGTTGGGCCATGAAAAACTAGGATCCTAAACACAATCTGGCACCAACCGCTCTCGTCTGAGGTTCTCACTATTTGCCAAGTTCTCAAAGCATTTTGTGGCTGAACATGTTCCTGGGCTTTCCAGATTCCCCCTGTGGGATCCTGACAGATGAGCACAAAGCCTCGGGCTCTTGCACTGAACCGACTGTCAGCTGTCCTGTTCTCTTTGCAGATACTGGAGCCCGCAACCTCTCGCCCACCACTGATGCTGTTGTCTGTCTTCGTGTTGCTTACCTCTGAGTCATCCTCTGTTTTTCCGACTTTGACATTAACATCATTTCTGCCTACGTGAGCCATATCTGCTCTTCTCAATGGCATACCACAAGACCAGCAGTTCTCAGCCAAAGAATCTTGCATCCCCATAACAGTTCTCCAAATTCGAACTATGCCTGCCATCTTTCAGGATGAGTTCCATCTAGCTATAATTTGTTGTTGTCATTTTTGAGATTATATTTTAATTACAAAGTTTCTCCCCTTCTTTTTCCTCCCTCAAACTCTCCTATATACAGGGCCACTTCTTCCCCAATATTTTCTTTTTCTAGCCCCCTTCTCCACCGACACTACCTCTTTCATAATCTATTTAACTAAAACCCAGAACAGATAGATGCTTGTGGTAAACACCCATGATTCCAGAACTTGAGAGGTGGAGAAGGCAAGAGGCCCAGACATTTAAAGACATAATTGACTACACAATGTGGTTCAAAACCAACCCGGGTTGTGTGAGACTCCATTTCAAAATAAGTAAATGCACACAGAAAAAAAAAGAGAGAGAGAGTAGATATTTGGTATTTTTCCCTGATTTGTGTGTTTATTATATGAATTCTTGAACCTAAGCAGCTATGCATTCTGTGAACCTGGTTGCTATAATACATTATAATCCAGTGGCAACTAAATGAAACTTGAGTGATCAGAGGTCAAAACTTTAGCTGGCTGTGCAAAGCAAGGAGGGGGTCCTCTCAGATCCTTGGGTAATCTCTTCTTGTTCACCCCTGCAGTGGGATGAGCCATCCAGGCAATGTATCAGAGAGAAGCTGTCTTTTGCTGAGGGAATGTAGTCATGCATTGAAGACCTGCCTTTGTGTATGAGCATGAATGAAGTCACAGTTATGGAAGTGGTATGGGTAAGATGAGCCATTGTCTCTTGTGGGTAAAGTGGTCTCTGAGCAATATCTGAGCGCATGTTCATCTCGCTTCCCCATCACAATGGGCTTCTTTAAAGTTTCTTATGGGATTCAACACAGAAGATTGATACGTCACTCACAACTGCCTTATAACCTGAGTAGTATTAGCCTCTTAATAGGGAGAATTGCCACAAAACACACAGACACTATACCATGCACCTTCCTCTATGGAAAGAGAGCTCATGTTATGCTAACAAATGTAGTTCCCAAACTGGACAGGCATCTAGTTTATTTATTATTATTTCTTACTTATGACCTAAGAAAGGCTTCTTGTAGCTAGAACTCTCAAGTAATCAAGGACTATGTTTCATCCTGTCCTGTTTTCTGGGCACGGTTAATAAGTCCACACTTCTAAGAAATCATAGTAACACACAGAAGGCTAGGAGATCGGGTGAGACTTTAGTGTATGGGGCATGGCACTGAGGCATTTACAAGCTAAGTTAGAATCTTTGAGGTCATTCAGTAAAGCTCCTCCTTGTGGATAGGGATCTGAAGACCAGAGATGGTTGGGAGTAATGCCAGGTCACATAGAGAGCTTATGTCAAGCTTAAGAACTGAGGCATATCTTTTGTTGTTTATTCCTCCTACCTTACCATTTCCCTTTCCTCTCCTTTTGTGAGGATTTCCAAGGCTCTAAGCTCTAGAAGCCCCATCTAGTCTCACTCATTGGAAGGTAAGAATTGTAGTCAGATTGGTACTGAGGAAACAGTCTGGAGCTTCTGCTGAAAATATTTGTGATAACAGGGATGCTGCTCTGACGGCTGAGTGCTTCCCTGTCATGCAGGAAGTCCTGGGTTATATCCTCAGCCCTGTATAAAATAGGTAAAGTGGAACAGACCTGCCATCCCAACATTCAGGAGGTAGATGTGGGATTTCGAAGAGCTCAAGGTGATCCTTGACTACTTAGTGAGTTTGTGGTTTGTCTAAATAGTGTTATCCTTTTTGGTTCAGTTTTCTCATAAACAGATAAATTGTAAAGAGTCAATACATCACACCCAGCCCCAAACGTTTGATGTGTTTCTTCCCTGTCACTGCAAGTTTTCATGCTGCTTTTACAGCATCTTGGAACAAAATTAAGCAAAAATCAGCTAAATATTATAAAGTAACTTATGCCTAGTAGCTGACCTTGAATGTAAATCTAAGGGGGGCAACATGTAAGGATCATGTAGTGATTGGAGCCCCTTCTACTTTAGTTGAGGGAAAACATTTCTATTTTATCTTTAGAGAATACATGCAGGAAAGAACTCTTAAAGCTGTGTCTTTCCCAGTGCTATTCTTTTATATTGAGAATCCTGACTTTGAGTACAAAGGGCAGTTTGAATGGAACAGCCATTCTGGTAAGCAAACAGGACTAGCCCAGATTTCTCCCAGATTCCTGTAAGGAGCCTGTGTCTTTTGAGCAAACCTATTGCCATTCTCAAAAAGTAAAAATAAACATTGAGAAAGTTGGAACTGGCTCTGTAGTTGGCTCACCTGCAAACAGAGTAGACTGGTCCTGTTACATCCGGCTTTGAAAGAGAATTGGTGAGCCAAACTTTATCTTTTCCTGACAACCTTGTTTTTGGCAAGAGCAGTTCAGTACCCATGTCCCCCCCAGGACCTCCCTCTTCTTCCATCAATAAATAAGCCTTTCTGATTTCACCTCCAATCTAAGCAAAGCTGAGACCATGCCTTGCAATCTCATCCCCTTAACATTCATACATTGTCTTTTCTCATGTCCTTCGTAGCAGATTTAAAAAATGCTTTTCTTACTCTAAAGTTTATGATAATATACCAGCCTTGTTCATCTTTCCAGGAGAGTTGAGAGATCCCACCAGAAGGATCTCCATTCATGCAAATCTCTGTAGATACATTAGTGTTCCTGTTATTTTCAGGAAGTTCGGCTTCTTGTTTCATATACATTCCCACAGATGCCCCATATCTTGTAAAGCTCCTTCTAGCCCTAAGAGAGTCTTTACATAATATTTTGTTTGTGGTGACAGGGTCTTACTACATAGCCCAGGTTGTCTTCTAGCTCACAATTAAACACTGGAATTACAGGAATGTATCACCATGCCTGACAAATATTATAACTAATCAGTGAATTTGGCAGTGTTTTAGTATTAAAGTTGATGTACAATTTAATATAGTGTTATATCTATAAATTTCAAAACAAATATTAAAAGTAGCATCTGTATTGTCTACCCAAAATGTGTAATAAATTTAATAGGAGTTGCATAACATTGCTGCATTGAAACTATAAAATATTGTTGAGATAAATTAACAAAGGACTTATTATATAAAGACATAAAGATAATACTATAAGATCACACAGTAATACTATTCTGATGTGAAAATACCCATCTGGAGCCATAGAATAGAAAAAAAAAAAACCCAACATGTTATAGTGATAAAAATGAGAGCCAGGTTGCCACATTGCAGGTAAACTTTGCATAGAAAGGGTGAAACAGAATTTTCTGCTTCTGTGTATATTTCATATTTCAATAGGATATGGGCCATACAGGTTTACCTATTTAAGTTGTTTTGTTGTGCTTTGGGATGAGATCTCTAGCGTTGGCTGGCTATTAACTGCCTTGAGTTTCTAATTTCTAGGGATGAGCTTGGCTTCTGTTCTTCCTGCCTTGATCTTATAAATGAAGGACTTAAAGTTGTGTGTCATGCACTTAGATAAAAAGACTTTCCTGTAGGACCTTAGATCTTTCTCTCTTTTTCTCCAGGAGAAGATTAGTGTAGAGCAGAGGGTGACTGACTCCACAATGGAGGTGGAGTTACAGTCTAGCCCAGTGAGTCACGGGAAACATGGGGATCACTCTTTCATACACATTGTTTTCTTTGCTAGTCTGTCATTATACTCAAACCTCAATTCTGACTCAGCAAAGTTCCATGACAGTGCAGAATATAATTTCCCAATGTTAATCAGGGACAGGTCATCGGGTCTTATTGCTAAGATGTATTTCTTCCTATTTCACAGATTACTGTCATTTTATAGTCAAAGTACTCTTTGATGTGATAGTTCTTCTGCCAGAAGTCTTAAGGTCATAGACCAATGTGTAATCTGTGGTAAAGAATGTCTTTCTTAAAACAATTCATTTATGTCACTTTCTCTTTGACTCAATGCACACAAAAAAAGAAATGACTGGTAAGCTATTTGTTTCCTAGGCTACAATCAAATTTCACTTTAGTGTTCTATTGTGTTTTCACTATGGTTTCCATTTTGTTATTTGTCTGTTGTCTGGAGAGTGACTGAAGAATACTAATAAGTAACCTGTAGGCCATAGAAACCGAGCCCAAACAGTATATATAAATTCTAATTTATGGTCTAAGTCTCTTTTACTTTCTGCCAATATATTTTATAATGAAATGAGAAATTTTCATACTTCTTGTCATGACTTCTGGATGGATAAATTGAGAAAAGAGGCAGTTTCTTTTCCTTACTAGGGAATCTTGACTGTGACAGTGAAGTGTGGAGAATTTCAAGTCTTCCTAAGGCATTCCAGGTAGCTAGAGTGTGGCTTGATGCTTCTGTTTTTATGAGTATGTGAGCAAACATCTGGAGGTCTGGATTATTATGGTTACATTAAAAAAAACAGTTGAGTGGATATATATAAATGTATATAGAGACATATATATATATATATATATGAAGTGAAGCATACATTTAACTTTTTATGAGAATACTGTTTCAGAGCCTCTTGACTTCTGGCAATTCTTGTCCTTGTGAGTCCAGAGAGGAAAGAAGTATACGTCATCAAGTAAACTCAGGTACAGCTGAATTGCACTCATGACCTTTAGGAGGATCTAGCAGTGAGTTTGGAGTTGCCTAGAGCTTAATCTCTTGGGAATTGTATGCTTGAGTGCTTGGGTGCTCTGGACCATGTTTTCCACTCAAAGCCAAACATGATACTTAGGTTTTAATATTCAAGTATCTGGACAGCCAGCACCTCATTGAACTCCTACTGACAGAGAAGGCTGGGAAAAAACAGTACTTCACAGTTTTGCATCATTCACCCAGAGGGAGACTTTCTTGTTTTAATTTCTTTCCCTGGGAACTCATTTATGTTATGAATATTAGCATTTACTGATCTATTATATTTGTTTCTCAAATTTATAGAGATGAAATCCTTGTAATTCAAAATTCACCTCTCTAATATATAGACTTTGATGGTTTTATTGTATTCTTTTGTAGTGTATTCTTTGTTGTAAATTAAGTATGTAACTATGGCAAGTAGTTTTAGAATATTTTTAGCACCCATAAAAGAAAGCCTATACCACTTGCCTAGCACTAAACAATACATCTAAAACACAACCTCTACATCTAAGGCCCAGGAAACATCTTGGAAAAGGAGGTGGTAAGATTGTAGGAGGCAGTAGTACAAAAACTTCCCTGAAGGTTGTGGGTTCTAGATACAACAGGGAAGCTCCATGTATGAGATCTTAGCAAAATGGCTTCTTGAACAAGATCAGAACAATGACAGTGCCAGCTGACACACCAACATGGATGGGGGAAGTCTCAGAGGGTCTTGTTCCCAAATAAAGGGCCACAAGCAATTAAAGAGAATTAAGAAAAAGAGAATAAATCTAGCGAAGGTCCCATAGATGGTTATTCAATCTCAGTTGGTTAGCCATATACAAGCAACACTAAATGGACATAGTAGGTTCCATTTCTTTGCAAATATTTTGTTATAACAAACAATTAAAGAATAAGAGGTAGTGGAATTGAGAAGGGCATGGGAGGAGTTGCAGGGAGAATGAGGAGGAGGAAGTAATTTAATTACATTTTAATTAAATAAAAAAACTCATACCTATTAGTAGTCATTCTTCATTGTTCTCTCTTCAGTCTCTGGCAATGAATAATCCAATTTTGGTTTTTATGGAATCCCTTTTTTGTTTTTGTTATTGGAGACAGGGTTTCTCTGGGTATCAGGTCTGGCAGTCCTGATACTCACTTTGTAGACCAAGTTGGCCTTGAGTTCAAGAGGTCTGCCTGCCTTTGTCTCCTGGGTGCTGGGATCAAAAGTATGTGTCACCACCACCTGGCTTAATTTCACTCACTGTGGAATTTTTTATAAATGCAATCACACCCAATATGACAGGCTTCTTTCACTTTAACATAACAGTCTAAGATTCATCGCTATTGTAGCATATATCAATACTTTAGTTATTAATTGCTAAAGAGTTACATTGTGAAGAATTACATTCACATGTAACATTCTATTTATCACTCGATAAGCATTTGAGTTATTTTCTTTTTTATCGTTGTTGTTATGAATAATGTACCTGTGTACTTTTATGTCTTTGGGAATGTGTTTTTCTTTCTTTCAGATGCTTAGGAATGAAATTAGTGAGGCATGCAGAAGCTTTGTCTAACATTTTAAAGACATGCAAAACTGCTTCCCAAAGTGAATGCCTCATTTTTTTATGCATAAAACAGTGTATGAAGTTATCAGTTACTACTTGTGTTTGTCGACATTTTATAAAACTAGATCAAACATGCCCCTTTTTTCTAAGTTCCTTTTTATCACCACAGTAAATAATTCCTTTTGTGGTGTTTTTTCCCTCCAAATGTACTAAATTCTTTTTCTTTTTATATGAATGTTTTATGATTTACTCCACAGTTTTTATTTATGAGTTTGGAGTGTTCATGTGTATTTCTACTGTATTTTGTTTTACCATACTATTTTTAATTGGTTTACAAACTTTTCATTGAGTAGAAAAGGTTGTAAATTGCTAATAAAATTTGGTAATCACAAATAAGTCACAGAGCCTTGAGAAAGCACTCTGAATTTCTCCATGACATGAACCATGCAAATAGGGTGGTTTGTGTCATTCAGAATCTTCAATGGTGGTATTACTGTTACACTCATGACAAGTTGGTCCACAGCTGGCTTCCTGGTTTTCAAACATCAGTAAATATTTACAAATCTCATTTATCTTTGTTAACTTCTAGAGTACTTGGGAAAAGAAATCATTCTTTTCAAGTGATTATTTGTGGGAATGTGAGTAGGAAATTATAGCTCATTTCAGAGGATAATATTTGTATCTCTGATGGAACTCCTGATAATGTCTGATTATAGCAAGCTCAGAGGCAGTCTCAGAAGGCACACTTTGATTTAGGCAAGAGACACTAATACAGAGCTCTGTGGAATTTTAATATTGAGTGTTTAAAAGAATTCTTTATTTTATACTGTGTAAGTCACATCAGTTCATAATCTGTAAGAGAGGTAAGAGACTGCTAGTTTCTGTGTTTACATAAGTTAGAATATCTCTGCTTCATCCATCATGAATCACCACTGTATTTATTCCTCTCTGCCACTGCCTCTACTAAATCTCCAAACCTTCATACCAAATAATTCCTGGAGGATGTCCTTTAGTTTCCTACATATTTGGAGATGAAACTTGCACTCCAGATTTTCTTACTTCTATCTTCCAAAAGCTGGCATTTCAGGGATGTGTCACTACATCCCACAAACTTTTTATTTCTTGGTACAAATGCTGTTAGGAATGATAATTGATAGAAGCTCAATTATTCAAAAACACTTTGGTGTAAGTATAGAAACCAGATCATTTTCCAATAGTAGGTCATGACTAGAAAAATAAGTAGGAAGCTATGTCAGAGAAGATGATACCATAAGTGAAGGACAATAAACAGAGGCTTTATTTAGAGTTCCGGACACAAGTTTTCAAGTAGTAGTGATTCAAAGAAAGGCTTCCTAGTCCTTTTTCTTTCAAAGATTTATTAATTTTATGTATTACATGCTCTATGTGCGTGTATACCTGAATGCCAGAAGAGGGCATCTGATTCCACAAATGGCTGTGAGCCACCATGTGGTTGCTTTTAACTGCTGAATCATCTCTCCAGCCTTGGTTTTATATTTCTCACACAAAATGTTTTCAACTAATCTTTCTTTAAAAAAGATTTAATAATTTTGATTTTATATGTATGACTATTTTGCTTCTATTTTAGGGTTCCTATTGCTATGAAGAGACATTATGACCAAGGCAACTTTTATAAAGAAAAACATTTCATTGAGGTTGTGGCTTACAGTTTCAGAGGTTTTTAGTCCATTGTCATAGGAGGGACCATGATTGCTTGCAGGCAGAAATAGTACTGAAGGAGGAGCTGCTACATCTTGATCCACAAGCAACAGGAAGTGAACTGAAACACTGGGCAACTTGAGCATAGATGAGACCTCAAAGTCCACCCCCACAGTAACACACTTCCTCCAGCAAGGCCATACCTACTCCAACAAAGCCATACTTTCCAATAGTGTCTCTTCCCATGAATTTATGGAGGCCAATACATTCAAACTGCCACACCTTCCATGTATGTATGTCTAACATATACATACCTGAGGCCCACAGAGGTTAGAAAAGGGCATAGGAGCCCCTGAAACTGGAATTATAAACAACATATCAAGCAAGTGCTGCAAAAATGAGTCCACCCCTCTTGATAGGCAGCAAGCACTTGCCCTTCATCACTGAGCCATCTCTCTAATCTCACAAGTGTCCTGTGGTGATATGTTATATATTTAATAACACCAATCTGGAATATTAGATCTACTCATAGCCAACCCAAGATAACTAGAGAGAGGTACCTCACACCTTTAATCCCAGCCCAGAGGCGTCAGGGGTAGGGTGGGGGGTGGAGACTGGGAGTAGTGATTTACACTCAATGGGCATGGTGACCTATGCCTTTAATCCCAGCAGATCTGAGTCTGAGGCCATCTCGGTTCACAGAGGGAGTTCCAGGCTCTCTGGTGTTAGCTTTTATTGCGACACACACACTCACTGCCAGGTGCTACACACAGAGTTCATTAGGGAGTTTGGATATCCAAAGAAGGGAAGGAGAGAGAGAGAGAGATGGAGGGAAAGAGAGAAAGAAAAAGGGCAAGAAAGAAGGGCGAATAAAGGAAAAGAGGAAGCAAAAAAGGATCCACTGCCACATGTTATCTCTTTTTAAGGGAGTGGGTGGGCATAGATCCACACAGCCACACCTAGGGGTGTGTCATGCATGGGGGGGGCATGCTGGGACATAGCTACCACCCACCCACACCAGGCAAGCAGTGGTGGTGCCTTGTCTTTAATCCCATAACTCCAGAGAGTTATGTGTTTCTGTGAGTTTAAGGATACTACCAAATAGTAGTAGCCTACACCTTTAATCTTAACCTGCATGTGATACAGCTGGGCAATGAAGGTATTTAAAGCAGGCGTAGAAGGACAGATGAGACATTAGAAGCAATGAGGAGTGAGGCTGAGGAAGCTGGAAGACAGCTGGGTGAGATTTGACTGTGGTGTTTCTCTCTTTGATATTTCAGCCTTTCCCTGATATCTGGCTCTTGAGTTTCTTTTAATACAACCAGAATTCATGCAACAGTGTCCTTTAAACATTTTGTCATTGAATTGCTACAGAAACTCAGTCTTACTTTAACTTAATAGATAAAAACAAAGAGGGGCATGGGATGTCCTTTTGTAATATTGGCATTTTGTTGGTAGAAGCAAGAAGATTAGAAGTTTGAGGTCACCCTTGACCACACAGTAAGTTCAAAGCCACCCTATGCAAGGTGAGATCTTGTCTCAAAAAAAATAGTAAACAAGTACACAAGCACAGATAATTTCTATGTAAATATTTCTCAAGTATGACCATATCAACTGCTTGGAGTGAGACACAGTTCCCATTCAAAAAAGACAGGATGGTTTGCTTAGGTTGTTTATTGTGAGGAAAAATCAGCCAGATAACAATAGCTCCTCCTGACATCTCTTTTTCCCAGTTGATTTGTTAATGATGAATAAACATTTTGTGAGATGCACATTTTGATATCTATGTCAATAACATGAGAAGTATGTTCATATCTTTAAAAAACAGATACAGTAGAACAGAAAGTTGAATAAGCAAAGAGGTACTTGAGTCAGTTATATTAGTATAAAATAATAAAAATTATCTCAACTGTTACTAATAATATTTAGCTAAATGATTGGGGGATCATCTAATTCCTTTAAATTTTAAAAGTTATTCCAATATGCAGACTAAATAGTTTATTGTTACTGATTCATAGCATAAGGCTATATCAAATTCTAACCTGCTTATTTTGGGATTTTGAGACAAGGATTCTCTCAGTAGCCTAGAATGGCCTTGAACTCATTGGGTGGCTAAGTCAGACCTAAAATTCCTGAAAGGTTATCAACATGACTCAGTAGGTAAAAGCATTCATCACCAAACCTAATAACCCAGGTCCAGTCCGCAGAACTAAGACTGTGGAGGAAGAGAATCAACTTCTCCAAGGTGTCCTCTGACTTTGGCATATGTGCTAGGGCATGATCAGTGTTCTCTGAGGATCTGTGTTTAAGAATTACACAGGTGAGTAAAGCTGTTACTCTTCTCTCCTTTCAACCAGGTAGGAATATAAAAGTATTGCATAAATTATATTTGGTATTATAATAAAAACCTGGAGCCAGATATTGGGGAAAAGGTGAAATATCAGTGAGATGAAGAAACAAACCACAGCCACTTCACACCAAGCAAACTCCTTAGACCTGTCTCCACAAATCCTGTGACCCTAATCTTCTCCTGTCCTCAGCCCAAAAGGGAAGTAGTGGGTCAAACAAAAATGTCTTGCCTCCTTCAGCCTTATCTCTCCTTCCTCTCCCAGTTATTTCACTTCCTGGTTCAATTTTCCTAGTGTTAGGATTAAAAGTGAGTGTTTCCCAAGTACTGGTAGCAGAAGTATGGGATTACAAGGGTTGGGATTAAAGGTATGTGCCACCAATTCCTTGCTCTGTTAGGCCTTGAACTCATGAAGATCCAGACTGATCTAAGCCTCCCTAGTGATGGGATTAAAAGTGTGGGTCACCACTCCCTGAACTTTGTGGCTTGTCTCTGTGGGTGTCCCTGTCCTCTGGTATTTCAGACTATTTTTTTGTTAAATATACAATATATCACCACACAAAGTGTTTGTTTGCCATGCTGGTAGCATACCCCATTTCGAGCAGATAATACACTCTAATGCCACAACCGTCCTAGTTAAGGTGTTTGCCAAAAAGTGAACTCAGTCAATTCCTTCAGAGTTTGGATGAGTCCAGAGATGTAATTATCGCGGTAAAAAGCTGCCATGAGATATGTTTTAAATGGGGTTTATTTTGTGAAAATCACTTACAAGACAGAGCCGGTTTTAAGAGAAAATGAAAGGATAAGGTTGCATCGCGCCAGAGCCTTTTTAAGGAAGATTTCTCATCCCCACCGTACGTCCGAACTCTCGCACAGTTGGGCTAAACTGCATACCCGGTCGGGAACTCTCACAAGAGAATGACGACTTTTTGTCTTGGTCTTTTCTCCCGAAGGTCTATTTCCGGAATCCTTTCTAGTTAACTATGCTCTGCTCGTCTCTAGTCTTATGACGCGATCGTTTACATATATAGTTCCTGATTTCCCACTACATGTAATATTATGTGATTGTATGTATATAGATTAATTTAGGTTCATTTATTTAGAGATAGGCTCTTACTCTGCAGTCAGTCTTACTCTGAACTCAGAAATTCTCCTGTCCATTCCTCCTGAATTCTGTGATTATTAGTGTGGATCACAACTGGCTTTATACAGACTTACAAAACAATAGTTATTTCCTGTAAACTGGAAATGATCGTTGTGTTTTTCATCAACAAGTGTTCATTTTCTATTACTCATCACCTCCATTAAAAGGCTCCATTTTTAACTTTGACTCATCTGTTCATTTACCCATTCAATAATTCAATAATTTACTCCAAGTGTGTCTGAGACTTAATAAAATACATACTGTAACATAGATGCTGTAATATACAGGAGCTAACCTAGAAACTAGTCTGCCTCATCCAGAGTTCTCTCTTCTAACGATCTTCCACACTCAGCTTCAGATCTATAGATTTTGCCTTGTGAGTTGCATTAGACTCTTTCAATTTTCTTTCTTTACTCCCATCACACAGCTGGGCATACGATGCTTTGGAAAGCAGATGATGTGATTTGTTCAAAGCCAGCCTGGCTACACAGTGAGATTCTATCTTTAAATAAATAACCCTAAATAAACCTACAAAAATACTACTATATTTAGTGTAATGAGGTAATATCTGGTGTGCTTCTAGTGTATTCTGCTCTCTTAAGTTTTAAGAGGTAGAAGCAATTGATGGAGTAGACAGAGAAAATGAATTATCTCAGAGTCCCATAAATGTTTTTATGTCAACATTTGATATCTTTCTTTTTTTAATATTTATTTTTATTTTCTATGTGAATGGGTGTTCTGCCTGCATTCATAACTGTGTAAGTGTGTCAGACCTTGGAATTACGGACAGTTGTTAGCTGCCATGTGGATTCTGGTAATCGAACTCAGGTCCTCCAGGAGAACAGTCAGTGCTCTTAACCACTGAGACATCTCTCCAGCCCCAACATTTGATATCTTTCAGTCTGCTTCCTTTATTTTATGCCTCTTGCTTGCAATTTCTTTTCAAAGAAGAGACCATTTTAATGTTAAATTGGAACATAGAAGTAGAGGTTTCTATATATGAGAGCTTGAATGAGAGAAGAATTATCTGTTTGAATGCTTGGTCCCCACTTAGTAGAACTATTTGGGAAGGATTAGGAGGTATGGCCTCATTAAGTAGGTATTGCCTTGTTGGAGGAGGTGTGTCCCTGGGGGTGGGATTTGAAGTTTCAAAATCCCATGCCAGGTCCAGTATCTTCTTTCTTTCTGCCTGCAACTTGGTGATCAGATATGAGTTCTTAGCTGCTGCTCCAGTGTCATGCGTGTCTGCATGTCGCCACACTCCCTGCAATGACTATCATGAACTAACTTTCTGAAACTATTAGCAAGCTCCCAATGAAATAGTTTCTTCTGAAATTTGCCTTGGTTATGGTGTTGCCTAATGGTTGAACAATAACTAACATACTATAAATGAGTGTCACTGCATGTGTATTTGAGAATAGGAACCAAGAATGATAAAATATTGCTCCTAAAGGTAGGACATCATAATGAAGAAGGGGTCAGAGACCTTCAAAGATAAAACACTCAGTCTGACTTCTAGTTGATCCAAATTACCTTCTATAGAAACACAGTCAGCTCATGTGTGCTTCTCTGAACCAGCACCATTTAAAGCATGGCATGAAGAAGAGTCTCAGTACTCACTGGCACATCATCAAATATTCTTAAAACTAAAAACTAAGCCTCCTCCCTTTTCTTCAAATTGCCCAGTAAACTCAGGGACTGATAAAAAGCACTTTATAGACCACATTCAGAACAAGTGAATTACAGTGGGCAATTAATCCTGAATGAGGTGTCACAGTTCTGTTTGTGGAAGTCTGGATCCTCAAACAGGATGTTGAGGTTTAAGCAGCTTCCATGAAGAAAGAGAAACAATCCTGGTGTTACTTTTTAACCACCCAGAAACCTTGAAAAAACTAGGCAGGGTATTCAAAAACTTAATGAACTATGCTGTGCATGTCAATGTTCTCAAGACTTCTTTTCCAAGGCAGAGCAGGGTTATTAATACAGTCATCATCTCAAGGGCATACAAAGTTTTTCACACACAGTTTCACTCAATATTTTTAAATTGTGTATCTACACTGAACACATTTAACGTGACTTATTTATTTATTTATATTTGCTTGTTTTAGTTTTTGCTGTTTTGAGACAGCCTCTTATGTAGTGGAGGCTGGACTTGAACTCAATATCTAACTAAGGGTGACCTTAAATTCCTGTCTCCACACCTCAAAGTGTTGGGACAAAAATGATACTTAAAAAAAAAATTTAGAAGTTTTATGTGTACGAGTGTTCTGCCTGCATGTCTGTGTACCATTGGCATACCCGGTGGCTATAGAAACCAGGGAGGCCATTGGATTCCCTGCAACTGTGATAACAGATGGTTGTGAGTTGAATGTCAGTGCTGGGAATCAAAGCCAGGTCCTCTGGGAGATCAGCCAGTGCTTTTAACCACTGAGACACCTCTCTACTTCAAGAATGAGATTTTTATTTCAAACAAATACTCCGAAATATCCACGTTCCTAGAATGTGAACATCAGTTGTTTGCTGAGTGAGCTGTTTTGTCAATCTACAACATATTGACTTTTTATTGAAATAATTGCATTTCTATTCCACACTTAAAGCTTTTTCAGTCTTGGTTGTATTATCTATGGCGAATAGGTAGTAAATACATATTACTTATGTTACCTTTGTGTATGTATATAAATAATTGGGTACAAAGTTTGGTTAAAAAATACTTTGTTCAATATAGTTCCCAATCTTTTTTGGGGGCAAAAAATACTCAAAATTGCTGGATTATCTTTACATGTCTCTAAAAAGTGATTGTCAGGTTGACTTTAGGAGTAAAAATAACACATGAAAATTACCTTCACCCTTAAAACTGAACCAAAGGAAAAGTAGATAGGATGGATTCAGAACTACTTTTACGTACTAACATATAAGGCATAGAATGTATGATATTATGTAAATAGCAATCTAACTGCTTCCACTCCAGTACACAGCCTGGTAATGCTGATTTGTAAGTGTCTGGGAGGAGCAATCAGCCTGCCAGTAGAAGCAAACTCTAAGGCCCCAGGCAAAGCAGCACCAGTTTCTGACTTTTATTACTACACAAAAGGAAATGAGAATTCTCCCTATTAGTGTTCTTAAGCATTGCCTTTTTCTCCACTTTCAATTTTTAGGTTAAAAAGATTTTCTTTTATACCTGTCCTCTCAAATACTTTTGTCTTCTTCTGTTCCACATTCCTTACCTCGTCTCTACCTCTGTTTTCATTAGACATGTGAGCATCTTGGTACCATATTCTATGATCATATAAAACTTAGGCAGCTTCCCACAAGTTAGGCGAACATGTGGTATGAACTCTCTTACTACATGATTTGAATTCCACAGATGAAAACCTAGTCTGTGTGTTAATATCTCAACTTTTTGTTTCAAAGTTCCTACATGACCACACTGCTTATTACTATGTGAGTTTTCCCTAATTATATTTCTTTCAATGTACATGAAAAGTTTGAGTCAGTCATTCTAACACACCAGTTATCTTGAGCAATGATACACAAACAAGTTTATAGAACATGTAGTAAAACTTTAGGTAGATCTCTATAGCAAAACATTAATTTCCCATAGACTGTTTAGAAAGTAATTGTGAAAATATAGCAGTAAATAGAAGAAACTGAGAAGTCTCAAAGACTGTGAGTGAATTCTATCTGAACACTCTTTGCTTACTGGATAACAGGAAGGCAGGTGAGGTGACTGCTCCTGATGACCTATTGGAAAATGCTTGGCTCATTGACCCTACATATAGGTCAAGTCTCTGTAGCTTTCCCATCAACCACTGCAGTGGCTGGTGAGTCATGTTCCTTCACTCCTGGTCACAATAAAAATTAATAATTATAGGAAAGTTTAAGTAGATTGGGATCTTGACCATTCTTATTCCTCTCTGTTAGTTTCCACAAACTCTATTGCAATTTAAATACATTTTAAACAATTCAAGTCATTGACATGCTTCCTGGGAATTCTACTGTAATGTCAGCTCAGTATTCTAAGCTACTTGGGACAATTTGATTAAGAAAAATTCAGAGGTATAAAAAATAGAAGATAAAGGTAATAAATGTTTAGTAAGGATTTAGATAAAATGACCTGTGCTTTATACAAACTATTTGCTTTTGGTTAGGTATCTTGATTAATGGTGGCTGGCACACACCAGTGTCAACATGCAGACTAAACTTTTATTTTGTGGTGTCTGCCACTGGGTCCTCCCCTCAGACACTCCTGTCTGGGTAGTTCTGAATGATCCTTGGTTTGTAATTTGAGCTAGTTCTAGATTTTTATCTAATGAACACAGCCCATCTCATAAATGTTTTCTTTAATTCTCAAAAGCCCCTTAATGTTTATCATACAACAATTATGAAATTAGGAAAATGAGGTTATATAAAAATTATAAGCCAAAAAGGTATAATTTCCTTGCTAGAAGAAGATTGAATTCTCTGTCAACTGAAGGGGTTGATATTGAGAACCAAGGAGATTTTACTCCGTATTACACAGTTCCATAAATATGAAGGCTTTATTATAGATTGTTAGTTATCTTTTTAGTTTAAACATGTTTACTATTTTATGTGTATGCCATACATAAGCATATGTGTCTTGCACTATGTGCATGATTGGTGCCCTTAGAACCAGAAGAAGGCATCAGACCACTGCAACCAGAAGATAGGACAGTTGTATTCATTTGGGGGCTGTTTACTCTGTCCTGATATCCTAAGGCTAAGGTAGCATGGTTAAATTGGAATATGACTTTTTTGATTACTTATTTTTATTATTGTTAGATAGTGTCTTAGGATTTATCCTGCTAAGAAAAGACACCTTGACCATGCCAGCTCTTATACAGAAAAATATTTAACTGAGGTGGCTACAGTTCAGAAGTTCAGTCCATTATCATCATGGTGGAACATGGTAGTGGGCAGTCAGACATGGGGCTGGAGAAGGAGCTGAGTTATACATCTTACAGATAATAGGAAGTGGTATGAGACACTGGTTGGTATTTTGAGTATATATGAAACCTTGAAGCCTACCCCCACAGTGACACACGTACTTCATACAGACCACATATACTCCACAAGGCCAAAGTTCCCAATATTGCCAATCCCTACAGGGGCATTTTATTTTAAACTATCAGACAGTGTGATAAACAATAAACCTTGGAATGAGAAAACCAATTTCAAATTCTATTTGTGGCTAAAAAAATTTAGATTATGTCATAGTTTTATATCTACAAATCTCATGTATCAGTGAGTATGTCAGTAACATGCATTCATGTTACCGAATCATTGTGGGCATAGATATGAGAACAATAAAACTGGTCCACAGAAGAACAAAGTCAATAGAATAGATGATAGGTAGATAGGTAGGTATGTGGATACATAGATAGATGGATACTAAGTGATTTAATATGGGAATTAATTCTGTGATGTTTGAAATCAGGAAGTTCCAAACTAAAGAACTGGGAAATCTGGTGGGACAATTTAGTCCATGAGCAAAGGCTTGAGCAATAGGGTATCCTATGGAGTAACTCCTGCCATGGTGAAAGGTCCCTCATGCCAAAGGTCTGAGAGCCAGGAACTGCAGTGTCTTACAGCACAGAAGGTACCACACAGCTCTGAAACAGACAGTTCACTCCATCCGCACATCCCTTAACATTTCCTCTACTGGCCATCACCCTGGTAATGAAGCCTCTTCCTCACTCAGTCACTTGATGCAGATGATTTTTGCCTCCTGAGACACTGTTGCAGACATACCCATACTGTGTTTCCCAGTGAGCATGGCATTTCTTAGCCTAGTCAAATCAACATCAAATTTACCATCACCCTATATAAGAATATTCACTAGTAATATTGCCACTAGTACCTTTGTTTCATAGTCCAATGTTTAAATGTACTTTTACACCCACAGTATTTTATGAGACATTGGAGGGACATATTGGGGGGGTCATTATTTATTTTTTAATATCACTGTATAAACAGTATATATATGTATATGAATATCCACATATATATTTGAATAAGACATGTTGAATATATGACTAAATTTTCATTAAAAGTAAACATAGGAGGATTGTGGTAACCCACAAGTAATTTTCACTTTTTTTTTAAAGAAACAAAATTACAGGAGAGTAAGGAGACTAATGCTATTTTCATTGAGGAGTTGTCTCACAGAGAAGAAAATAGTCATACTACTGAAATCCTGTGGGCCACAAGAATTTAACAATCATTCCAAGATAAACCATGTGTAGCTCTTCATTTGAGAATGAGGCTGGAATTATGCAGGGAAAGAATGAGGCAAAGCAGAAGAGAATTAAGTATGAATCAAGCAGAAAAATAACTAGAGTAAAAAGTAAGTTCAGCTCAATTCTGGGAAGATAGCTTGCCTCTTACACAAAATAACTTAATAAAAATTAAAAGTGAAGTCATCCTCATATTTAAACTGGTACTGTTTAGAAATCAAAGACTAAGATCAAATGAGGGACTGTCATGAAACCGTGAGATTAATAGCTAATATTGCTTGTGGAGTTATAAGAAATACTATTAAAATTCCAATAGAATTCTGATTTACAACAGCACCTAGTACAGGTAGGATTACATCTGTGTTTATATTCTTTGGGAAAGAGTTTTGCTCTATATCCCAGGCTGCCCTTGAACACAATGATCCTCCTTTCTCAGCCTCCTTAAGTGATAGAAATAATAGATGTTAGCCACCACACAGGCTCAAGTATTGTTAAGTTCTTATCTAATGGCAATGTGCCAGGTTAGGAATGAGGTTGAAGTAGTCTGCATGGAAAGCAGTATAGCCTTTGCATAGTGCCTGTACCACAGTTTGGATGCAATTGCATTTGAAAACATTTACTATATGTCTTCCGAGACATGATCATGATATTGTAACAGGCAAGAAGAAAGAAGGAATCATCTCTAGTTTAAACAACATAAACAATGCAGTTAGTGAGAATAAATATGCGTCCTGTAAAAATTAAAGTCATAAGTTTCAAAATTACAGATTGGTACAAGTGAATAAATATGAGCATGATTATTCAGGACTACCTTGGGAAGGTGGTTAGAGAGGACCCAAGGCATTTTTTTCAGCAATGAAACCTTTTCTAATCCTATAGCCAGTTCTAGGCAATGACCTTTGCAAAGCCACAAGGGCGAGTGGTATGCTTGGCAGAAGGATGACAGTTAGATTTTAGCTGAAGTACAGTTTGAGTCAAGCATTGGAGTGAGAAAAATAATGGGTGACTGATGTGTGGATGTAGGGTCACAGGCCAGTCTTGAGATTTGAAAATTAGAACTCTTGTAAAAATAGTAATGTACAGGGTCTGGGAGTCTAGGGAGCAGGATCTGTGATTAGAAGTCAGCAGGAGAATAGTGACACATGACTGTTCCTTCTGTAATCTCATACCTCTTTATCACTTACATATGTCACAGATGTGCTGTGCACTGTGGAGCAAAACAAAGAATACCCTAAATACCACATGGTGCTTATGCCCTAGCAGAAAGAGTCACAAATATTCAAGAAAGCAATCAATGAGAAAATTACCAGATAACTGCAATGAAGGAAAAAAAAGTGAATGAAGACAGCCAGCTGGGGTGGAGTGTGCTTGTTTTTTTAAAGATGTATTGACTTCACTTGCTCCTACCTCTCAAGAGTTAAGAGTATAAGTGTATACCACTAAGCTCTGATATGAGCTGTTCCTTTAAATTTATAGCTAAGAGAAGGAGAATGAGACATTTCTGAGATGACAGTCCAGTTCCAATGTGAAGTCATATGCTCAGGAATGTGAGGTAAGGAGACAATATGTGGACATAGGCTGGGAGAACTCAGTCATACCTAAACTGGGCAAAATTCAAATTAGTAGAGTTTGCCATGGGTTAGGTGATCAGATGTCAGTTTAAAACTGAGGACTTGCTTCCTGGGTTAGGACTTTATAATAATATAATTATATTTCTCTGTTTGTGACTACCTGTTGCCTCTCTTTGTTGCATATGTTTTATTGAGCTTTGACTACTTTTTCTTTGTCATAGAATCAAACCCCTGTGCATGCTGGGAAAGTCTTTTATTGGTAAACTGAATTATGTGCTTCCCTCATTGACAGAGTTTAGAAGTTCTTACCCAGCAAATTCCTAACACAGAATGCACTGCCAATCTCACAATTACATGGCTTCTTTGTTATTTCCTTTTGAAATAAGGCTTATATAGCTCAATGTGGCCACAGACATATTCCTCAGGCTGGCTTAAACCCTAATCTCCTACCTCTCACAGCTACACCTTAAGCAATAGACTCATAATTGTACAGCATCATTGGAACAGCATTATTATCTCTTATCCCATCCTCCCTCCCTGTCTCTCTGTCCCTGTCTCTCTGTCTCTCTTTCCCAGTTCTCCTCTCCCCCTCCCACTTCCCCCTTTCCTCCCTCCATCCCACCCTCCCTCTCCTCTCCCTCTTCCCTTCCCTCTCTTTCCCTCTGCTTCCCCGATACCATAAGTTGAGTGCTCTGACCCACTGGGGCCTTCCACCATGAAGTTCTGCCTCATCACAAGACAATGGAACCAACTGATTATGGACTGAAAATGAAATCCTTTTTTCTTTTAAATTCTTTCTCTTGGACAGAAGTTAAGAACACTCCCTGCTCCTCCAGGGGACATAGGTTCAATCCTCAGCATTCCCATGGCTGATTACAGCCAGCTGCAACTCTTCTCCTGGGGGATCTGATACTTGACACTCTCTTCTGTCTTCCTTGGATACCAGACAGGCAAGTGGTGTACAGACATTTGTGTAGGCAAAGCACCTATAAACAAATAACTAATAATCAGAGTGATTAAAAGCTGGGATTTTTTTTAGGTACTTGCTATAGCAATGGATAGCTCTTTCCAGCTTTGGAGTCATGATGTAGAGTGATGGTCCAAGAAATAGACAAAGAGAGAAAAGGCAATTTAGGAAAATGGTGCAGGAGAAGCCCTAGTCTCAGTAGTGATGGGATAACAAAGAGAAAATTTATTCAAAGACTTAAAGATTATGAGCCTATGATAATTACATGAAGGAATTCAGGATAGCATTTGTACCCCACTCCCTTGGTACAAATAAATATATACCAAGCACCTTAAGGAAGGTAGATTGATTTGGCTTACGATTTGAGAAGATACAGTCCATTATGGAGAGGGGCAACTTGTGGCAGTGTGTCCCTGCTGGAGACGACATGTGACACTTAGTTACATCATATCAGAGGAAAGGAAGCAGAGAAAAGGAGATGCCAACACTCAGCTGGTTTTCTTATTTTCCCTTTTATATTCAGTTTGAGACTACAACCTGTGGGATAAGGCTGCCCACATTCATGGCAGGCCTTTCCCTCATAGGAAATACTCTCTTAAACATGCCAGATGTGTATTCCACTAATGCCTTAGGCATTTCAGCCCATTCATATTGAAAATTAAATTTGCCATCACAGCATCTAATTTGAAGAAAAAGTGAAACATTGCTTAATATTTATTCCAATTTTAGATGTTTTAATGTCTACTTAAAAGTTATGGAATGAGCTAGGATGCCTAGTGGGTCAAGACTCTTGCTGCCAAGCCTGAGGACCTGAGTTCAAGTCCCAGGAACCACACTGTGGAAGTAGACCATCAGCTCCCACACATTTTCCACTGGTCTCCACGCACATTCTTTGCCAAGCATTGTTGTCACCTCCACCGCACACTTATAAATAAATGTAATAAAGTTTTATTTTTAAGTTCTGGAATGTGTGTAGATCATTGTAAATCTTGTTTTAATTTCTTACTTATAAATGTGTTTTTTCTGTTTTTCTGTTTGCTTGTTTATTTAGACAGTCTCTCTATGCAGTCCTGGCTGTTCTCAAACTCACAGAAATCTTTCTGTTTCTGCTTTCTGAATTCCTGGATGATGGGACTAAAGATATGTACTATGATGCCAGGCATGAGTGTTTTTGTAAGGTGACTTCAAGAGTCAGTCTTCCCTAAATGTGTTAGATATTATAAATTAAAGCCATTTTCTTCCGTTTACTGCTTATCTTTATATCTTGATTTCAAGATAATGGACCCCAAAATGATAATTATATGAATGTAAAAATAGTTTATAAATAAGAATTATTATACCTTTTTCTCTTCAGGTTTGTACAAGCTGCTTGTTTTGGGTCCGGGGCCTATACATGCTAAGGCTGTTTCCTGGTTTAGTAGCTTTGCTAAATACAACTACTTGATTTCATTGCTTTCTCTGTTTTAACACCACGGCTGTAGGATGTGGCTGGTCTGCTTTCTGCTGTGGTTTTCCTCCATTACCATCATTTGTTAAAACGTGCCTTCTGTTTCTCCCAGTGTCAGTCATTTTTCAGAAATGATTGGAGAGCCCTACTATCTTCAGCCAGTGCAGGCATGCTGTAGTCTTAAGAGATCTTTCAAAAACCACAATGGGAGAAGCAGTATTATCTTTTGAACTATCTCAAAAATATATCCTGCCACCCAGAGTAGGTTGAGCCCACCCACATTAGTTATTAAGACACTTTCTAGCAGATTTGGCCACTCATTATCAGTTTCTCATTATATCAATATTTAGCAGGTTGGTAAGTGTCATATTATTTTTGTTGAATTTTGTTTGTTACATTTATTATATTTTATGTGTGTGTTTGCCTGCATGCATGAATGCATTATACATGTGCCCATGAAGGTTAGCAAGGGTATAGATCCCCTGGAACTGGAATTACAGGCAGTTATGAGCCACCATGGGGATGCTGGGAACTGACCCAGGTCCTCTGGAAGCGCTCTTAGCTACTGAGCAACGTCTCCAGTCTCAAGTGTCATGCTATTCATAAAGATTCTTGAGAGTATTCCAGTGACAAAATAATAGTGGAGAAAACAAAATATTGGCAAAGTTGGCCACCTATCACTTTCTTAAATGATAAGGACAACTGTTCCTTAACCAGAGAGATGCATGCTACTTTCTCCTCTGAAATCTGCCCTTGCAGTAGCCATTTCTAGTCAGGTCTGTTAAGTGTACATGCTCTGAGTTCAAATCCCCACATTCTACTTAGAAGATCCTTTGCCTTTTTGTAAGTGGCCCAGTTCAGCCATGACCTTTGGGGACATGCAATGGAGTGGAGTGTCTGACACAATGTAGAATATGTGCCTTGTTCATAAAGAGTACAAACTCTTAGGATTCTCACTGCCAACCACTGGAAACGGAGCTCCAGGCCTCACTCACAACTTTTGTCTTCTTTATTACCCTCTGCCGTATTCTTTTGAAACATAGTGTCTCCCTGGACCTGGAGCCTGGTTTTGTTTGTTTTTAGCTAGGCTAGCAGCATCCAGGAAGCTGCAGCCGTTCTTCTGTCTCTATCCTCCAAAGCACTGGTTTTTGGGATATACTGGACCACAAGTGGCTTGTTGTAGGGGTGCTGGGATTTGTAGTCAGGTCTTTATGGTTCAGTAGCAAGCAATCTCATCCACTGTACCATCAACTCTCAAGCCCTGCTTGTATACTCTGAAGGACCAGGAGAGGTCTCTGAGACAGGGTCTTACTCCTACAAAATGAACCATGGCCTTGCTTCTGGATTCTCTTCAAGGTGGGTTTTATACAGCAATGTAAAACTTTTAATATATAGACTTAAAAGTCATAAAGTTCAAGCAGTTATCTTTTCTGAATTAACTTTTAAATTTTCTTTGGCAGTTGTAGCTGGTTTTATTTTGTGCTATAAAACTGGTGGAAGTAAGTTATAGTCTTAGAAAGGGTATTAAAAAAAAACAAAACAATGGTTTGTCCTACCAAATATTCCCACTCCCCAGTTTTGTTTTGTTTTTTTTTTTTTTCAGATGACAAAACTGATTCCAACTAAGATTAAATTCTGTACCTGTTTGGGCATAACTTTTCAATGGAAACAGCATCTTGAAGATAAAAGTCTTAAGAAGGTGCATGTTTATAATTCCAGGACTTGCAAATGGAGGTGGGAATTCAAGGTCAGTCTCACCTATAGGACCCTGTCTCAACAAACCAAAAACAAACAAACAAAACCTTACATCATACATGTAAGTATGTACATATGTGTATAAAACATTAAGTCTCTAATTCTAAATTGAGTCAGAATTATGGATTTTATAATGGATGGATTGTAGTTAACCTCAATCTAGTATCACAACTTACTCTACCCTGAGGGGTCTGCTGCCAGTCAGGTCCTGGTGTGTGTTCCTGCACAACCAAGCTCCTTTTAGCATCAAGGTCTCTGTTCCCATCTAATCTGCTGTCAAGAATTTTAGCAATTTTAGTCTCTGTAGAAGCTCAAAGATACCAGGGCCACCAATCAGCAGCCTCCAAATTCAGAGCAGACCATTCTAAATAACCTAAAGCATCTCATTCTAGGTTCAAATCTAGATGCCTGTTAAAACCTGACCTCCAAAATTGTCTCCTATTCCTCTCCCCATTAAACATTGCCGTATGCTGGAAACTCCTTTGCCCGTCCTTAGTTCTGACCTCTGCTTTTGTTGTTTCCATTTACCCCCAATACCAACCCTAGCTTCAGGGTTTCTGTTGGATTTCAAATTTAGCCCTGTTTTTTCTTTGCTCAATGTTGATATTCAAGGCCCAAATGCTGGAACCCTAATATGTGTCTTTCAAATTTCATGGGCCAATTTACATTTCAATGTGCATACTTTCTGGTTCCTTTGTATAGAACATTCCTCTCATATTTGGTTTCATCTTCCAAACCTCAGCCAAAATGCCACATACTTAGAGGGGTTTTTCTGGGACATAATAGCTTCAGCAGTCCATCTGGTTCTCTGCCCTCCCATTATGTAGGATTTGTGTCCATGAAAATATGGAGCTTGTTTATTCCATTTGCTTTTTCTCCAGTACTTCTTGGAATGGTACTTTGCTTTATTCCTTTGCCCTTGTGGACTAAAAAGAATTGTCTGTTGATTTAAAGCTTAGTCTCTGCCAGTAATACTCCAGGAATCCATTCAAAAATAATGTTTTCTCAAACATCCCAGCATCCTTTACCTCATTACCAGTTGATTCATAAAGTTTAACCAATGCAGTAGTGTATTGAGAGATATTTAAGCTGCTTGTGCTGTCAACCCTTTTCTTAATGGGCCCACCTAGAGGAACAAAAAAGTTGGTTTTTGCTCTTATTGTGTGTGTGTGTGTGTGTTCGTCTATGCATGCACACACACACACACACACACACACACAAACATGGTATGTATTTGTGTTCAGGTGTATGCATGTGTTTGTGTGAATATATGGTTATATATGTTACAGGTGCATGACTAGAGGCCAAAGATCAATATCTACTGTCTTCCTTAGTCACTTTCCACTTTATATGTTTTTAAAAAGCTATTTCTATTGTTTCTGCTACCTATATGTGAGTGACCATGGAGGCCAGAAAAAGACATCAGATTTCCCAGAGCTGGGATATAGGCAGTTGTGTGCTGCTCAAAATGGGTTCTAGGAATCTAATTTGGGCTTTCCAGAAGGGCAGCAAGTATTTTCAAAGCCCCTCAACTTTACTACTACTACTACTACTACTACTACTACTACTTTGAGACAAGATCTATTACTGAACTTAAAGCTCACCGATTCAGCTCAATTGACTGGCCAGCTAGCCACAAGCATCTACTTTATATCTACTTTCCCAGTTTTGTGTTACTAAAAATGAATTGCCGCTAATATGGGTGCTAGGGACTGGGACCAGTATCCTCACACTTTCCTGGCAACTACTTTAGCAACCATGACATCTCCTAGCCCCTCATTTAGCTAATTTGGAGCAAATATGGTTCTTTCATTAAGTAAATGTTTCTTTATTTTTTCTTAGGTTTAAGTTATATTTATGACTATTAAAGTTGGGTTTCTTACATTACATTTTAATAATAGTAATTGTGTTTGTGCATGTGTCCCTGTAGAGGTAAGAGAAGAACTTTCAGGAGTCAGTTTTCTCTATCCAAGGACCCAAGGAGCAAATTCAGGTCACTGACTTTACATGGCAAGGACATCACCCACTGAACCTTCTAGTCATTCCAAATATTTTTTCCCTAACCTTCTCTCTTCATTTGTTTTCTTTCTCTGAGACTTTGTCTCACTGTGTAGCTAGAACTGCTTATGTAGACCAGACTGACTTTCTACTCACTAAAATGGTTGAGCTCTACCTCTGCCCTCCAGCCTCTGCCCTCTGCACCCTGACCTTTGCTCTCTGTTCTCTGACCGCTGCCCTCTGCCTGAGTGCTAAGACAGAAGGACTGTCTCCTGACTTGCATTTTTTAAAGCAGTTTTTAGAATATTTTTATTAGGAGTTATTTCAATTTTACTTCACCTAGAAACATAAACTTGGGATAACTGTGGAATCTAACATGTGATAAATTAAATGAAATGAAGTCCTGGTATGTGACTATCTTTGTAATTTGGGTAAAGATAAAATGACTTGGTTATTTATTTATTTATTTATTTATTTGTGTGAGTATCTGTGTGTTTCTAATGGAAGAAAGATGACATCTACATAAAGAATAAAGAAAGCTTTTGAAGTAGCTGTTGAGGACTGATCATGTATTTGAAAGAGTAAAGTCTTTCTGTGTCGGAAGGCAATGGCTTTATAAACACACATATTAGAAGGCTATTATTATCTTAGCCCTAGACAACCAATGTGCTGAAGAAAAACCCTCCTCTGACATCTCTCAGGGTTCAGTTACTTGAGAAACATTGGAAATTTACTCAGCAATAATTCTTCTTACTCAGAATTGCCTCAACACAGAGGACATGGGGCTTAGACTATACTCTGTCGTCAGTGCATTTAAATTCCGACAGCATAAATATTTTCAAAACCCTGCAGAGTGCCTGGAAGTCCTTCTCTGAGCTGAGTAATGGGGTTTGTGCCCATTGTGACAGAGTCACTAAAATTAGACAGACACTTGCTGCAAGAAACTTAGGGAGATCTTGGAGAGCAGAAAATGGCTTGAGGAATTATTGCTGCAAGTGAGTAGAAGAAAATCAGAGCAAACAAACTTCTAATCCAACTGTTTGTCAAAAGTTCTTGAATGAGTTATCAGTAGTTCTATTTTCTACGTGGATTGCCATATTTATTTTAACTGTGTGAATCTTTCTATTTATACCACATAAGCTTACACTTTGAGAGAAGAAGGAAGGATTTGGATTTGCCTTTTATATTTGCTCTCCTTGTGAATGACTGAAAAAGGAACATTTAAAAGTGGTAACAATTGAATTGCTAGGCACCGTGCTTAGGAGTTCAAAGTCATCTTTTGCTAGACAGGTCACTTTGAATCCAGCCTAGGCTGCATGAGATTTTGTCCCGTAAAACAAAATCAAATAAATTATGAAATGAAATTAAAAATGCACTCTGCCTTGGTTTCTGCTTCAGTTCCCATCTACAGGTTTCGGCTTTGAAATTAGGTTTTTAACTTCATGACAGACTATGACTGGGATATGTATGCCCAATAAATCCTTTCCCTACAAGTTGCTTTTGATCAAACATTTTATCGTGGTACTAGAAAGCAAACTTTAAGTGCAGAAAAGAAAAAAAAATTGAACATCTTGAAAACATTGAAGATAATAATTAGGAAATGAGTGAAGGAGTTATCAGGAGGAAAGGGCAAGACCAATACCACAAGCTTCCTGCCCAGGGTACTTAGGATAATGGTGTTTCATGGATTCTCATGATGTTTGCTTGCTTTGAAATATGACTTTAATATGTAACTTAAGCTGGCCTTGAACCCACAGACTCTTCTGTTTCTCCCTCCCAAAAGTGGTATTACAGGTATGAGCTACCAGCAAGCTTGCACCATAAGAGATGCAATGCCTACACTTTCTTTACATCAAGATGATCAAATATTATTTATTGCAAATTTGGGATTCTGCCTGATTTGTTATTGTTTCTAAGTCTGACCATATATATGTTCTATTCTTTGAAATGTCTTAAACAACTCAGAGGTTTTGAGTTTGGGGAGAAAAGTTTGAGCAGGTTTGATTTTTGAAGTGGTCCAACATTGTCCAACTGTAAGATATATATATATATATATATATGTATAACGCATATGTAAGTAATATATATATTTCATATGTGGTATTTGTTTTAAACTTAGCTTTTTAAAGACTTTAAAATTACTCAGCATAGTTCATTATCTTTTCAACTTAGCTCTTGCTCTTTTTGGAAAAAAAAGAGGAAGTAGTGGCTGCTTAAGGGTAAGGAACAGTATCAACACCGCGCCTGCACACACACACACACACACACACACACACCACACAAACACACCACACACACAGACACACATCCCCCATACACACACACCCCACACACACCCCACACACACACCCCCACACACCACACACACACACACCCACACGCCCCCCCCACACGCAGGCACGCACGCACACACACCCACACACACACCACACACACACACACACCACACAAACACATCCCACACACAGACACACATCCCCCATACACACACACCCCACACACACCCCACACACACCACACACACGTGCTATCTTGGACCAGTTAGGTCACCGGTTTTTAAAGCATGTCTTTATGATTTTAAAGGCCGGATTCTGAAAACTAACCAAGTACGTGTATGATGTTAAGTCTTCACCAGGAGAGCTAGCCCTGGCTTGAATTCCACCTTAACAGTCGGTGAGCCCAGCCCACTTCTTAGCCCCTCCTACCAGTGGGAAAAGACTTTCTTGAAATCGGAACTGTGAGGGATCCTGACTGACTGAAAGCTACAAGGACCTAGAAGCTTGAGGATTCTCATTTAACTCTGGGAACTGTAAGCATTCGCTCTCTGTGCCTGCCCCCTCTCGCACCCCCCCCCCGCCCCCACCAGCTCTTCGTGGCAGCTAGCGAGGAGGAAGGCAGCCAGCCTCCCTTGAGCTCACGCCTCTCTGCCTTTCGGAAAGACTCACAGGCTTCAGTCCTTTAGTAACTGATGAGGATTTACTTTCCCAATTCTAAGAGCCGGTTGGAATAAAGGGAGAGATTGATTCCTTCTGCGAATGCTGGGAAATTTAGTATTTATAGAGAAGTTAGGTGGTGTGTCTTTCTGTTGCACGTGATGCCACCCAATGATTCCTGACTCCCAGACTTAAGTTGCTTGACAGTGGAGATTGTTTGGGGGCAGTTTGGTGACTCATTTACATTTTAATTGTTAAAAAGGAGTTATATTAGTGACGTATGCAGAGAATTCCTGGGTTTCAATACTGAAAATGTAACCATGAACTAACAAGCATTGCTATTCCTTGTCATTGCTAGTAACTTGTCTGTCCTTACAGGAGAACAGGTCAAAACTTTTCTTGAAAATACTTTATTAAGTTGCACGCTTGAATTTTGAGTGTGAATCCTATTTTAGAACTGGGGTTCAAAAGGAGGAAGGGGGGAAAGGCATTTAGTTTTGAAATAACAGTGAGTTAACCCTATTGAAGTTTTCTACTTGATTTCAGTATTAAATATATATTCGTCACTTCAAAAACGAAGTTAAGAAAAATGTTCCTACTTTTTTGGATGATGGTTTAAACTGCTTTCAGTGAAGAGGGTGGAGAATGTTAGATGCATGCCACTTAGAATGGTGAATTTTAATATTATATTTGGGATTCTAATTTGGGAAAGAGGCGGTGTATTTAGTTTTGTTTCTGTTTGTTGTAAGCACTTGAAGTTGCAGTCAAAGAGATTTACAGGGAATTTAATGAAATAAGCCTATTAACTCTGAAATTATATCCCAAGTGTACTGAGACCTTGCCAGTGAAGTTGAATCTTTATTTTTATTGAGCTCAGGAAGAGTTAAATTTTAAATTAAGCAATAATTGTAAAATGCTTAGAGAAGCATTTAATTGTCTTTTTCTTAAAAGTTTACAAGCTTCTTCTAAGAAAACATATTTTATGGAGAGAGAAACTTTTATTTTAACAGTATGTTATTTTATAGCATTTTATATTTATTTTTAAATAGAAAAAAATAAAATTATGAGACACGTCTTAGTGTCTGGTAAACTTCACACCATAGAGATAATTTTGCCTGCTTTTAATACTTAGAAAAAGTATTACTTAGAAAGCAGAGTCCTGAAGTTCTTGTTTGCATACTAATAAACATGTTCCACAATAAAAAAAGGGGAAGACAGAACTTACATGGTTCCTTTTCCGTCTCTGCTATTTACCACCACACCCCCACCCTATCCCATCATGCTTATAAATGATATTTCTCTTATTCCTTTTCTTTCTCTTTGATCACTGACTTCTTTACAACTATTTTGAAAACTCTGGAATTCTCCTACGATGTTTGCTTTTCCAATGCACACAGATCTGAAAGGAAGAAATTCACACATTTGAAAATGGAATGAATATTTTCCAGAACTTTGGGTATTCTGATAATACATCAACATTAAGTAACAAACTATTCCACTTGTAAGTGTAGGGCTGCCTCGCTGTCAATGCTCTAGTGTCCAACACTGGTGCTTATTCACTAATACTCAGGAATTCTAAGCACCTAGGACCATGAGTAGCCACTTGCCTAGAAAGCAAGTGATCTAGATTCTAGATTCAACTTCAATTAAAATCAGCCATGAAACATTAGGCTTCTAATTTTTTGCAGCTTCTGATGAATGTCTTTAATTAAACATAATAAACGTAACAGTAAAAATATATTCAAGTTCTTATTGGATCATGAAGTATATCTGACTATCCTATTTTATTCTGACATCCTGAATTGTATTTCCCAGATTGACCACAGTTTTAATATTATTGCCTGTTACAAAGGTAATTCATATGAGCTGTCAAAATCTTGTTAAATAATAGAAAATTGCAAAGAACAAAAGAAAAAGTACTTATTCTCCTCTAAGGAGTTACTTTTAAGTGACATTTATTTATTTATTCTTTTAGTATTTATTGATTATCCACCATTTATTAGCACATAGAAAAAGAATCCATGTATTTGCATTAAATTTAAGCTTTTACATATTTTCCTTTATAATATATAGTCTCTCTTATAAACCACAAATTTGGTGCTATTTCTTGTGGCACTTTCCCCTGATTTCCATGATTTCATTAAAGCATTTCTTTTTAATTATGACTCTATATTCATCCATATTTTTTTAGCACATACATGAGAATCTATTAGGAGTCAGATACCATGTAGCAAATAGACTGTGGCTCTTTCTGTGAGCTATGACTGGTCTGTGAATATGCTGACTTGACCAATCATAAATTATTTAATATTTAGACTGATTATAATTTCCCATATTTTAAATAATATAATAATAGAACTGTTATATTAATGTTTGTGTAACTCATTGTGATTCAGTCTTAAAAGTGCATTTCTAGATTTTACCAAAAATTTTACAACTTTTCAGTGATGAGATCATAAGCCATTAGTTACTTAATCTCCTTATAATATTATTTTTTAAGCTGTAAAATAGGAATAAAAATAATTCAGTATGTTGAGGAACCTCAAAATATTTAACAAAATGTTACAGAGTACTAGTTATTCTTTGTCATTTTGCTTTTAGGGTGTATTTATCCATTTGTAAGCAGCTTGAGGTATTAGAGTTTGCCTACAATAACATTGAATGCTATGAATGCAAATACAGAATACAAATAAGTGGAAAATTCAGTCATTCAGGCAAGCACTACAGGAAAAGTACTACCTTATTTATAATTGCATGTCTTTCTTAAAGAAGTTTGGCAAATGTTCAGAACAGTTACTTAGATGTTTGCATCTTTCAACTTGTCTAACATTTTTTCTCAACTTTAACTTTTAGTATAGCAAATCTGAACAGCTATAGTTGACATCATCAGAGATCTTATGAAATCCTCATAGATTTTGAAGAATGTCAAGGGTCCCAATGATCCAGATGAAGTGCCAAAGTAGAGATAGAAATCCTATAGACTCACTTTAAGGGTTTTGTTTCAGTGTCTTATGTCCCTTCCACAATGGGTGAGAATGCACAAGAACAGGAAAGCAAATCATATTGTCATAGACTCATAGTTCACCAAAATGAGGAACTACAAGAGAATTCTGAGAAGATGTCCAAAACTTCTGTAGCATCTCTCACAGCTCTCAAGACATCCAGGCTTGATTAATGTAGAAAAAGTTGAGCAAAGGCTAAGCGCTGATTATGTGATGATTACTAATAAACACGTTTTGTAAGAAGAAAGAAAGCCCCTGTTTATCAATATTGAACGTAGAATTAGCTTAAGCATCCACCAACTCTTCATCTTCTACCTCTTGACTACTCAGGAACAAAGAGCTGGGGAGCTGATGGGTATTCTGAGGTTCTTTTGAGAGAAGCCAAAAAGCAGGGGAGATAGCCTCCTGATCTTCTGATGTCATAACCTGTGTGTGTGTGTTGGGGTGGGGCTGTGGCATGGTTTTTGCTGTTCTTGATATGTAGGCCTTGGTTATTGTTTTATTGTTGGTGGCTTTTAATACACACATAGTAATCTTCAATACAATTTCCTTCTCCTCTCAAGCAAATATAAATAATTCAGTGCTATCACAAGCAGTTTTGAAAAGCTGCACTACCAGTTTAATTACTTAATTAATTCTAATATCCTTAGAGAAACTCAACAAACACCTGTGAGTGAGCTCAGGCGAGAAGACAATGGACAGTCCCCATCTTTGGTTTCCTGCTCATTTTGCATTCATTTCCTTAGCTTTCTGCTCTTTTGTTTCAGCTTGGAGTCTGCAGACAAATTTAGGAGTTTTAGGTAAGAGTAGGTTTTGAGTTATCAGACAAGTATCCCTAATATGTCTAATTCCAGCGTGCTTCTCAGATATAGAAAACTTATGTCTGCAAGACTCAACTTATATTTTCTTACTGATTTTGTTTCCGTTTATGAGTTACCTTTCAATCATTTAGTTTGAAAAAAATTTGAGTTCTATTATTATCCAAAAAAAAAAAAAGGCTATATAAGAACTTCATTCATAACTGAGGCTGAGGCATGTAATCCCAGCTACTTAGGAAGCTGACACAAGAGGTTAACAAGTTCAAGGCATGCCTGGACTACACATTAAGTTCAATGCCAACCTGGGAAACTTAATGAGATTCTGTCTAAAATGTATTTAAATGTAAAAAAAAAAAAAAAAAAAAAAAAAAAAAGGAGAATGGGCTAGAGATGTAGCTCACTGTAGATCGTTGGCTGGCTTGACAAGCTTTCACTAAACTGTAGGTTCAGTCCTCAATACTGAAAAAGAGAAACCAGCAAGATGAACATAAAATTATTCTTTTTTTATAATAACAATCAATCAAGAGAGCAGTTATTACCATCTACATTTACAGATGTGCAAAGAGAACTTTGGGAAAATCTAATAGCTTCTCTATCCAAGCCTGTGTGAATGGCATCCATCTCAGTGCACTTTGTATATTTCATTAGACCCACTAATTTGTTCAAATTTCGATTTTGATGTGCTTTTTTTGTGATTGTCAGCCTCTTCCTACTGGGATTAATTGAACACTTATAAGTGAAGGCTCAGAAAAGGACATTGTCCCAAAGCCCAATCCCACAGCAGATCTAGTGTTCTGCCCTTGTAACTTGGTTACTGATTGAGAGGGCATTGCACTAATACTCAGAATGATTGAGAAGTTAGTTTCTGATTAGTAATTTTGAAGTTTTTTAACTACTTGGTATTTTCGTACGGGTACATTCGGCTTTAAAAATAACACATTTTATCAAAACTATGAAATAAACATATTAAAGAGTGATTTTTATTAATCATAATAAGAAATACTTATTTAACTAAAAGATTTACTTCCAAGTTGAAAACAGAGATGTTTCTTAGACTACTTGGAGTCTTAAAGTCTTTCCATTCTGTATTATGCCAGACAGTATGAAACATTTGCATTTATTCTCTGCAGAACAAAACACAAAGTTTACTTTCCCTAGCAATCCAGAAGGTTATGGTAAAGAGGATAGATACTTCTTCTCAAGTCTTATAAACCAGTTATATACTTGTCTTGGTATGCATATGTATGACCTTGGCATAAATAATGTGCAATAGCTGAGGCATGCATGCTGGGTGCACTTCGCCTCTACAAACATTAGGTCAGCAAATAGCTTCTGAATTTCAGTCAGTGAATTGGCCAATACTTCCTATTTGCCCCACACCTCATGCCCACATCTTTGACAAGATAAGCAAGTTGAATGTAGTCATAAACAGCAAACTGACTGTTAACCCCTGGTTGAGAGACATTTCTTTGTTGGATTCATGGATCTGTAATTCCCGATGATACTACTTGTCTGGAATAGTCTAGGGGAAGAAAAACCATGTCTTACATTTTTAGGCACTGTTTTTTTTTTTTTTTGTTTGTTTATGAAAACAAAAAGGCAATAGACTTTTTGGATTTTTTAACATGTATATACATAGCTATATTATTGGAAAAATAAAGATAAATAATTTAGAGCAATTAAGTCAGATATTATAGAAAATTAACTTGGGAGGACAATGCATCAAGATATACACATGCAAAATGATATAGATCATTCTGCATAGACTATAATTATGATCTCTCAATAACCATCAATTGCTGCATTGATCACAATTTCAAATAGGTTTCTACCTCCTTTACTTCAACTATCATAAAGAAGATAATTTTAAAATTGGCTGAGTTTTTCTTTAGTATAGCAGCTTGTTCCTGCCTCAATTTGATATGCCAGACTCCATTTACTCCCAATGGGAGACATTACCTTCTCTGAGGAGTGAATGGGGGACTTAGGTGTTGTCTAAGTTGGGGGTGACTGGGAAGAGATAAGGGAGAGTGAACAGTGGTTGGTATGTAAAAAGAGAACTTTAAAAAAATTGCCTGAGTAGTTCATTGAACAGCATTTTACTTTCAGTGTGCAATGTACATGTTCAAATAACATCTTTGAAGTATTGGTCAAGCCTTGATTCTCACAAGTTGCAGCCAACACATTTTAGAAAGATTTGTCATAGCAAAAAGAACAATTAAAAAATGTGTCTTTAAACCGAGGGTATAGGTGCAAGCCTATTAATCTCAGGCAGGTCGATTACAAATTCAATCAAGGTTTAGAGAATTTGGAGATCATTCCTGATCTTCACCAGGCCAGTCTCAGTGCACTGATGGAGATAAATGAGAAGGGAAAGTGGAGTGGGAATGGCAAAGCCAGAGGGCTGTGTAGATCTGGGTATAGCACGAAAATGTTCCTTTCTAGAAGGAGCAAGGACTGTTGGAGGTTAGAGAAGCTTTGCCAAACAGATAATCTGATCAAAGCTGATGTTTGATGACTTAAGAAAGTCCTTGCCCTCAGAGTAAAGTCCTTGTACATGTAAGGATCTCCCATTCAGAGCCACCTGTGCCAGGTCTTTCGTGGAGAAGGAAGGCTGCCTCTTTCGTGAGGGACTGTCACATGCAGGCGAGTCTTACCCTAAGAGTGGATGGATGGGTGAGATCCTGAAGGGTGAGAATGAAACCAAATCACTTCCAGGAGTGGGGATGTAATCTGACCTGACGACTTTGATGCTACAGTGTTGGTTGAGAGCCTCTTCAGGTCCTGAGGATGAAAATCTAAAACATAACTACGGCTGTCGATGTGATTTCTCTGGAATTGTAGATGACAGATGTGAAGGTGCTACATAATTGATTATAGAATGTGTGTCTTCTGTTTTTTTTTTTTTCCCAAAAAGGAGAGAAAGTGAGGAAGGGAGGAAGAGAGAAAGAGAGACAGAAAGGAAGAAACTGAAAAGCCTTGAAAATAAAATAGTGCATTGAGTAAAACCAAAAAAACCAAACAGACTGAACCCTGAACAGAAACAACTCGAATAAAAATACATAGAAATTTTCCAGAAACTTTTAGGACTCAGGTCTTTTTATGCAAGTTAGTTAGTAGCTGGCAGGGCGTGTTACACTCTGGCTTGGTTTCTGGTAGGGTAGGAGGAATGGAGCCTTTGTTCTTTTCAAACTCTTTTTGGATTCCATGCCTCTCCCTATCCCTGTTAGGCCTCATTCTACACTTCATTGGCTCTCAATGACTTTTTACCTGTTCCAAAAGATGACGTTCTGGAATCTGTTTTTTTTCATGTCCTAGTTGGTAGGATTGCTGCTGAAGTTGGGGTGAGTTCTGAGTGTTGAACTGTTTGCCTACTTCCTGGCTCCTGCTGGCTCCCTAGTGATGGCATAATTTATATCTCACTCAGCACATCATCAATCATTTGTTCACCAAGTTTTAAGGAAAATTTTAAAATATTATTATTATGATTTTAAGATGGACATTTTGGACTCACTATTTAGAGCATGCTGGGGCCTCAGGTTCCCGGTGTTGAGATTACAGGTGTGTGCATTATACCTGGCTCTCAGAGTACTAGTGCATCTGGTTATACATTCTAGGATGTCATTGAACTGATGGAATTCTGCAGTCCAGGATTAGAAGTTACTCAGCAGAAGATTGCTTGCCTAGCATGTGTGAGACTCTAAGGGTCATTCCTTGGACCACAAAAAACTAAAACAAACCAAAATCATGTTATTCTGAGACAATTAGTAATACAACAATAATAAAAAGAGGATCTTTCTGGAGTCCTATTGCCAGGTTCTGCTTTTCAGCCTGAAAAAAAATCTCTTTTTTAATCTAAAAGTCACTTCTCCTGTTTCTTTTTCAATCACTAGCGTCTTAGGGAACATCTGGCTATCATAAGAAAAGTGATGTGTCCCTCCCACCCTGGACAAAAACAATATTATTGAAATATTGACTCACATATTTCTTCAAAGCTAAAATAAATTACATGCTTTCCTAAGTCCATGAGCCATTTTCATAAATTCTCTTCCCATAAAAGCGCCTTAGTTCAGAACTAATTAGATCAGTCTGAAGGGCTCATGCTGGCCAGCATGTAACAGGAGGGGCCACTCTGTCAGAGGCTGTGTTGTGAGCAGCTGCACTGCCCCATCTTGGGTGTTCTTTCCCTCCCCGCCCCCTTTCCCTCCAGCTTTCATGACAGATCATGAAATGGAAAGTCACTGTGTGCTTTTCTCCTTGTTCTGCCCATGCCTCTTAGGTTATGGCTTCGTTACAGTTAGCCAACTTCCTCACCTGCAAAATGAAGGAGAATATCAGACATTATTTTTGTTAATTTTATATTTTAAAAAGCACCACGAGAAGCTCAAGCAAAACTTTACACGATTGACAAACGCCTTTGGTGCAGCCGTCTAGCTCATGCACAGAGGTTGAGGAAATAGAAGTTTCTGTTTGGAAGAAATGATGATGATTCTAATTTACCTAATTTAATCCATCTTTGTATAACAGCCAATACTCAAGATGTAGTACAAGTGCATTATGGTGCCAGCAGAAGACAGAGTGCTTTATCTATCATTTTACCCTTCATATTCTGAGAGTCATTCTGGCCTCCAAAATACTGCATCAAATTCAGAATGATAGTGTGTGCTTCAGGGGCACCAAGCCGCACTAAATATTATTTCATATTCATAGACTGCCACAGCATCATATGGCATCATAATCATGTCCCTTTATAATCTTATGATTTCATTAAATGAATTTAACCTCATGTCCTGGAGTTCCTATTCTTTATTAGACTGCTAGCAGGATCCACAACCAAAAGCATTTAAGACAATTTTCCTCAAACACAAACTTTGTCTTTACAGATTCCTTAATCCAACAAACAAACAAAGAAACAAATAAAACAACCCTGGGTTTGTATCTCATTAAAAAAAAATATGCCATTTGTAGTATCTAGAAACACATTTCTCAAATTTTTTTCATTTGAGAAAAGAATGACCTTGAACCCTTATTTCATGCTATGTGATCCTGGACCTGCAAGATAAGTATAAACCCATTTAATAAATGAATTAAGACTGTGGCAGCTTATGTATATTAAATAATTATAACTGAAGTTCAAACACTGAAAAGTATAAAAGATGAAATAAAGCATAAAGTCTTCTCTTATCAATCACATGGGGAAATTCAGTTACAATTATTTTTTATCAAATTCGTACATTGAGTCTACTCCATAACACCCGATTAATAACTTAGTCACTTAACATACTGGCCAAACTACTGTGTTTGTGTGTGTGTATGTGCATGTGTGCGTATGTGTGTTCACATGTGTGTATGTGTATGTGTGTAATTTAAATTTTGATCAATTTTAAAACCTTCCCTGTACTCCCTGAGGTATAAGGAAGGAGAAATGAGTGCAGAGCTGTCCGCAGCTAAGTTAACCTGGCTCAGCTCCTCTGTTCCTTAGGCTGCTGCTGTTTATGAACCTGATGCACAGTGAGTATTTCCTCCAAGCTCAAACTTTTATGACTCTAAAATATTAGCCAGAATGGCCATTTGCTTAGGTGCAGGGATGGAAAATAACAGCTAATCTGGATGTCAGAGGAAGAACATGAGAAAGTTGGCTGGGGACTGAGGAGAGTTTCGCTTTGTAATTCACTGTGGAACTGGCTAGCTTGTTTGCTCTGAAAAGGGGAGGTTCCCCCTGAGTGAGTGCTTCCTAGTAGCAAGGTGGTGTAACAGCAAAATACTATAATGAAGCATTAAATAATGTATGTTCATTGATATGGAATGCTTGGGAGTGTGCATAGGAGCTTGCTGAGTGACCAGACATGGTGGCTTCTCTGGGGGTTTTCCTTTTGGTGTTGTGCTGTTATTAGAGCAGGCTGGCTCAGTGCTGGTCTCAAAACAGCTAGGCTTTTGGCATTCATTGGATTTCTCCCTCCTAGAGTAAAACCTCCCCATTCATTGCTGAATTCTGAACTACTATGCCTATGTTATTGAACTGTGCTTTAAAGGGATGATTAACATAAAACAAGATCAGTCAGATGGGCAATAGTACAAGAATATAATAGAACACCTGATGGGTATTATTCAAACAGGAAATGTAAACACACAGAGACACATGGGAAATATGGGAAGAAGAAAGAAACATGTGGGGACTTGGTGAGGTGACCACCACCATAAGCAAGGAGAGGGGATGCTGAAGACCCAACATGCAGTGCTTTGGTTTTGGAGTTCCGCTTTCCAGAGCTGCAGGAAGAGGCACACTGCTAACAAAGCTGCAGTATTTCTTTTCTTTTTTCCTTCTTTCCTCCCTCCTTCCCTTTCTTTCTTTCTTTTTGGGAAAACCTAATATTTCTATCATGTTACATTCTTGCTAAAGCTATCTAATAACTATATTTCTTAAATGTCATTTTCAAATGTTTCTGGATGTCATGTTTTCAAAAATTTTGCTTGTTTTGTGAGCATATGTATATGCACAAATATTGCTTTTGTACAATTGTTCTCTTTCTCTGTTTCTCTCTCTCCCCGCCCACTCAGGTGTGTATGTTGTTTAGATCAGAGAACACCTTAGGAGAGTTATTGTTTTTTCCTCCCACCCTATGGGTCCTGGTAATTGAACTCAACTCATCAGGCCCGGCAGCGAGTGCCTTTTCACACTGAGGCATCTTTGTTCTTTAGTGTCTTATTTGCCATGTCAGAATGATATGGAAAGAAAGAGTTGCTATGAGGCCGGTCACAATTCTAAGACTGGCTTAGTCCTGTTAATGTTTCATACTACTTGGGAGAGATGTTTTTCTGTAACATGGATGTAAAGTTTGAGTTGTCAGGTAGACCAGTTAGCCAGCCTTCCAAATGTAATTCTTTTAGTCTCAAATATTAATGACTATTTTGTTAAGAAAAACAAATGAGGTAGTGTGTGTACATTATTTAATAGAGTATCTAGGAAATGATTGACAAGTGTGCATTAGTTTTTTTCTTTTCTTTTTTCTACCCCCAACAAAGTTTCTCTGTGTAGCTCTGGTTGTCCTGGAACTCACTTTGTAGACCAGGCTGACCTTGAACTCACATAGATCCTCCTCCTCCAAGTGTGTGTATTAATCTTATTGTAATTTGTTATACCATGTTCTGTTGATATCCCTGGTGTACCTGCTCTTCTTTGAAGGGAAACTGAGGAGTGAGGATCTGGGGGAGGTGGGAGGGGAGGAGGGAGGGGAAACTGCCATAGGGGTGTATTGTATGAGGGGTGGGGGGGAAGAAAAAGAAACTTCAGCAGCACAGAAAAACAGTTCAAATATTTAAGTCAACATCAAAATGAAATCAATTTGATCAACCATGGATCTATCACAAAATAAAGTCAATACAGAAAAAAACTAGTGCTGAATCAAGCAGCTACTTATACATGGAACAATTTGTTATTCTAGATTCTATGAGCAGAGAGTTTCCTTATGCTAATTCTCAGCACAAGGCTTTATCTATAGTCTGGATAGTTACCCCAGTATGCCATGTAACATCCTTAGATGCTTATTTATCTGTTCACCAAGAGTAGTTAAATAAAGCTAGGGGACTGGGGGAGAGAAGCACGGCTCTTGTCATGCTTCTCAGGGTCACCACTGCCTGATGAAGTACACTGCTTGTGCTGAGCTATCACATAGGGTCTGAGATAGAAGGTGTGTCAGGAGGACTTTGCTCAGGGAGCGTGCCATGCAGGCACACAGGCAGGCAGGCAGCCCCGGGAGAGCCACAGCTGAGGTGGAGAGTCTTTACCTAACGGGAACATTTACTTCACCCCCTTCCTGTGTATCTTGCAGTATGTGCTTCTCTCAAGTCCCATTTAAAGCCTCTAGACTGTTTCTTCTCTGAAACTCCAGCGTGGGCTCTGTGTGTGGTTGTATTCTGTGTGTGGTTGTGCTCTATATGCAATTATGTTCCTAATGTGGTTGTGCTTTCTATATGGTTGTGCTTCCTATGAAGTTATGTTCGCTATGCAGTTGTGCTCCCTATGCAGTTGTGTTCCCTGTGCAGGTGTGTGCCCTATGCAGTCATGCTCCCTATGCAGGTGTGTGTCCTATGCAGGTGTGCCCCCTATGCAGTTGTGTTCCCTGTGCAGGTGTGCACCCTATGCAGTTGTGTTCCCTGTGAAGGTGTGCCTCCTATGCAGTTGTGTTCCCTGTGCAGGTGTGTGCCCTATGCAGTTATGCTCCCTATGCAGGTGTGCATCCTATGCAGGTGTGCCCCCTATGCAGTTGTGATCTGTATGTGGTTGTGCCCCCCATACAGTTGTGCTCCCTACACAGGTGTGCTCTGTATGTGGTTGTGCTCCCTATGCAGGTGTGCCCCCTGTGCAGGTGTGCTCCCTATGTAGGTGTGAGTTTCCAGTGAACTTTCAGGCAGGCACATGTGGGAAGTTAGGAAGAAGCTTACAGACCTACCAGAGAAAGTAGAGAGCGAAACAAATCAGTTTCAAAGGAAGAGCCATGGTTCTAGCCCATGGCATCAGGTACCCCATTATGACATTGCTGAGTATGCTCTGCAGTTATGTCCCTGAGCTGAGAAACTCACCTAGTTAAGAACTGTGCTTGAGTATGGCAGTGTATATTTATGTTTCCTGGTGAACAAAGAACTTCTCAGGCTTTCTTTGCTAAAGTAATGTGGCTTGGATACATTTCTTACACAGGTCTTAAACATTTTAACTACCTTTTTATTTGCTTATTTTGAAATAGACTTCTACTATGTAGCCTTGGCTGACCTGGAACTTACTACATAGACCAGGCTAGCTTCTGACTCAGAGATCTACCTTCCTCTGCCTCCAGAGTGTTGAGGTTGAAGGCATGTGCTATTATACCTGGTGCATTTATCTATTTTAATTTTTATTGTTCTTCATTTTTTTTCTGCTTATGGATAATAGAAAGCTTTGCTTACCTTTAGCTAAAAAAAGAAAAGCACCATCCAAACCATTCAGGAACAGAACTTCAGTTGTGCCTGAGTGGTTATATACAAGTAGAAAGAATGCCGAAGGAAATAGAGCCAAGGCCTTTTGTTTTTCGAACACCTGTGTATCTAGAATAATGGAGAAAACTGTGGCTCTAGCATCAGATGAGGTAATGGCCCAGTATTTTTACTTTGTAAATCCTAGTTGATTAGAACTGTAAGCACTTTATATTTCTTATTAATAATTCATTGTTGACTATAAAAAAGCACCCAATCCTTTTAAGAATTGCACAGAGATGGAGGAACAAAGAAGTAGATATCTTGATAGAGGGAGCCATTGTGGGGTTAGAGACAAGCCTGGTGTTAGAGAAATAACCAAGAATACACAAGATGAGCCTGGCTAGGACTCCAAGCAATAGTGGAGAGGGTGCCTAAACTGGCCTTCCTCTATAATCAAATGAATGACCACCCTAATTGCCATCATAGAACCTTCATCCAGCAACTGATGGAGGCAGATGCAGAGATCCATAGCTAAACACTGGATCGAGCTCATGGTCCAGCCAAAGAGAGAGAGGAGTGTATAAGGCTCCTGGTCCAGCTGAAGAGAGAGAGGAGAGAGTATATGAGCAAAAGGATCAGGATCCTGAGAAGATCCACAGAATAGGCTGACTTGAGCTATTGGGAGTTCACAGACATTGAAATGACAGCTGAGGAAACTTCATGGAATGAATCTAATCCCTTTGCATGTAAAGGACAGTAGAACAGTTTGGGCAGTGTGAAGGAACCTCTTGCAGCTGGACCAGAGTCTGTTCCGGGTACATGAACTGACATCTTGCTTTGTAGAGAACACCTTTCTCAGCTTTGGGGGAAGGGACTCAGTCCTACCTCAACTGGGGATGCCAGACAGAATTGACTTACGTCAGGATTACTTGCCCTCTTAGAGGAATGGATGGTGTATGTGTGTGTGTGTGGGGAAGAATAGAGGCTGGGGGGGGAATTGAGAGAAGGGGAGGGAGAGGGAGCAGTGGTAGGTATGGAAAAAAATTTAAATAAATAATAAAAAAAAAGAACAAGAATTGCTCAGCAAATTGGCCAACTGCGAACTTTTTAGAAATCTCCATGGAGCTAAATGCCTCTTACAGAGTTGAGGCAGTTTTCAAAATCATCAGTTTTACAAACAGCAATACATTATCTTATTCATTTCATTTGCTTGTGGTTGAAGTTTCCATTCATTTGCTCATTTTGTTCTCCCAATGAGTCTGTGAGATGGAGGGGCCAGTTCCTCATTTTATGCAAATGAAGGACTAGAGGGCAGGATGGGAGAAGAGGGTAGAGCTCTACTTGGCTCTGGCTGAAAAAGTGGCCCTGTGTTGTGAAACCTCATGTCACTGGTTAGGAAATTAATCCCTTTCTTTCTGGCCATCAGATGTCACTACTTTAATTATGTAGCCATCTTCTTCCTTTTTTCCATCACCTTCTGCAGAGATACAGAAGTTTCAAAGCACTTAGGCTGACCCTGTAGTTTTTATTCACTTTTTCTGAGAAGCCTGTGTCCCTCTGGCATGACTAAATGGACCTTGGTCAGACACTACAGTATTAATCACCCACTGAAAGCCAACAGTTGCATGGCACAAGCAAGTATGTGCTGGGAAGTGTATTCAAATTCTCCTCCTTTCATGAGTATTCTGGAGGTTTATAATTATAGGGCACAAGAGAAAAAGGAAAAAAAAACTAGACACCCCCCAAGAAGATTCTAAAAACAAAAAACAAAACAAAAAAACCACAAGCAAACCATGAGTTCCCTATCTCTTACTGAAGACATGCCAGATAGTCTTTCCTCAGGAAGAGTGGTTATTTAGCCTTCTTAGAAGGAATGAGGGCAAGCTTTCTGCCTTATGAACACTCATTGTAACGGTTGTGCAACTTAGTTGTAGTAAGATTTCCAGGCCTAAGCTAATTGTGGGGGTAAAGGCATGGAGAGTTTGGCAGAGATGTCTTAATACCACAGAAGCCCAAGGTATCTGCTGCCGTTACTGTCAGTGACTAGAGGGGAGAAATGGGTGAGTAGATGTTGCCTTCTAACTGGAACTGAAGTGGAGTCACTGACAGGAATGACACATGATATGTGTCCTGAGGAAAACTGATCATATAGTAACCCAATTTCCTTGGAACTGCTTTGTTAGTTTCTGGCATGAAAATTGTACACATAAATGAGGTCTACTGACAGTTCTTTTTTGAGGTAGGCTCTCACTATGTAGCACTGGCTGACCTTGAACTCATAGATTCACCTTCCCTGGCCTCCAGAGTCATAAGATTAAGAACATGCGTCACCACAGCACTAATAAAATGCACTTGGTTTTAAAATAAACTAGACAAAATTAAGATAAGAAATGCCTAAAATGTTACACAGAGTTCTGTATGTCTTTTACTAAATTTCTCCCATTGGATGTGGTCAAAGCACATCATCACAGCTAGGGTACAGACATCAGTGCAGCATTATAAGTATACTATAATGCTTAGTATTACAGACTTTATTCAGAGTTTTATAATTCTTCGTATTATTTAATGTGAAAAGCCATTGATTTTTGGCTGGAGGTCAAATATATGTATATAACTTTGCTGTTTTTGAGTTTCATACAATGAAGTTGTCCTTTACTTTTCATCCATGCATGTGTTTATTTTTATTTATTTATTTTTAGGTGTTTATTTGCATATGCAATGATGTGTTTCACGGCTACATTTTCAGACATATTTATAATGTGTTTTGCTTGCATTCACTCCTCATTCTGATGTTCTTTCTTGATTCTGCTGGTCCATTTCTTTTTGCTGATTAGTTTGTGTATTCTCTTGTACTTTCATGTTCTTGGCATTTTTTTGTGAAACAATAGATTTTATTAGAGTTAGTTATAGGAGAATGGGTGAAGGGTTATTTACAGAAGCATGGGTAACTGACCAGTGTCTACACCCACTAGGCGGCTATAGGTTCTCAGAGAGGAAGGAGCTGGGCCTTCTGAATCCTATCCTACTCCATGACAAGATGTTGCCTGTCCCGCTCTTGAGTATGTCCTGTATAAGTGATTACAGATGCTGAGAGTTCAAGAGGATAATGACCATGTCATGCCCAAAAGACAGCTTTGTACACACTATCCCCCACTTATTCTGGCTTTTACATTCTTTCTACCCTTTGTTCTGCAGCGTTCCCTGAGCCTTTGGCAAGGTAATATGGATGACTGAGTATCAATGATGCCTTATTCTTAGCATTTTGACTGATTGTGAATCTATACACTAACCTCTACTCATTGAAAAAGAAAGCTACTTGATCAAAGCTGACACCAGGACTATCTAGCGGTATAAGCAAAAATATTGGTAAAGGCAATTTGGCAAACCATCATGTCTGTTTATGAAACAAAACAAGACCACAGTGATCTCACAAGATCTGTAACCTTACCAGTCACTGACTTTTAATCATGTTTACTACAGCAGCAGACATGAATTCCTTCTGATGGAGCAGACCTCAACTCCAATTAGAAGGTAATTGGTTTCCCTTATAAGAGACATGTCACTATTGCACCATTTTTCTTGAAGGCTGGTAATACAGAATATAGGGCCCATAACTGAGTGAGATTGTTGATGATAATTCTTCCCCACTAGTCCAAGAGCCTGCATAGTACCTTTTGAAGCCATGAAAACTAACTATCTGAGGGGAAGAAGCTTCCAGCTCAGTTCCAACTTGAGTTATCTTTCTCTTGTATCTAAATATGTGGTGCCTTGAACATAGGGTCTTATGACTTAGTTCTTGTGGGCAGCCAACATCAAGTACAATAGGTCTCAAGGTTCTCTCTGACCTGGCTGACCTTGAACTTCTAAGTCTACTGACTCAGCCTAGCGATTGCACCACATCTGGTTTCATATTTATTGTTAATAGAAATAGTGTTTGTTCCCACGTGCCATTGTGGTTCCTGTTTATTACATCTCATTTCCATATTATTTTTATTCTTCTCCTCCCTGTACTCTGTAGTTGGTGATTGTCTTTTTTTTTTTTTATCACAGGAAGAATAATCCATTTAAATTTTTTGTTAATATTTCAATGATATTTGAATGAATTTGTTAGTAGTTTTAGAAATTAAGCTATATGTAGTAATCTATTAGTTTTCTTCATATTACTAGTATATTATTTCTGTAGTATTTTTTTTCTTATTTGTGCTACTGCTTTCTTTTAACCATATCTTTGTGTGTTATAAATTCAGATGTAGCATTGTAATATGTTTCTATAACCACATGTACAGATAAAACTAAAACTAAAAATTATACTTATAGACTACATTTGGTATCAATCTACATTTTACTGAGGCTGGTAGTCTTAATTTAGTCCCATGGATTTGGACTATTTGGGTTTTTTGTGGTTTAGCAAGGCTTAGTTGTCAGCCAGTGTTTGGCAAAGATTTACTTAATCATCTTAAATGAGTATGTCTCTGCCTTAGTGTGTGTCTTGCATGTGGCTTGAAGAATGCTTTCTAAGTTCAGGAAGTTTTGCAGTCCCTACCTATGTTTTCTTCTCTGCCTAGGACCTTCACATGGCATATTCTTGCTCACACTCTTTCAGCACATCCGGAATAAACTGAATTAAGGTCCCCCCTCAACAACTTTTTTCCCTCTGTTTTCTTGGGGACTGTATCTGGAGCTTCAAACGTGGCTCTGTTTGTCATTTTTAATTTCCTGGATGATCTATTGTCTTCTTCAGGTAGTGTGGCTCCCACACTCATAGAAGACTTATCTACTGTTTACTTCTGTGATCCTTGGTTTCTCTGACAACTTCTGGGGTGTGGAATTTTTCATGTTCTGCCCAGCCCTGATCAGAAAGGTAGCAGATCTGTACATTCTCAAGGCTGCTCTGCCTTCCTAGTTAGAACTTCATGCTGAACTGGGGGAGTGTAGGAGCATTACCTTCCTCAAATGCCACTGACATGCATTCTTCCTAGTTCTTAGTATATTGGAAAAATGCTGTTCATTTGTCTCATTTTCTTCCATTAGTTTCAGGGTTAAGTGATTGCTTGTGACATTCCTGCTTTGTCAATGTTTCTACAACAAGCACTTTTCAAATTCAAAACATATTATTGGTGTATTATTATTGCACGTGGGCTTTTTGTTTATTTATCTGTTAGTTGGATGATTATTTTGTTTTGTTTTGTTTTGATTTGGGGACAGGATCCTATAAACCACAAACTGACTTCAAACTCATGTACCTGAAGATGATCTTAGACTACTGATGCTCCTACTTTTATCTCTCCAGTACTAGGGTACAGATGTGCATCACCAATTTATTTGGTTCTGGGGAGTGGACTATGGATGTGATTTGACCATTTTATTTTCCATCTTGGCTACCCCTCACTGATGGGCTGGAGCCTGTGATTGTAAGCTAAATAAACCCTGGCCTCCTCTACATTTCTTTGTGTAAGAGCATATTACCACATCAAAAGAAATGAAAACAGGTCAGAAATACTAGATCAGAGAAAGGGAGGTGGGAAAAAGTCAATGACCACATTTTTTCTTCCTGCAATAGGCTCTGGTTCTACTCTAAATGGACTTGGCATCTAAATCTATGGGTTCATTTTTGTTTATTGCAAACGTTAACAGAAATCTAAGACAGTCTGAAATTTTATTAGGGCAGGAAAAAGTTTAGACCTGTGTAGTCAGGAGTTTCTCAGTCCCACCCATCAGTTCCCGCAGCCACTTATGAAATAATTGATTCGAAGCTTTAATATTATAATAACGGCTAGGTCAATAGTTCAGGCATATTACTATCTAGCTTTTATGCTTAAATTAACCCATAATTCTTAACTGTTTAGTCACGTGGCTTGCTATCTATCATTGCAGCATTTTCTCTTTGCTTCCACTGTCTGGCTGGTGTCTCATTTTTTCCTCTTCCCAGAATTCTCCTGTTTCCTGCCTAGATAATGTCCAAACAGAAATTTATTAAACCAATAGAAGCAAAAAATCTTTACAGTGTATAAGAGCATTATCCCATGGACCTGGATGGAATTAAAGGAGGGGAAAAAAAGGAACTAGTTCTAGACTAAAGGATTAATGCCATGAGTCATGTTTGCCTAATATCTAGTTATCATTGTAGTTCTTTACCTTGTAGTATGAGAAAGGAGAAAACAAAGGGAGATGGAGGAGGATTTAGTAATATTAATTGGAGCTAAGCATGTTGTATGCATGTATAAAATTACTGAAGAATAATACAAAAATTTAAGAAAAAATATTAACGTGTAATTAACCTGTTGACTCTCTCAAACACATTTCCTGCCTATGACATGAGTACCAGGGAAGAAGTCTCTGTCCAGGTCTGCCTGGAACATGTGGTTTTGGCTGATATTTGGATGGGAACACGGTAGTTATGAATGGAGTTACTGGATATGAAAAGAGGAAATAAAATTGCTTACATCAGGCTTTGGTCTCCAGTAACCAGATTTCCTCAAAATGAGTAGTCATCTCACTTCTTGTGGAATTTTACTTGTTCCTCTTTTTATTTTTTAAAGTAGAGACTCATTTATAGTACCTTTTGCTATTTAAATATAGTTAGGCACAAGCAAGAGGAACACTGAAGAAGTGTTACTGTGAGAACTTCCTTCAAGGCATTATTCCTACTTCTGTCCATCATACATCTGTCCATTAAACACATCTTAATCTTAAACTTGCTGTGCACACAGAGTATGCACACACCGTGCTATGCACACAGAGCAGCTGCACAGACAAGGTATAGGACTGTTTGTAATTTCTGAAGAGAGGGCAGATGTTGGAAGAGGAATGAAAGACTTGAAGTATAAAATACAAACAGAATAGAACATGCTCTGAAGGGTACAGAAAGTTTCTCTGTGGCAGTGATCTTGAAGCTGAGCTCTGAAGCTTGGTCCAGTTTAGCTGATACATAAGGGCTGTCTACAGAGGCCTCCAGGATGTTGGCTCTGCTTGCTTTCTAACCTCACCATCAACCACTTTGCTTTGGTTTTATTTACGAGCCACAGGACTCTTCTCACTTCCAACACATGCCTGCTGAGAACTATTCCTTCACACTTTGTGACCAGACCCTTTTCAGAGCCTAGCTGTAGGAGACTCCCGCTTTTTCTTCTTCCATTATTTATTTTCCAATTGCTCTGTAGTATAGAAATGCCTACAGAGAGGACCCACTGGCTCAATTGTCAATTTACTTTTGGGACTTTGGAATATGATTGATATACAGGAGCTGAATGTTTTATTTGAATACTTGTTAAATAAGTATATGGATGGAAGAGGTAGGTTTTAGCTTTGCATCGAAGAGATCAGCCCAAATTTAAAGAAAGGAAATAAAGCCTGTATGGTTGCAAATAGAAACGAGGATGACAATGGGGAAGTAGATAAAGTCTAATCTTGTTTAGATCAGTATTTGTCAGACTGTGTTGAGTCATAAAATCACTTTGGTGGGCTGCTCTTAGCATCTAGCCAAATTACAAATGGTGTAATTGGTTCTTAGTGAAAGCATCATGTTAAGCCTGCTTCCATATACATTTTATGTATCTTTGTACACATGTATGTTATAGTATGGTCGAAAAAGGGTTTTCTGTTTTAGCTTACAGTAACTTAAGTATGAAAAACTTGTTTACTGGTCAAGTTAAGAATGTAGAAATTGTGGAGGCAGCAAAAAATTTAGTGTTGTGTGACATCTAATGCTCTGGAATTACTAAAAGCAGTATCACTTCCTAGAATTGGTGTCTTTTGTTGGAAAAGTGCCTTGAAATATACCTCCTTTGTGAAAATATTCCCTTCCAACAAAAGACACGAATTTGAGGAAGTGATATGGTTTTTAGTAACTTAGAAGCATTGGGTATCACACAGAACTACAGTTCTTGCTTCCTCTGCAATTTCTAGGTTTCTGGGAGTCATGACCTCTGCTTTGTTCACAGTGTCTAATGCCTAGCAAAGGCTTGTTCTTAGTGATGACATAGCTGTTGCATGAATGAACATATGTCCACAGAGAAATGCTTATATTTTTCTAAAGCTGAAGTTTGTGAATGGAATTGCTATAGAAGTCTGTTGGCCTCACACATGCTAGGCAAACATTCTACCTCTGAACTTCTTCACAGCCCACTTACAGTTCTTAACACAAACAATGTTGGTGAGAATACCAGGCATGCCCTCTTTACTTTTATGGATTTCAATATGGATCCTGTCCACTATAACAACAAAAACCCTAGTAAGACAAAAAAAAAGTACCCAAACAAAACAAAACAAAAACACATAAAAACATGGAGTCTGTCTTGTGTTAGCCAAGTATTTCTGGGCATGCTGCCTGCCCTGGAGTGTAGATATTCTTTTGGAGAAATCAAATTATCCCTTTTTTCAGAAGGTATCAGTCACAAATAGCTTCTTGGCTAGGTGTAGAACTCTGCACCTACTTCTTCTTAGTGCTGAGATTTTGTCTTTTTGTACAGGTGTGCAGGTATTGTGTATGTCATCCCAGTTTCTGTGAGTTTATAAATATATTAGTCTTGTTGTATCTGGAACTATTTCCTCAGTCATCTACCACCTTGGCTCTTCCAATTGTTCCCTTCCTCTTCCACATAGATCTCTGAGCCTTGAGAATTTGACGAAGACATCCCATTGAGGACTGTGCTCCCCAAAGTCTCTCACTCTCTGCACATTGTCCAGCTGTGAGTCTCTGTGCTAGTTACCATCTAATACAAGAAGAAGCTGCTCTAATGAGGGTTTAGTGATGAACGCATCTATGGGTATATTAATGTGTCATTAGGAGTCATTTTATTGCTATATTCATATAGTGGTATAATAGTGTTCCTTTTGGGTCCACGACTTATTTTGTCTCAGGTCCTTTGCCTCTTTTGCACTGTTAGCTATGGGTTCCATCTTAGAAAGCGGGTCTCCAATTCAATTAAAAACAATGGGTGGTCACTTCTGTGACATTTGTGTCACTGTTGGACTGGGATATCTTCCAGCAGGTCACTGTTGGGGATTGCAAGATTCATAGCTGAGTAATAGTTACTTTTCTATTCTGATAATGTACATAGTATTTTCCAATACCATTAATGCTAGTCAGTGTAAAACCTCTGGTTAGGAATCAATTCAATTTCTCCATATTTCATAATGTGTTTTATGTAAGGAGATATTCTGTCTTCATTATGCCAGTGTACTTTGAACACCCAGAAATATCAATGCAGAAATATTAGATAAAATGACAGATCAATTATGTTGATCGTGTTTTATTTTATTTTATATTATTTGTTTGGATCTTATTTATTACTTTAAAATTTAATTATGTGTGTATATTTTTTTTTCTCTTTCCAGTAAATTTTCTATTTCTTTTTCTTTTTTCTTATTTTATTTATTGTTAGTAAAGTCTCATTTTTTATCCATGTATCCCCTTGTTCAAATGCCCTTCCCTCCCACCGCTACAAGTCACCCTTCTCCCCATCTCCTTATCTCTCCCTGGCAAGGACAGGAGGTCCCAAGGTCCCAAGGTGGCTTAGTTCAGCATCCACTCCAGGCAAATGAGTGAGTACATCCTCTGCTTATCTTTTTGAGTTTGTGATACCTCACTCAGTAGGATATTCTCCAAATCCATCCACTTGCCTGCAAATTATAGAATATCATTGTTTCTTACTGCTGAGTAGTACTCCATTGTGTAGATGTACCACACTTTGTTAATCTATTCTTCAGTTGAGGGGCATCTAGGTTGTTTCCAAGTTCTTGATATTACGAATAATGCTGCTATGAACATAGTTGAGCTAATGCCTTTGGAGTGTGACTGTGTATCTTTAGGGTATACACCCAGAAGTGGTATTGCTGGGTCCTTGGGGAGATTGATTCCCAGTTTTCTGAGAAACTGCCATTCTGCATTCAAGAGTGGCTGAACAAGCTTATACAACACTAACAATAAAGGAGTGTTCCCCTTGCTCCACACCCTCTCCAGCATAGGCTGTCATCTGTGACTTTTATCTTAGCCATTCTGACAAGTGTCAGATGGTATCTCAAAGTTGTTTTGATTTGCATTTCTCTGATGGCTAAAGAAGTTGAGCACTTTTTCAAGTGCCTTTCAGCCATTCATAATTCTTCTGCTGAGAATTCCTTTTTTAATTCTGAAACCCATTTTTTCATTGGGTTATTCAAGGTTTTGGGCTCTAGTTTCTTGAGTTCTTTATATATTTTAGAGATCAGTCCTCTATCAATTGTAGGATTAGTGAAAATTCCATTCTGCAGGCTGTCGTTTTGTCCTATTGACAGTGTCCTTGGCTTTACAGAAGCTTCTCAGTTTCAGGAGTTTCATTTATTGATTTTTGTTCTTAGTGTCTGTGTCACTGGTGTTATATTTAGGAAGTGGTTGCCTGTGCCAATTCGTTGGAAGTTATTTCCCACTTTCTTGTCTATCAAGTTCAGAGTGGCTGGATTGATGTTGAGGTCTTTGATCCGCTTGGATTTGAGTTTTGTGCAGGATGACAGGCTTGGATCTATTTGCATATCTGATTATCACCTTCAGCAATGTAGCAGGATACAAGATTAACTCAAAGAAATCAGTAGCCCTCCTATACACTTAAGATAAAAGGACTGGAAAAGAAATAAGGAAAACATCACTCTTTATAGTAGCTGCAAGTAGCATTAAATACCTTGGAGTAACTATAACCAAGGAAGTAACAGATCTATTTGAGAAAAACTTTAAATCACTGAAGAAAGAAATTGAAGGGGATATCAGAAAATGGAAAGCTCTCCCATGTTCCTGGATAGGTAGAATCAACATAGTAAAAATGACAATTCTACACAAAGCAATCTACAGATTCAATGCACTGCCCATCAAAATCCCAACACAATATTTTACGGACCTTGAAAGAACAATACTCAACTTCATTTGGAATAACAGGAAAGACAGGATTGCCAAAACAATTTTGCTCAACAAAAGAACCTCAGGAGGCATCATTATCCCCAACTTCAAGTTATACTATAGAGCTACAGTAATAAAAACAGCCTGGTACTGGCATAAAAACAGACTTGTGGATCAATGGAATTGTACTGAGGATCTGAGCATTAACCCAAAAACCTATGAACACCTGGTCTTTGACAAAGAGGCCCAAAATATTCAATGGAAAAAAGATAGTATCTTTAACAAATGGTGTTGGCATAGCTGGATGGAAGTGTGTAGAAAAATGCAAATAGATCCAAGCCTGTCATCCTGCATAAAACTCAAATCCAAGTGAATCAAAGACCTCAAAATCAACCCAGCCACTTTAAACTTGATAGAAAAGAAAGTGGGAAAAACCCTCCAATGAATTTTCACAAGCGACCACTTCCTAAATATAACACCAGTGACACAGACACTAAGAACAAAAATCAATAAATGAAACTCCTGAAACTGAGAAGCTTCTGTAAAGCCAAGGACACTGTCAATAGGACAAAACAAGAGCCTGCAGAATGGAAAAATATTTTCACCAACTCTACAAGTGCTAGAGGACTGATCTCTAAAATATATAGAGATCTCAAGAAACTAGAGCCCAAAACCTTGAATAACCCAATCAAAAAATGGGTTTCAGAACTAAAAAGAGAATTCTCAACAGAAGAATTATGAATGGCTGAAAGACACTTGAAAAAGTGCTCAACTTCTTTAGCCATCAGAGAAATGCAAATCAAACCAATTTTGAGATACCACCTTACATCTGTCAGAATGGCTAAAATTAAAGACACAGATGACAGCCTATGGAGCAAGGGGAACACTCCTCCATTGTTGGTGGGAGTGTAAGCTTGTTCAGCCACTCTTGAATGCAGAATGGCAGTTTCTCAGAAAACTGGGAGTCAATCTTCCCAAAGACCCAGCAATACCACTTCTGGGTGTATACCCTAAAGATGCACAGTCACACTCCAAAAGCATTAACTCAACTATGTTCATAGCAGCATTATTTGTAATAACAAGAACCTGGAAACAACCTAGATGTACCTCAACTGAAGAATGGATTAACAAAGTGTGGTACATCTACACTATGGAGTACTACTCAGCAGTAAGAAAAAATGGTATCCTAAAATTTGCAGGCAAATGGTTGGATTTGGAGAATATCCTACTGAACGAGGTAGCACAAACTCAGAAAGATAAGCAGGGGATGTACTCACTCATTAGTGAACTCTAAACAAAAAGGCAAAAAGCAAAGCATGTTCAAGCTGCAAACCACAACCACTGAACAGATTGGGATCTGAAACACCTTGGGCTGGCATCTTAGAGCCCACTCCCTCTAGAGGAACACCTGACTCAGTCTTGGTGTTGGGGTGAGGAAACTGGATCTGCCAGAAGTGGATGCTGAACTAAGTCATATTGGAACCTTGGGACCTCCTGCCCTTGCTGGGGAGGAGATGGGGAGATGTGAGGAAGAGAGAGTGACTGGAGGGTGTGGGAGGGGGAAGATCTTTAACAAGGATATACACAGATAGAAAATGTGACTTTATTCATAATAATAAGAAAAAGCATTGATGACTTTTTTCAACAGACTGCATATCTCCTTCATGCAATAATCTTTATCTTAATTTAATAGGAATGAATTATGGAAAAATGTTTTCTATTAAAATATTTGCATGGAGGCACACATTTAACCCCAGAATTCAGAAGGTGGATCTGAATTCAAGGCCTGCATGATCTACAGAACAAATTCCAGAGTAGCCAGGGCTACACAGAAAAATCCCACCTCACGTAAAGAAAATATTTTCACATAACTGTTTTCATGTAAATGGGTGGGACTTAGAAGTTAAAAAAAATCAAATTCCATTACCAAAGTTTTAATTCAACATGAATGCATTTTTAAGATTACAAGTAAATACATAGGGTGAAAAAACTACCATTCTCTTGTTATGAATTTATATAATTCTAGTCAACCAAAAAAGCAAAGAACATAGAGCATTTAATTACATATGACATAATTTTTTTTTAAAAGGTTTTTTCTTTTCAGTTATTTGCATATGTGTGTGAGGGTGTGTTTATGCTAATAAATGTAGATATCCGTGAAGGTCAGAAGAGGGAATCATATCTTGTAGCTGGGGTTACTGGTGGTTGTAAGGTGATACATGTGGGTCCTAGAAATGGATTGAGGTCCTCTGCAAGAATACTACAGTGCTGTTATGTGACCAGCCATCTTTCTGCTCTCTCAAAAATAATTTTAATTTTCTAAAATTCAATGAATGACCCATTGTACACTTAACAAATAGAAGCAAACCAAACAGGAAGATCAACAAAACTTTTGAAAAATAATTTGAACAAATAAATATGGAAGTTAAACAGTAGTATCAAAATATGCTTCGCATTCCCCTACAAGGTGTGTGTGTGTGTGTGTGTGTGTGTGTGTGTGTGTATTTCAGTCACATATACAGGGAGTTCAGTTCACCTGATCTACTCTAGTATATTTTTATTTCCTAAGATATATAGTTACCATCATTTAAACCTTGGAACTGAGTTCAGAATGGAACTTAACCATGATGATTATTTGTTTTATAGGCTTTAAAGAAGCTAGAGTACCAGAAAAGCCCTGGGAAGTGTGAGAATCTCTGCAGCTGGCGCCAAAATGTCATTCATAGATCCTTATCAGCATATAATAGTAAGTGTTGTATTCATTCTGAGGAGACTGATGTGCTTTGTATGTGTGTTTGTGTGTGTGTGCATATTGCTAGTGTTACTAGAAAAGCTGAAATTTAAAAGTACTCCTTGAATTCCTGTTAAACTATGGTGCATTATAAAACAAACACATGTCTTTTGGTTGCTGTAAATCTTCAGAAAAATGAATTTAAAAAAAGAGATAATCAAAATATCTGTAACAACTCAAAAATTCCAAAAAAGTTAGAATTTCACATTTATCAAAGGGCATAGTTGTATGTGACTTTATACACCAAGGACAAAGGAATTTGTGAGTTTAGATGTATGTTGGTTTGCATCTCCAAGGCAAACAATTCTATAAACTTTCACTTTGCTAGAAATGCTAAATACATTCTTTAATGGCTGGCTAATTTTTAGTGAATGGTTGACCAATTGAAATTTTATTTTTTTTCTATTTCACTGAAAACGTACAGTCTCTCTTTTGATTAAAAAACAAACTAAACCAAAACAACAACAACAAAAGGAGATAATACCTTGCTGAATTCAGCACATGCATTTCAGTTAGGTCTCAATGAACTGGAGATAGGCTTTGTGATTATTGATGAATAAATAACTTACACCCTCATTTTTAGTTAATGAAGTACTATTGCCTTATTCATTCTTCTCTAGTTAGCCTTTTATTTCCTTGCCTGGATTAGAAATTAAAATATTATGGTTCTTGCAATGCTTTTTTTCTTCTCACCCTATACTGCATTTGTCACTTCCTTCACAATGAAACTTCTCAACAGTATGTCTTGCGCTAAATTCAATGTTTTGTGTGTGTGTGTGTGTGTGTGTGTGTGTGTGTTGCTGGTGTTATTATTGCTGAGATTTCTTTACTTTTCATTTGTTTTCTTCCCCTTAGTTACTTCTTAATTTTTTTACAACTCTCTCTGTCTCTCTCTCTCTATGTGTCTCTCTGTCTCTCTCTGTCTCTTTCTCCCACTCTGTCTCCCCACCCCTTCCTCTCATCTCCTCTTCCTCCTAGAGATTAATTGCTAAGCTAAGAGACATGAATCAATTTTTGGGTCCATTATTAAAGCTTATTTTTATTTTTATTGCCTCTTGTAGTTCATAAATCTCTTCAAAGAAAACTGGTATGTCTAATCTTATAGGTATATTTTGTTACTCCTACATTTCTCAAAGCATCTAGATTCAGAATTATGTTTTAGAGGTTCATTCATGTTGTTATGACTAGAATTCCACATGTGTACATTGTAATGTGTTATTTCATTGAGTAGATTGCAAACAATGTATTCTACCAATAACCACCATATCCATTCTGTATGGCAGTAAGGATTTACTGTAATTTAGACAGCTAAGTATGTGTGACTTGATTTATTTATTTTGTTTTGTATTGGTCTATTAGCCTGTGTTTATTCCAGCACCAAACTGCCCTATTTGCAAAGATTTGAAATGTAGATCTATGCTATCTTAAAGCACTCTTTTTCTTCTCCAAGACTAAAGATGATTATTATTTTTACTCTTGAGCATTATCATAAGTTTGGGAATCAGTTTATCAGCTTACATGAACATGTGCAGGTATACACACTCACACACACATACAACACACACACATCCTTCCCTTCATTCCTGTAATGATTTTACAGATCAATATCAATTAAGATAGAGTTTACATGACAAAAGTACTGAGGTTCTCAATCTATTAACAACTCACAAACCTACCTCGAAACAAAATATATTCAAATCGTCTTTAATTTACTGAGTAATATGTTGTATTTTTCTATAAAAATTTTAATATATACATATATATGTATATAGAAGATTTTTATATGTATATATGTGTGTTTATACATATATAATATAATATATGGATATATATACAAATTCTTATACTTGCATACATATATATATTTCTTGATTTTTAGTGTTATTGTAAAGGTATTTTATTTTTTAACTAGTTTTTGTGGTATTTCAAATGAGAATGGCCCTCATAATCTCATATGTTTGAATACTTGATCTCCACTCAGTGGAACTGTTTAGGAAGGATCTGGAGGTTTGTTATTGTTGGAGGAGGTGTGTCACTGGGGTTTGGAGTGAAAGTTTCAAAAGTTCAAACCCTTTTAAATGAACAGAATCCTGTTAATTTATAGTTTTCTTCTTTTTTTTTTTTTTGGTGTTGTGTGTATATCATAAGAAAACTGAGTGCATGTGTGTAGATGAAAATGTGCCACACTCTGGTATTCACAGGAAAATGTTTTTCTCTTAATTAGTTTCTGACAGGGTTTTGTTATGTAAATGAGGGTGGCTCAAAGCTCACTGTGTATTTCAAGCTATCATTTTGTCTCTGTGCTGGGATTCTAGGAAGGAGTGTGCCACACAGTAGAAAGATCTTTTAAAAATATATTACTGAACTCTCTCAGTATAGAGCAACATTAGTTTAAAAGGAAATATGAAACGAAGCCAGCTATCTTGTAATGAGCAATTGGTGCCAGGCAAGCCAAAAGATGGGCTGTGCCTAAGACCCAGAATGGGACTTTTAAAAGTACACCTCTATGTTGGAGAATACTGGCAGCTGGTGCAGTGTTTGTAGCCACCAAGCTTTCTTGCTTTTAGTGGTACTGGCTTATAAAATGGTAGCAGAGCATGGAAAGATAAATATGCTATAGAACTATCTATCTCTCATTAGTCTAGAGTTATTTTAAGGTGCTTTTCACTAACTAAGATACCCATGCCTTCAGAATTTCTTGTAGGTTTTTGTTGTTTATGTTACCAGGGAAACAGGAACTCATAAGGACAAATCAAGAATAAAGCATTTATAAAATTAAGTGGTGTGGCCCACACCTGTAATTTCAGCACTTGGAAGACTGGGAGACAGGAGGGTGTTGTGAAATATTAGTTCAAAATGTCTTACATTCTTTTATGCTGTGGAATATTTGTTTAATGATGCAAAGATGTGTTGCATTTTCTTAACTCTATAAGTGCTGTCTTACTTTGCCTATCTAAAATACCTTTTTGGTCTAATAAAGGTCTGAACATCCAATGTCTAGTTGGGAGAGAGAAATAGATGGAGCTGGCAGGCAGAGAGAATATAAAGTGAGAAGGAAGAAGATAAAGAGGAGAGGACACCAGGGGCTACTCACCCAGTCACCCAGCCAGCTATGGAGTAAGAAGGGAAGAAAGATTATGGAATAAAGAAAGGCAAAAAGCTCAGATGCAAAACATAAAGCGAAACAAAATAATTTATGTTAGAAAAACTGGCTAAAACAAGTCAAGCTGAAGCCAGGCATTCATAAGTAAGAATAAGTCACTGTATATTTTATTTGTAAACTGGGTGGGAAAAGAAAATCTACTACAGTAGGGTGCCCTGAGTTTAAGGCTAGCTTAGTGAGGTCCAGGACAGTGTGGACCACAGGTAGAGACTCTGTGTCAAAAAACACAACATATTTTATGGAAGTTTCCATCTTTTCATTCAAAATATAAATCCTACCCTTATAGTTGTTCTACCATATATTAGCAATAGAGGGCGACTGCCCACATCCACAGAAATAAAAGCTAGCCTTTCATTAGAAACAGTCAACGATACAAATATACTAACATGACCAAGTGTGAAGAAAGGACCTTTGAAAAAATTGCCCTGCAGCATGTCTGAAATATGGATAGGTATTTTTCCAGTTCACTACAGTAACATAAGAAAACAAAAAAACCTCCCAGTACTGAGTCTGAAATTCAAGATTTAGGATTCTGTTGATAGTGTTGATTTTACCAGTGACATGCCCAGATGGGCTTTGCCTCATCTGGAATGCAGGGTATAAATAGTATCCTCCATGGTGTCTGCCTCACAGAGTTCTCATAAATAATACAATGCTGTATGCACAACGTGATTTCTTTTAAAATGAAAAAAAAAGTCCTAAACAAAAAACCATCAGGATCTTCTGGGTCTTCAGAAAATAGAATGCTGCTACTGGTAAATAGACATGAAAGTGATTAAATTGTACCTACCAAAACATAGGACTGTACCAAAATACTAATAATGAGTCTTACTATGACAGTTTAATCTTGAACACTAATATAATCTAGAAAAGTGAGGAAAAGGATGGTTAATGTATTGGTTTTCTTCAGGAAACGGAACCCAAAAGAGTTACTGACTAATTAATTACAATTCTGAGGATCCATCCACATGATTGCAAAGCCTGAGAGACCATATCACTTGCTTTCTCTAGATGGAGACATAGTAGATATGGAGGTATAATAATTTAGTGCTATTATAAAGGCCTGTCATTTCCTGTTGCTGTGATAAACTACTGTAATAAAAGCAAGGTAAAGGAGAAAAGGGTTGCTTGACTCATAAATTCTAGGTAAGTGGCTCATAATTGTGGGAAACAAAGATGGAGGAAACTGAAACAGCTGATCACATCCACAATCAAGAGTCGAGAAAGGAAATGCATGTATGTTTGTAGTTGCTGAATTTTTTCCACTTGTACACAGTTCAGATCCTGTGCCTAAGGGTAGTGAAAGAGAATGGTGCAATCCATGGTAAGCAGGTCTTCCCATCCAGTTAACGTAATCAATCCCCACAGACACATCTGCAGGTCAACCTGATCTAGACAGGCCCTCCCTCATTGAGACTCTCCTCCCAGTGACAGGATGACAATTAAGGTTAGCCATCACTAGGTATGAGAATGAGGGGAGCTGTTAGTGTTAATCCTAGCCCAAGAACTCAGTTTAAATGACATGAGACTTCTCAGCTCAAATAGTAAGACAAGAAAAAGAAGGCAACCTTTATCTTCTGGTCAAGTCCTGTCAATAGACTGGGTGATAGATGTCCTACCACAGTAAAGACAGTGGTTTACTTTAGGAAGTCCACTAATTTAAATTAGAAATAATGTTAAAATGACTGCCACACGGCCTATTCAAGTTAGTGATTCTCCTCTTGTGCCCGTGTCTGTCCACAAGCCTCCTTTTAGTGGCAAAATGCAGAAATTACAATTAATATCCATATTTCTGCTTTTATATCATAGAACATACTTCACAAATACATAACTTACAGAGATTTATTTTTTTAAAAAAGTATTTTTTTATTATGTCAGTGTCTTTGTAGGTGTGTACATATGAATTTAAGCATCCAAGATGGCCAGAGGTGTCGGATTGCCCGAGTTGGAGTTAAAGATGGTTTTGAGGCACCTGATGTCAGTGCTGAGAACTAAATGCTGGTCCTCTGCAAGAGCAGAATGCTTTCTTAACCATTGGGCAATTGGTTTAGGCTGAGGCTGTCAACTTTTATCCTTTACCTCTCAAATTTCTGTTTGGTTCTTTGTAAAATCTCATCCAGTTTTGTGTGTTCCATTCCATATAGTTGTATCCCTACAGACTTTCACTTCTTGAGATTTCTTTTTAAAGTATTCATACACTGTTGCAATTAAATGGATAGGCTCATTTTTGGTTCTTTGTCTTGGGGTCATACCACTAATCACTTCAGAATTTGTGCTGATCTTCCTGAAGAAATCTAATTGTAGAATTATTCCCTGAGGATAGACTTGGTCTGCCTCTTTCAGACGCTATTGTATAACAGTTCCCTCCTAGATTAAACCATTTCATCCTGCAGGAATGTCCCTTAAGCCTAAAGGTGAACAACTCAAAATAGCTTCAGGAAGTCCCTGAAACTGACCAGATTCACTAGGCCTCTCCCTTCCAAAGTAAGCACTTAAAGCTCCAAAGAAGACTATAAAACCAGACTAGCTGCCTGGAAGAAGCAGAAACTAGCCTAGTTGTCTAAAAGAGGCTTAGATCAACTGAGGAACTTGGAAAGAACACTGACCAGATTCATGGTGCTCCTCTCTGCCAGAGTAAGCAGGAAAAGCTGCAAAGGTTCTCAGATAAGCCAGTCTGCAAAGAAGAGTCCGAGACCCCAGGAAGTTTAAGACTAGAGTTGCTTGGAAAGGTCTCTCTCCAACCTTTTGGGCTTCCTTCAGTGTGCTCTAGGTTCCCAGCTTTTGTGACTGTCACCCTTGCTAAGGTGAGCTTTGGTGATGGGGCTGTGTTCATTTCTGCTGCTATAAGTAACCCCAGTAAAAGTTATTGATTCACCAAGTGGGTCTGTGGTGGCATCTGTACTTGGGTCTGTCATAGTCTCCCTCTCTGGGGTGAGTAAACATGTGTGTTTTCTCCCAGGAAAAGTTTTGTCATACAACAGATGCCTAGAAAAAGTGTCAGTCTGGGACACACTTAATCCCAGTTCCAGGGTGCTTGTTTTCTGGATGACCTGCATTAAAATAGGCTGTCAGCACACAGGAAGGCTATGTATATATTATCCCTATGGTACAAATTGTGCAGTTTCTATTTTGTGTTTTGTTTTATGAAATAGCCTCATGTAGCCTGGAGAGGCTTCAGATTTACTGTTTAGCTATGACAGGTATTGAACACACAATCTTTCTGCTTCTGTCTCTCATGTGCTAGGATTTAAAAAAAAAAAAAAAAAAAAAACCTCAGTTTTCTCCTTTAATTATTATTGTGTATTCATTGTGTATATTAATTAGTTTGTCATGGTATTTCCAAACATCCAGACAACATGCGTTGCTCATATCTACTTACTGTCTTCCTCACAGGCACTTCCCAGTTTTCAGTTATCAGTTGTATTTTTTAGTGTCTCCAGTAAGGGCGAATGTATGCTACCATTAAAGGGAGGCAATGCTGAGTATTCTTTAATAGATAGGAAAAGGGTAGAGCAGTGAGAACCTGCACTATTTACATGCCTTACAGTGAAACTGCACAGCAGGAAGTGATACCACAAATAACCAAGAAAGGTGAGGATAATTAGCAGGGCGGAGGTTGCAGAGGATTTTTTTTTAAGTTGCTAGTGGCTGATCAAAGATCACTATCACTTTGCTCAATAATAAGATTCTGTCCACCTTCACTCTACCAGCAGCCTTTATTATCCTTAATGTATTAGCACTCTTTAGTTTAGATTTTGGTTAAAGTTAACATCTGGATAGAGGCAAAAGCATTATCTATGTATAGAATCTGCCTTTGCCTCCATCTGATTAGTTTTAGGATAGTTGCTTTTGATCTTTTAATAGTAGAAATTTAAATTTTATCAAACCATCACATTGCTTTGCTTGCTTGTCCTTTTCAATGTTAATAATCTTTGTTACCCATGTCAACATAATCGCACAGAATCAACTGAGTATACTCTCTCTTTTTTTCTATTGTTTGGTAAATTTTAATTCACTATGGTAAAGATTAAGGATGAGGACAGATATTCAAAGTAAGATAATTCTAGACCTGCAGGCAAGGCTTAATCTCCGTGACTAAGTCAGAAGATGGAGCTTAGATTTGACAACTCAATAGAAACACAGCATCTTTTTCTGCCAGCTACTGCCTAACACTGTCCTGAGTCATTGGTTTCTCTTGGAGAATGTTAGCTGTGGAATCAGTGTCATTTCCTTTGGCGGCATCCCCGAGCCATAAGCAGCTGTCTATCATCCATGTCGGAACCCAGCCCAGACTAAGTATGGGGCTGGAGAGATGGTTCAGTGGGTAAGAGCACTTGCTGTTCTTCCAGAGGACCTGAGTTTGGTTCCTGGAATTCAGGCAGGACAGCTCATAACTACGTGTAACTGCAGTTCCAGAGGATCCAGTACCCTCTGATGGCATCTCTGAGCATCACTTTGATACTCATGGCATAAACTCATACATACATATAAATATAAGATAAATCACATAAGAAACTAAAGCCTAGAATAATTTATAGTAATAGAAAGATACATATATATTAATATATATACACACATATATACATATTATACACACACACACACACACACACACACACACACACACACATTGTTTTCTTGAGACAGAGTTTCTCTGTGCAGCCTTGGTGTCTGTCTTGGATCTAGCTCTGTAGACCAGGCTGCCCTCAAATTCACAGAGATCTGCATGCATTTGCTTCCCGAGGAGTGCTGGGATTAAATACGTGCACTGCCACTGCCTGGCACAATACATACTATGTTTTAAAGATCTATTACTTATAATGATGCCACATTGTTGTCAACAGTAAGGATCTTGGGAAGACTAAGAAGCAGCATCTAGTAGAATGCCGAGAATGTGGCATACATTCAACAAGTCCATGTGATGATAACATTTTTCTTCTATTCTTTATTAAGAAACATCTGATATGAATATACTTAGAAGTTGAACCGGAGATAAATGAAAGTATTGCTCATAAGTTTCATATTACAGGGGAATTTTAGACACTGAATATTCATATGTGACTAAATGTTCAATAGATAAGCATAAATCACTGGCAGGTATGCAAATTTATATGTAAGAATAATTTTACGTGTATGATCTTTCTCTTTTCTCTCTCTCTGTCTTTTTCTTTCTGACACAGGATTCCATGAATACTGACTAGCCTATCTAAAGCTCACTTTGTAGCTAGGGCTAGTCTTAAATTCTCTATTGTCTTGTCTTTGTCTTTTGCATGCTAGGGTTCTGGGCATACATCTATAATAATCACTTTTGAAGTCTCTTTGATAGAAATATTTAATCCCCTAATTTTAACTTTCCAAGCCCATTTTCATTTTATTTCAAGCCTATGTGTATTTGTCTTTATTTATTTTTCATTTCTGTGCAGGTGTCCAGTTGTTGTAGCTCTATTTGAGGAAAACACAAACTCTCTGGCATTGTGCTCTTTGTTCTTTTATAAATACTGTTCTTTCTTTCTAACACAGCACAGGAAATTGTGAAGTCAGATTGTTTTAGTTTTGTTCACCTCTAATACTCTAGTGTCTCTTTAATGTTGTATATGCTATTCTGGATCTTTTCCCTAGACATAAACAATGGTGAGTCAATTATTATTCCAAAATAAGACTACGTGATTTAGAGAGTGTGTTAAATTTATAAATTCAGGATGATTTTTGTGCACATTTCTGTTTTTTGGGGTGTGTGTGTGTGTGTGTGTGTGTGTGTGTGTGTATGTGTGTGTGTGTGTGTGTGTTTTCAGAGAAAAAGTCTCACTATAGAGCCCAAACTGACCTTTCACTTGCTGCCCTTGTCCTGAAGTGCTGGAGTTGTGCAGGTGTATTACCCTGCTTAGTACTTCTAACTGTGCCTTAGTGACACATTTTAAAAATTATTTTATATTTTATTTAAAATACTTTAGGTTATTGTACACTGTGTTTCTTATGGAATCTCCATGGTCACAGTCATCAACCTTTCTTCTCATTTGCTGTTCTTTCTCACTAAGTCACCTTTTTCTCCTTGCTCACCCCTGACTGGTTCTCTTTGTGCTCCAAATATCCCATTTAATGTCACCTGTATCTCATTACCCTTGACTTTCTCCTGTTTCCTTAATGCCCCCTTTCCTGTCTTGTGATCTTTTGCCTAAATTTATAACTTAAACACACAGGGAGATAAAAGCAAATATCTATGTGTTTATTCACATACAAAAATTTTAAGCCTAAATTATACATAGGAGAAAAATGTTTTCCTGTTAAGTCTGGCTTATTTTATGTGACATAATGTCTTTTATTTCCATCCATTGTCTGACAAGTACTATGGCCTGTTATTCTTTTGTAGACATAAGGCTAAATTTGCTAATATTTGGTTGAGTAGTTTTGCATCTATGGTCATAAAGAATATTAGTCTATGATTTTTTTGTTGTAATATTTTTGTCTTGTTTTAAAATTAGAGTAATGCTGCCTGGCAGCCAGCAATGAATTAAGAGGATAGGTTGTCTCTATCCTCTGGAAAAGACTGAACATAACTGTTGTTATTTTTCCTCAAACAGTAGAATTCACAAGTGACCCCATGTGAATTAGATGTTTTCTCTTAGGGAGAGTTATTTGTTCTTGATTGAATGTACTTAGCATATGTAGGACATTGACAATGTTTATTATTTGTAGGACTTTTGGCAGATTGGCCAATGAATTGTTCAGTTTTTTTATTTTGTCAAATTTGGATCAAAGAGATTTTTATAAATTTTTTCCTTGTCATTTTATTGTGCATGAAATCATAATATTTTTGCCTGTTGATTTCTGAAATTAAATAACCAGTTTCCTTGTTTTTGAAATGCCCTTTAAAGGTTTATTGATTTAATGCTATTATTTTTTATTTACTTTTTGTATCTGAGACAGGGTCCTACCATGTAGTCCTAGTTGACCTGCAACTCACTATATCAACTAGGTTTCCCTTGAATTCAGAGATTTCCCTGCCTTAGCCCCTGAGTATTGAGATTAAAGATGCATAAAACCTCACCAGGCCTGGTCTTTGCCAAGAATGACCTTTGTTGTCTGTCATTGCTTCCCTTGTTCATTTTGTATTTTCTGCATTAGTGATTTCTGCTGTCCTTTTACTATTTTCTGTTTATTTTGTATTTTAACTTGTTCTTTTTTATGTTTCTTAAGATGGAGGCTTAGTTTGTTCATTTTGAATTTTTCTTCTTCCTTCTAGTCAAAGAATTGGATAATATAAATTTTTTCTCTAAGCACTATTTTCATTGTATTCCACAAGTTTTCCTAAGTTGTCTTCTCATTTTCCTTTAATTCCGATATGTGTGACTTTCACATATTATTTCTTGGACTTGCATATTTGTGCACTCACAAAGTTGGTTATCTCTGTATCTTTGGAGGACTAGAAGAAGTCTTTTTGTTCCTAATTTTTAGTTTATTTATTTCCATGTGTCATGAAAACCTTGTTTTGTGTCTATATTTTAAATCAGTTAATGTATACTTATTGTTCACTGCCTGGTTTATTTTGGCACATGTGCCATATGAGGCTGAGAAGAATGTTTGTCCTGCTGGTTGATGACATCATCTTACACATTTATGATATGCAGTTAATTGATTGTAATGCTCTGAGGTAATTGCTTCTTTACCACCTTTCTGATTTCTGCATCTATGTTGTACTGCTAGAGAGCTGTTAAAACCCCCAGCTGCAATAACAGGTCTTTCTGTTTCTTATTGTTAGATATTACATTTTGCTTCATGTATTCATATTATATTATTTGACATATACATATAAAAGATTATTATATCATCTCAAAGAGTTTACCTCTTCATCTTAGGTAATTCTTCTTTTAATTTTTAATTATCTTAATGTTTGGTCTATCTGAAATTAATATACCAAAACAGTTTTCTTTTGCATAGTATCTGCCTGGCATATCTTTTTGAATTTATATTTTACTCTACTTATTAACCTTTCTTCTTGTTTGTTTAATATGCGATTACATGTTCAATAGATAAGCACTCTCCCATCCCCTCCTCCCAAAACTACCTGAAATTTTTTTAATCATTCCTTTACATTTATAGTGGGCTTACTTCATAAAGCTAAAGCTTCCTAATTTTAACATATACTAGAGAAATGACAAGCATTTAAACAAATTTGGCTGGGAAAAGTGAATATCCACATGAGAAAAATGAATACTAAATCCATATTTGTCACGCTGCACAACGAAATAATTAAAAGTGGATCAAAGACCATAATGTAAGACCTAGAACATTAACTTAACAGTGCTAGCTAAGACACTTCACAATCCAGACATAAGCATTGACATTCTCAGAAGAACTCTAATAGGACTAGAAAAATTCCAAGGATTGTCCTACTGCATACAGTGTTTGCTATGCAAGCATGTGGATCTGAGTTTAGATCCCAGCATTTATATTAACTGGGCAGGGCAGCGGCACACATCTGTAACTCTGGTGTGTGTGGGAGAGATGAGTGATGGAGACTGGTGGATCCTAAGGGCCCACCAGCAGCCTTTCTAGCCAAAATGAATAGCTCCATGTTCACGGAAATCCTGCTTAAAAATTAAGGTGGAAAGGAGTAGAGGAAAATATCATTTACTGACCTTGGTCTTCCACATGTGCGTGTATGGGTAAATATACTCACATATAGATATGCACACACACACACACACACACACACACACACACACACACGAAGAAGAAATAGAAATGAAAAATAAATACTGGAAAAAGTGTCCAATGCCCTTAGCTCTAATGGCAACAATCCTGGCATGCATGCAAACAAAGAGGAACCATGATTCACTTCTAGGGGGAATGTAAGCAGGTGTAGATGATACGGAAGTCAGTGTGGAGACTCCTCATATTTAAACTAGCACTCCCATATGCTCCAGTTCTACCATGCCTAGATATATACCCAAAAGACTCTAAGTCCCACCATAGAGATATAGAGATATTGCAATACACATTTATTACTGTACTCTTCATAATAGCTGGGAAATATAGAGGCAATCAAGCTTTTCACAAAAAAGGAAAGAGTAAATAAAATTCTTTACATTTACAAAAAATGTGTTATTTGGGCATAAAAATGAAATAATGACCTTTGCTGGAAAACAGGGAAAGACTGAGAAAGACAAGCCCTACAGGTCTCTCATACCTGAAATCTAGGTTTAAATTGTGTATGTGTGTGTGTGTGTGTGTGTGTGTGTGTGTGTAAATTATTGGGGGGCTGAGAGCCCATGGGGGAGGTGGAAGAGAGAAGTAATAGTATATATTTGACAAGAGAACAGACAGGAAGATGTTGACATGGAAAGGGAGGGGCCATGCGGAGGTTCATAGAGCAGAGGGTTGACTGGGAAAGGAGACTTACCTAACAGAACATAATGACACGTGTGTATAGGAGTACCATAGTGAAACACATTACTTTGCAGCTTTATTTAAATTAATTAAGTGATATGATTCCTAGAACTGCCTAAAATGAACTGATGGAGATCCAGAGGCTTGTAGTCATAGTTACTCCAAAAGCAGAAACTTAAGGACCAAGTCGTAAATTCATGATCCGCCTAAGATTTCTAGAGACCCACCTTGGCTAGATGAGACACTGTTAATGCATATGAGTTTATTCTGTTTATATTTTTATGCCTTTTGCCCTTAGATTATCAGTACTTTATAGTATTGGCATTATCTCAGCTTTAAAAAAAATAGTTTTAAAAAAAGATGTATGTGTTTGATTGACTTGACTATATGTATGTATGTGCATACAAAGGAAAACATCAGATTTCCCCAGACCTGGAGTTACAAACAGTTATAAGCTGATATGTGGGTGTTGGGAATTGCAACAGGCACTCTTGATTGCCAAGGCATGCCTTCTACCCTCAGCTTCTTTTTCAAAAACACCAGCCAGGCAGGTATATTGAAATTAACTGAAGTGTGGACTCCTGTAGGCCTGAAACAAGCAAGCAAAAAAAAAAAAAAAAAAAAAAAAAAAGTCAGTGAGCTTCAAATATTTTGCTTTTTTTTCATTTGCATTTTAAAACTATGCAGATTACAACTTCCCTATTTGTTTTAGTGGGTAAGGTTGTTTGATATCTGATTTCCATTTAGGCGAGGTGTGTAATAACCCGCCTTCCTGCTAATTTTAGTATGTGCATGCAGACTTCCAGGATATTAGAAATGTAACACTCTTGGGCATTATGCATTTGAGTCAATAAAAGCAGTTCATATATAGTTGCTTTATTTTGACCACTGCCTCAGGAATGTCCTGTAGAAGAAGAAGACCTTTGGCTGATTTTGAACTGCTGCAAGAGTAGCACACAGCCTGATTGATGTAAGCTTCTAGCTCTGGGTTCACCTCTCTCAGCCTCACTTCCTAGTCAGAGTACAAAGCTCAATTGTGCTCTAGATTCCTGCAGTCCTGATTTACATTTCCCTGCCAAGGCCAAGTAGCAAAGACATTCTCCCCACCCTCAAGCTGGAGTGTGAGCATAGGCAGGTGCTAAACTCCTTAATGAGTCTGTGGTGGGAGAGAGGACAGAGTTGAGAGAGGAACAAGCCTAGCATCAAAAGATGTTTCTGGTATGTGTGTCCTGATTTTCAATGATATTTTTAATCTGTCTCAGCGAACCAATGAGATGCCACAGGGAATACTGATTTTACATTTCTTATCATTTTATTTCTAGGTGGAACACCAGTACTCCCATAAATTCACTGTCGTGGTTCGAAGTGCCACCAAAGTAACTAAGGGGACCTTTGGTGACATGCGTGAGTATTTGATTTGTTGTGCGGTTGGCGATGGGGATCATGGCTCAGGAGGTGGTGGTGGGATTACTGTTCAGGTGCTTGATTCCTTGGCAAGCCAAGGGTGTCCCCTCCTCCACTGCTGTTTTCTCTGAATAATAGTTTGAACCATCCTGATGCTGTTTGTCATCTGTCAGAATAGCCATTTGCTTTGGCGTTAGCCGACAGCAACTGCAGTCAGACAAAATGACAATCTCATGACATAGCTCTGTGGAATTCAGAGTTCTATTTCATCCTATTTGGGCAGAGTGCTGAGTCAGGACTTCAAACAGACGGCCTCTGTGAGGTATTGTGCTTATAGGATTAAAAAGTGCAGTGTGTGAGATTCTTCTGCCTCTGAGTGTGTTTATTATGTATGGGATAGCTATAGAAACTGGCGCAGGGCAGCAGCCCGAGGATCATGTTGCATTAGTTTGCTGGCTGTCTACTTTGTTCATGTGCAACAGCAATCTTCCTTATTCTTCTGTGAAGTCCAAAGCTCACGGGTGTGGAGTGCAGAGAAATACATATAAATAGGATGATAGTGAATTTGTGTTTGAAAATTGCCATAGTCTGGGAATGGGTGCCTAAACTCTCTGAAGTGTTGGAGAAACAACCAAAGGGCAATTTAAAAAAAACAGAATACATGGGCAGCATCCTGCTGCTTGTTAGAGGAACACATCTCTCGTTTTGTATTACCTCTGCACTCATATCACTCTCAGCAGAAGAATTTGGACACCAGGTGTGTGGGAATTTTCACTACCAGCGAGTAAACAATTGATTCTGATTAGAAATCAGCAGTGTGTACTCCAATTCAATTCAGTGGGACACAGTTAACCTGAAGCTAATTTTAGATCACACAGGTTGAGGGTTGTATTGTCAAGACTTCTCTCCTCTCCCCATGTATAAGCAAGTTGCAAGTTCCAGCTTTGAACCCGGGACTTGTGACCAACTCATTAGTGAGCAGCATACTCTTAGCCCCTCCCAGCATTCAGTTCATTGGCTCAAATAGTGGCTGTCAGAGCTCAAGGAAATATGTGCCTTTATCACATTATTATGGAGACATCTGCAAGGCACTTAAATGAAGAGACACAGCCAGGCATGGTTGTATAAACCTTTAATCCCAGCACTTGGGAGGCAGAGGCAGGAGGATCTCTATGAGTTCAAAGCCACACCTGATCTACATTGTGAGTTCCAGGACAGCCAAGGCTATGTACTGACTCAGAGAGAGATATACAGAGACAGAGAGACACACAGAGAGACAGAGACAGAATGATAGAGATACTACAGAGATCCGGGCAAATAGAAGAGGAGAGAGAACAGAGTTTCCCTGGTTTCTCCAGGCATCATTCCCTGAGTATCTCTCTAGTTCAGCAGTCTGAAAGCTTTTCAAGTCCTGTCCTTTAGGATTTTGTAAAGACTCATTCATATTTTCTGCTGATAGAACTAGAACCCAGAAGGTCCTCCTCATTAAGAGTTCTTCTTGACCTACCTGGACACCATTGTCCCTCCAGGGTGTGAAACAAGTCTCTTACGAAATCAGTCAAGTTTTATGACCTCCTGTTGCACTAGACTGGCTGGTCAAAGAATTTCTTGATGGCCAAACAGAAAAGTAAATTTTCCGGGATCTGCCTTGGGGTGGGAAATTCTGGTTTCTATGGCTTGTCTGGGAGAAGGGGTCATGGTCCAGGAGCCATGGAGAAGAACAGATTGTTCTTGACCACAGCACATCTTCAGAGTGATCCTGTATGGTGGTACATCTCAGGCAGAAGGAGCCTTGAGAGAAGACTGGCTAGAATAGATCCACCATTGCTAGTGAATGGAAGCAAAGGTATAAACAAGATGGACACACAAGGCTGGGACTGCAAGGTGTAGGAAGACAGGGCCTGGGAGATTATTGTCCACACAATAGGGGAACTGGATGGCGTTGAGCTAGCCAGTCACGGGACTGAGTTCTTACTCACAATGTTCTGACAATAGATTACATGTTTAAAAATAGTTGAATAGTTTGGAGGAGAGTCAGGTTTTGTTTGTTTTTAAAGAATAGGAAGGACTTGAGCTTGCTTGACATATTGATGGTAAAGCCAAGAGAGAAGGGGGCGTGAGTACTAAGGGAGACATGAGGGCTGAGCCCAGGCCACTAGTGACTGCAGGAGAACCAGGAGGTTGGTGGGTGTTAGGATTAAGGAGGATTAGGTGAGAATCTAATGGCATTAGTAGAGCTGAGCATATCAGTGACCATTTCTTTAAAACTAGTCAGAACCGCTGATTTCGATTGTTGAATGTTACACTTTTGTCTGCCCTGCCTAAGGCCACTTGTTAGAGTTGTTTTTATTCTTATTTTACTTTTTACAATTCTTTGACCTTTGTCATTTTAAATCGTAATTTTCAGGGAAGAACAAGAATATATAGCAGATACAGTGCAGTGCCAACAACACTTATTGTTTTTGATATTAGCAATTATGCCTTGGAGAGACTGGCAGCTACTTTGTTCTCCACCGACCCAGAACCCTTAGTCAAAATGGCCTAGGAGTTTAACAGGTCAACGGTTAGATGAAAAGGCCTCTCTCTCTTCCTTCTATTAAATACTGTGTCCATAACTTGCTAGCCATGCAAACACTCAAGCTGATTTGATTTTAGCAAACAGCTATTCTTGTTTCAGTGCTGATTCTATCCTGTAGACAATGAGTGTGGCTATGCTTGGGATGTGGCTCAGACTCACTGTGTATATGCTCATATCAGAGTATAGCTGTGTGGACTGTGATAATCTAGCCTAATAGTACAGACTCTGACTGTATAGCAGCTGATAGTCTCATCTTTCATGAGCTGGATTCCTTTGGAACCTGAGAGATTATTTACTGTGTTTACTCTGGAAATTAGATTAATGAGAATAAGACTGTGTTGGTTTCTGTGCTCTTAGTGGATATGACACAGGTTAGATAGACCACTGAGCTCCAAATGTGCTTCTTTTAAAGTAAAGGGTCCATGGAAGGAACAGCCCCTGGATATAAGTGAAAGGCCAGAGTATTTTGCCTATGATCATGTATATGTCTGTGGAAGTCATAAGAGGGGTCTAGTTTCCTGGAATTGGAGTTGCAGATAGTTGTGAGTCACCATGTGGGTGTTGGGAATACAATGTCAAGGGTAGCAAGCACACGTAACTGCTGAGGCAATTTCCATCCTCAACCTAATTCAATCTCATGCTTCCTACATTTATTTAAATGGAAGAATATCATAAAGCTCTGCATGTTGGTAAAGAAGATTGATGGCTAGCATTTTTACTATTTGATGTTTTTGAGGGATGGGGCATTATGACAACTTATAATAGCAGTTAATGATGCTACAAAGGTAGGAATACATAGGGAAAGGGGGGGAGCCCAAAGCCCCCAAACCAACTTAATTGTCTAAAAAGGGAGGCATTACACAGGGCCAAAGCCTTACGTCTGAGAAGCTATAGGAGGCTACAGTGAGGAAAGGGGTAGGATCCTCATCTGAAGTGATGAACCTGAGCTGTCCCAATCTCCACATAAGCCAACCTCAGCATGTTTTTTTGCAATACCTCTTCAGAGACAAATACAGAAAGCTATAAAAGTATTTGAAGATCATAGAACTATTACAAACATCTAAGACCCAGCAAGTCAGGATTGCAGAACTCTACACTCTGTTCTGTTTTCTTGGGTCTATATTTAAAAACAAATTTTCGTATGGATGAAGAAGGGGAGACAATGCTGCTGTGTTTCTTTTGTATGGTTGTCTTTCTCGAGGTGACTATATATCAGGTAGCTATTTCTTGATTTTAGATATACTAATTCATACTTATCTTTATTTTATCTACTGATGAATTATCCTATTCTTTCTTATTTTATTTTTCAAGACAGGATTTCTCTGTGTAGACTTCACTGCCCTGGAACTCACTTTGTAGACTAGGCTGGTCTCATCCTCACAGAGATTCATTCCCCTGACATTGCCTCTTGAGTGTTGGGACTAAAGGAATGTGTCACCATTACCAGCAGATTATCCCATCCTTAATAGACATACTTAGAAAAATCCTTCTGCATTGTCTAAGTGTCATAAAAATCAGAGGTATCCCATCAGCTACCATTTTAGCAATAAGAGATAACTTTTGTTTTGAATGAGGTTAATAACAAAATTGACCTGGAACTCACCATGCAGCTAGGTTGGCCTTGAACTTGCTATCCTCCTGTGTCAGCCTTCTTGGTGCTAAGATAACAGGTGTATACCACCACATCCTACTCCAAACTGACATTTTAGTCATAACCCCTTCTGTCTCGGGGCTTTTTACCTCTGGGTCAGCCAAGAACAAGATAGTTGCCAGTCTCTCTTGGGCATGGCTGCTGATGATAGAAGAATTAAAGGCTGATACTACTATGTATTGTCTATACCTCATGTCTCAGTGCCAACCACAGTCTGTTTTATTACGGTCAAGGTTGATAGAAAGGCAGTTTGAAGTTCAAATTTGTATCTGACTAAAGATCATTGCCACATTCTGACTTCTAAAATTAGCAGCTCCTGTTAAATTGGTATACTTTTACTTTTGAGGTCACATTCATTTATTTTAGATGAGACACGTCACAGGCAGCCTTTATGCTTAGGTTAGGAGCTAAGGGTTGGTGGGTGTGACACTCACTTTGGCTTTGTTCCTTTGCTTTGCTACCAGAAGGTATGCATGGCATGTGAGCAATGGCCACAGTGATGGCAGGATTTCAGTGAGGAAGAGTTTTTATTCTTTTCATAGAGTTTTAGGAAAATATTATTTTATTTTGAATGAGGTTATAGCAACATTGAGCTCCTAATTTTTGAGTAGCTATCCTGTTTGTAGGTTTGGGGTTGAATAAATCTCCCTAAAACATGTTTTTGGGATCTTAATATACATGTGATCACTAGTGAATCTTATTAAAAATACAGATTCTGACTCAGTAGTTTTATCAAGTAGATGAAGGTATGGGCATTGAGGATCCATTGAGCACTTTCAGGAGTCAAGTTCTGGGACAAGGCTTGTTTCTGTTTGTCTTTACTCATCCTGAGGTATACAGATTCCATATTCTAGAGTGGAGCAATGGTCCAAATGCTTTCAGTTTTTTTTACTGGTTTTACTTTTTAAAATAAATACCATAAAGACCTTATTACCTTTATGTCATTGTCCAGTTCATACGAAGACTGCCTACTTATGTGACTCACAACATTACCACCAAGAAGACGGACAGAAACAAACACTAAGACTTTAATCCTGCATCACAATTACATTCTTCAATCCTGAAGTTTGTTCTACTGTAATCATGATTACACCGCATTACTATCCATAAAATTATTGTTCCGAAGACTTCAGTATTTACTCAAAGTCAAGTGCCCAAATTTGTGTCAGGTCCTATATGCACATGAGTATTCACAAGCATCCTTCCTGCTGGGTGTGAGAGACTCCTGGTGTTGAATGTTCCCTCAGTTTATTTTGTGATTACATTTGCCAGGTACTTTCTCTGCTTTTAACCACTACAACATTGTAAAATTAATTTTATTCACCTGTGGAAGTAGCTTTAGTTGAGACAAGGTAATAAGAGAGTGTTGATTGTTTAATGTTTAGATTAATCTTTGCTATCGTCATTTTTATGTATTGTCAGAGCATATAAAGTTCACTGCCAGAATGCAAATGTTTTAAAAGATTTATTTATTTGTATGTGTGGAGGGGGGGAGGGAAATGAGAATGTGTGCTCCTGCACCTGTGGAGGCTAGAAGCTTGTATCATGTGACCTCTACTCCACCTCTCCTTTATATCAGGGGCTGTCTTAGAACCTGACAGTTTGAATTTTCTTGGCTAAGCTGGAAGCCAGTAAGCCCTAGTGATCTTCCTGGCTCTGCCCCTCTTGATGCCAAGAATACAGATGTGTGTAGAACACCTGGTTTGTTACATGGTGCTGGTCTAAATTCAGTCCTCAGAATTTCTCAATAAGTGAGCCATCTCTTTAGTGCCATGGAAGAGTTAAGTGTTTCAGACTACATGCCTTCACATGGAAATTCATAACATGCACTGTTTGTACTACTAGCTTTTGGCCTTGAGAGAAGACATTTGCTGCAGCTTCATTAGTCTTCAGGGGACAGACACATTTAAGGAGGAATCATCAGCAATTGTGAATCGTTCCTTAAATAATGCAGAGCAAACAACTCTGACATTTTAGAAATAACCATTAAAATTTTTTTAAAAATGGTTTTGGCTAAATGGCCATGTATAATGTGATTATTAAGCACAAAATGTTTGCAAATACTCACTTAGTTTGAATCATACTGTGTTGTATTTTTTTGGGCCAATGAATAATTGTTCTTAACACATCGCTGTATCTTGGTGTGGCTTTTTGTGTTTATATTCAGGGAAAACAAAGAGTCACTTCATGTGTTTCTAAATCACATTAAATTCGCTTCTGAGCCTGTTCTGGTCAATTTGACACAATCTGGGGTCATCAGGGAAGCACTGGACAGGTGATACTGGGTCATAAAGCAAAGCTGACTGAGCAAGGCATTGTGATCCAGTCAGTCAGCAGCATTCTTCTATGGCCTCTGCTTCAGTTCCCACCTCTAGATTCCTGCCTGCCTTGACTTCCCTTTGTGATGGGCTATAAGTATAACATGACATAAACCCCTGTTCTCCTGACTTGCTTTTGGTCCTGGTGTTTTATCACAGCAATAAAAAGCAAACTTAAGACCAAGCCCCAACTCATTAGACATAAGGGGAGTGTGAGTGGCCTTCCTTTTTCTGTGGAATGCACGAATTCTCAGTATTAAGAATTACCTGTACCATAAGAGGAAGAAGGCTTGCTATAAGCATTGGTAGTGATAACCATTGGCTTCCAATCTTCAGTTCATGTTTTTATGGATCATAGCCTTCTGTTTTGGACAAGAGATGAATGCCCCTATGTGAAGAATTTTCTATAGTTTGTACAGCTTTAGAGAGAACTTGTAAACATCCCAGGGTAATGGTCTTAGATGATAATAAGTGTCAGTTCTTACCCCTCACCTTGTTTGATAGTCTCTTGTCATTGCATTAGACCCAGGCTACCTGACCTTCTCACTGTGGGAATGTTGAGACAATGTCTGGTTATCTGTGTGTTCTGAGGAACAAGACCTACATCATCATGATTGCAAAAAAGTTTGTTATTTATTTTTAACCTACTGAGCCATCCACAGCTACCACAGCTACCTTTTCCAGCCCTGTCTCTAAAGCAGCCACCTAAATCCCACCTGTACAATCATGTAGTTCAAGCCTTTTCAAAAGATCATAACTTCTAATAATTCCCTGTGAATGGAAGCTTAGACTTCAGTTTCCCTCGTGGTAAATATTGGCATGGGAGAAGAGGTCTGTGTGGACAGAGATTTTCTATTTAGTATTTTGAGCAACTTCAGATAAATTCCCATAAAGAAATGTGATCCCCTGGCCTGTATCTGTTTTGAGTTCCACATTGATGAGAGGTTCTGGAAAAGAGGTAGTTATATTTGATGAACAAGCACAGAACTGATATGTGGGCTGCCACTAACCCTGTGTCTCTGGACATGTTATGTGTCCTCTTTACCTACACCTTGCTATAGTTGGACTTTCCTTTGGGCCTCCAGCTTACAAACAATGACATGGAGATTTATTATTAATTATGAAAGCTTGGCTTTAGCCTAGGCTTTTCCCCAACTATCTTTCAGAATTTAAACTTGTATTTTTAGTAATCTACGTTCTGCCACATGGCTTTTACCTCTCTCATCTATATGACTTGCTTGTTCCAAGCTGCTGTGGTGTCTCTGCATGCCTAGATTTTTCCCCTCTTCCTCTCTCACCAGAAATTCTGCCTATTTTTAATTGTCTAGCTATTGACCATTCAGCTCTTTATTAAACTAATAAGAAAGTGCTTGGCAGAGAACATCTTCACATTGTCAAAAAGATATCCCACAACATCATGCTCTCTTTATCATGGAGATGTGAGCATTTGAGTTAATATATGTCGAGTAGCTAAACTGAGTGTTTAATGTAGTTTAACTGAGTGTAGAACTGTTCCCTGCATCCACATAAAAAGATGTAAATACTCTTAAGCATCTTCGGGACAACAACAAAAAAATCTGTTTTGAATAGTCTGTGTTTCTTCCACTTTCCTTTTTAGAGATAAGTTTGCATTGTGAATTTCTCTGTTGAGAAATCTTTGGATTCTTCTTTCTCAACTTGAGAGAAAGAAATAGAATGGCATTTTTCTTGACAAGCTTCTCTTGCCAACATGTTGCCTCCATTACAGGCTTCTTCACACTATCACCTTCATGCACTTGTTAGACTAGGCCTCTGGCTCGCTTGCTGTTGTTTTTAAAATTAGTGCATAGCCCTAAGTCCAGCCCACAATTAAGATGTTATGGAATACGGAGAAAATAAATCAGATTGATGAGCTGTTCCTTCTGAATCATGCTCCTTTTACTATCTCATTGAGAAAAGAATTGGAAAAAGTTTTATATTCCTTACCTCTGCAGATTATAATGCCACTGTTATTTCTGTGTAAAACTTATTGGAATTTTTCAGAGGCACATCATGCATAAATCTTTATTAACAATTTTGTAATTAATTATGAAGTTTTAAATCTTATTCTTCATAACTGGCTTTGCTGTTTCCCATTTGTGGCTCTAAAGTGTGCATTTGGTAATTTGTTTCTCTACGGTCAAGAGAGAAACAGGTTATGGCTGAATATGAGTTTTATAAGAGTTTACTAATGTCTTTGGAATGTTTTTGAGTCCACCCAAAAGGTTCAAGGGCTCTAAATCTAATGAAATTATTTCCCAGTGGTCATTTCATAGAAGATAATTTCAAGATGAGTCAAGTGTCCCATAACATGTTTATCTCACATGTCTTCACTCTACGTGACAATGAAGAGAATATGTTAAGAGTGGAGAAGTACCAAGTGCAAAAATGGAATGTTTTCCTCATCTCTTTAGAATGTCACATGCTATGTAAGTTGTCAAGTGGCTTTATGAGTGCATTTCGACACTTTCCTCTATACTTATATTTTAAGAGGCGGTGTTGTTGTTTGTGTGAATTTAGGCCTGATGGATTCAACTAACAATCCTGTTGTGCATTTCAACGACATTGGCTGGGTGGAATTTCACCCAGTTTGTGGAATTTCACCCCATTTATTCAGTAGACGTGTATTACAATAATCTATGTATATATAGGAGGCAGAAAAAGAAAAAAATACATTACCAATTCCAGTAGGGACACAATGCACATGTTCTGCTTTGCAAGTCCCGGCTGTCAATTATCCATGTCACACCAGCTGTCAATTATCCATGTCACATATAGGAGCATCTTCATCTTTATGCTCCTGCTTTTGTTTTCATCTGTACTTTGAAATGCTAATGCTCTATCAAGTGGGAACCTAGCTCATTTTCAAATCTCTCTTGTTTGAGTCATACTCAGCTTTTTTTTTTTTTTCTTGCATGTGCTAAATGCATTCATTTTTCTGGAAAAGCTTATTCTGCTTCTCTATCTAAAAGGCTCTGATTAAAATATAAAGGAATTAAAAATGAGTTTAAATGTTTTTTAAATTTCCAAAGAAAAATACTTCTTTTTTGAGACAGAGCATTTCCAGTGTAATAGCTCTGGCTATCCTGTAGCTTACTTTTTAGACCAGGCTGGTCTCAAACTCACAGAGATCCTCCTGCCTCTGCCTCCAAAGTGCTAGGAATGAAGGTGTGAACTACCATGCCCTGTGAAAAGTACTCTCTCAAAGTTTCTGTTTCAAAGAAAATGATAAGCAGAACTAAATTTTTGTTGTTTTTATAAGGCCATTTTACTTATGTCTCTGTGATCACATTTTGTAAGGAAACAAAAAATACCTTTGTAGTAACTCTCATGTCTGCAGAGACAGCTCAGTTGGCAATGAACTTTCTAGAAGCACAAGCTTGAGAACCTCGGTTGGATGCCTGGCACTCAAGCCAAAAACTGGGCATAATGGCTTATAATACTAGAACTGGAGAGATAGAGATGGGTGGATTTCTGGAGCTCACTGACCAGCCAGCCTACCAAGTCCTTGTGTAAGTTCCACATTAAAAATAAGGCAAACAGCTCCTGATGAGCAAAATTTGAGACTGACTTCTGGTCTCTACACTCACATGCTCACTTATACACATATACAGAGTAATGCTCCAGAAATTCTTACAGAGTGTTAGAAACTATTAATTTATTTATATTCTCTAACTGTATCAATTCAGATATCTAAGAATTCTTCTCTCTTGTAGGCAGTAATGTCACCTTTTCATTAGAACAGAAGTTTTCATCTTTGACATACTGATGCCTGAATTAGATAATTCTGTGTTCTGGACTGCTATTTCTTGCCTCAATCTGCAGGATGCTAGGAGGAATCACCTGGAATTGAATCCTCAATTTCAATGAAAGTGTTTCTAAACATAATGTTATGAGCCTTGAGAGGGAAACTAACTCATTAATTGGGGCTGGCTTATAGCTGAGAGGTTTATTTCATTATCTTCATGGCAGGAAGCAAGGAAGCATGCAGGAAGGCATGGTGCTGGAGAAGAAACTGAGAGCTTTGTTTCTTGAACTGCAGGCAGCAGAAGGATACCATGTGCCACACTGAGACATAGAACAAGCATAGGAGATCTCAAAGCTCCTGTCTACCATGACACACTTCCTCCAACAAGGCCACACAAACTCCAGTAAACCCACATCTACTACAACAAGGCCACACTTCCTAATAATGCCACTCCCTGTGAGCCCAACATTCAAATGCATGAGACTATAGTGGCCATTCCTATTCAAATCACTACAGAGATGTATGTGTACTGAGCCTGTTGAAAACATGGATTTTAATTGCTGGTTTCATCTCATAGGAAAGCAGAGCAGTCAATTTCTTGTCTAGGAAAGTACCAAGTAAATAAGAGAGTATGTAAGGACCATCTCATTCCCAATATTCCCAACTGTATGTCTTTGGACTCTTACCTTGAACATTTTTGGAATGGTGGCTCTGATAACTTAACTTTCAACATGGAGAGAAACAGTTCACAAGTTGAGATATAGTTTCTGTGTATTAGAACAAGAATTACTGCCCTCAATATGCATAAATAGATTGTGTAAAATATGGAGGTTCTCAGAGCATGATTAGTCTGGTTCTACTGTTAACTTGCAAAAGTAGCATTGCAGTGTGTGATTAAAAAAAAAAAAAAAAAAAAAAAAAAAAGGAGTCGCTGACCACTGTAGAGCCTGGTCTTGATAAGGGGCCTTTCTAGTTTGTTCCTTTTTCCCCCCACCATGTTTAGACCTGGCTTTGCAGGAAACCAAGGTTAAAAGGTATGGTTCAGAAATGTAAGCATGCTGGTGTTATGAAGAGTGCCTCTGCATTAGCCATTGCAGGATTATGTTATGTCCAAGGTAAAGTGGTGCTTGGTGAACTGGGGTAGTGGTGTGAGGGAAATTATTACTAAAAAGCTAGATAGAAGGTTCATCTCTAAGATGAAAACTAAGACTTTGGAGATAGATCAACTGTAAAAACTCTGAGGAAAGGAATATGAGTCTCCTTTCTTACTCCAGCAGCTATAAATGATGATATCACAAGGTCAAATAGGAAAATCAGGAACAATGACAAGTTTTACATCCAGTTTCTGTTCCGTGTTGTGTTTAGAGAAAGAGGGATGGAAAGGCTGTGGCTTCAGTTTGTGCATATTGAGTAAAGGATTTCCAAGGCAGTCAGAACAGATTTAAGGCTTCATAAAGGAGCTAGACCAAAGATGTGGCTGAGACAACAATGCTTTGTATAAGGCAGAGCCCCTCTTAAAGAACCGTTAAAGAAAATCTAGAGGTGACGTAGCATGATTGGAAGGAAAAAATCCTTTGAAGTCTTTACTCAGCAGCAAGGTTTTATAAAATACTTGACACCTCTCATGTCTTTACCACCCTTGCAGCCTTGTGGGAAAGAAGAAATACATTTTGGCTGCCACTGAAACTCCAGTCATGAAGTGTAAGACCTGAGATGAATTATACAATAGAACTCTATAAAGAATGAGGTCATATTATGTGTTTAAAAATAGTTTTAAAGTTTTATTTTATTTTTAATTAAATGTGTGTGTGTGTGTGAGAGAGAAAGAGAGCATGTGAGTGCAGATATGTTGTGCAATATTGTTTTTGTATACTCTGAAGATTTGCCACTCAGATTGGTTTAATAAAAGTACTGAACAGCCAATAGCTGGGCAGGAGTTTTTTCAAGGCAGAAAGATTCTGGGAAGAAGAAGGGCAGAGATGCAGGAGTCATCAGCCAGAGATGAAGGAAGCAAGAAAGCAGCATGGGCAGGACAGTGTAAAGGAAATAAAGCCACAAGGTGAAAATTAAACGAATAGAAATGGGTTAATTTAAGTTATAAAAGCTACTTAGAAACAGGCCTAAGCTATCAGCTGAGCTTTTACAATTAATAAAAGTGATTTAGGAGCTCACAGGAGGGACAGGAAACTCCACCAACACAGGTGCCCGAAGAAGAAAGCTCCAGAGTCTTCCAAGCTGGAGCCACAAGCTGTTATTTCATGCATTGCATGGAGTGAATGTTCGGCATTGAGACCCGATCTTGGGTCCTCTGTAAGAGTAGTGTGTGCTTTCAACTCCTGATCCATCACATTACTTCCAGCCCTGGATTAAATATTTTTTTATAACTGTAAATAACTGTGATAACTTCTTTGCAAATTATTCTATATATGTCAATATAAGCAAATCTTCTGTTGTTAATGGTGGACCAAAAGAATAAGGCCCAGTTTATATCCTGTGTGCTAGCTCTTATTTAAGTAAAGATGAAATTAGGCAAAAGTATTCTATGGTGATAGAGAACACAGTAGAAGTTACTGTTATGGAGGGAGAGGGGACTACTCCCTGGGTAGTCTGTGTTTGAATTTCAGTCCTGATGTCATGGGTGGAAGTCAGATTATAAAAATGAGCAATCTTGCCAGCTATGATCTCCTATCTTTTTATTCTTTAGACAAGAGTTCAGATTAAGAAATGGACTAAAATGTTTATTTTTTCATTTTGAAATTTATGGCTAAGTGGTATTGCTGACTATACTGTCCAAGGGGCTATGGCTGCTATGGCAACCACTCATACCCTAGAGCACAAGTACCAGCACAGACTGGCAGTCCCCAAAACTGGAGGGGGTCCTATGTCTAATTGCCATTGTTACTATTATAAAGCTTTTAAAGACATGCCAATATTTGGGAACATTTATAGGCATATCTTTAAATAAATTACTACTTACTATTTGGTTTTTCTAGTTTGATGATAGTTGAAAATATTTAATATTAGTTTATAATCAAATATCAGTATAATCTTATATTATAGTTAATGTAATATACATAAACTATAATATTAACTAACTAATTAATATAGTATTTACTTAAATATCAGTTCATGACCTCAAACAAATTGCAACCAGCATATCTACTTTACTTTATTCTTGGAGATAGTTTTTGTGTTCATGTGGCTACCTGAAAATTTATTTGCTGGTTCAAGAGAAGCTGTTGTGGTTAACTGGATTGTGCTTAATCCAGTGCATGGCAGAATAATACCTGTATAGAAGGCCAAGACTTTTGTTATTTTTCTTATGCCAAATGTTTATATAGGTGTTACTATATTGATATTGTTTAGTTTAATCTTATATCTTATGTCCTAGGCTTTGAATTGTGTGGTGTGTATAAAAATTATCTGATTATATTATAAAAAAAGCAAATTTCTAAGACAATCTGAAGATTCTCATGGGAGATGAATTTTTTCTCTTTTCTTTTCCTCTCTGTTCCTCCTTCCCTTCTCTTCCTTTTACTACTATTTGATTCTGTGATGAGCTCGAGGCTTTACACAGTTACATAAAGCCACAGACAGTCCCAGTTCCAGTCTGCATGCTTTCCCAGCCAGTGCAGATAATTCTGGGAAGGTAACTCAATGTTCTGAAACAGAAAAAAAAAAATATACAGCTTTAACCCCACTACCGCTGATGGGGAAAATGACTTTGTGTTTCTGGGGACCCCTCTTTTTGAGATCTTTGGCTTTTTTATTCCTCATTCCCAAATCAGAAAATTACTCATCCACTTTATTTCAAACAAGGAGTAAAATGGAAGTGAAAGGGCAATGGATGCTTTTTAAAATAGAATTAGGAATTCAGGGGCTGCCCTGGCTCCAGTCATGAATCTCATCATCTATAACCCGGAGAAAGCCGAGTGACAGAAAAATCTATTAGAACTTTAGATAGGCCCTCCTTACTAAAGTTTATAAGTAAGTTTTGGAGCCATGGTATTCTGAAGCTATTTCTGGTGCGTGTTGTTTCATGTCATCTTTATGACAGTAAAAATGGTCTTTATCCTGTGCACCCATCATTTTTTTTCTGTCAAGATGTAGATAAAGGATGAAATGCAAGAGAGCTTCCACCCACACATATCTTTGCTTCATTACTTGTTCTACTGGAAATAATTTAAGTAACCACTGGTTACTGATTAGTGGTTCAATATCAACCAACAGCCCTACGGTTATTAATTTACAAAGTCATGTAGTAGATCTGTGGCACAGGGGGTTCTTTTCTTGCCTTTTATTTTTTTTTAAATGCATTTCTAGGATTTTCTCTTAAGCACTGAGCTATGTGGTTCCTGTCAAAGTGGACTGATTTTCCTTTTCACAGATTCAAAGTGTGCCACTTTCCCATTCATTTCTATAGATTATATGCCATGGATTTGAATGTTAAGATTCCCTTTCTTCCTGGAGTCTCTCCCTAAGATGTAGTGTCTCTTGGTTTACACGATTAGCAGCGATGCACAATTTGGAGCTGTTACCAATCTGCTAGCTACTCTCATCTGTCCATCAACCTCTGACATTTTAATTCTGAAGTCTTTTGCTGGAGAAGGAACAGGAGAAGGTAGAAAATGTGTCATTCTTGTCAAACATTTTAAACTATTCACTTTGACTTTATTTAAAAATAAAAGAAATACTAGCAAGACAAAAGTATACTATTGAACTGGCTTCTGCGTTTTCAAAATGTCTTTTGATATTTTGACATGCAAAGTTGGTATTAGTATCTTTTAATATTGCTTTCCCTTTTGTTTTTGTCTAAGTTAGAAGGATCTAAGTCAAGGCAAGCCCTGAGAGCTTACACTCACTGACAATGATCATGTTATTATTTATTTATTTATTTATATTTATTTATTATGTGGTGATATTACATCATGCACCCAATCAAACTCAGTTATCAGTTCTCTCAGATTCATACCCACTTTTTATGATCTCCCTATTTACAAAAAAAGCTCATTCATGGTGCTCATTTACTTACTGGAGCATAATTAAACTCCCTGTGGCCAGATCCTTAAAGAAAACAAATCTTTCCTCACCCACACCCCTGCCAGAGGCCATCAATGAAGAAGTGAAGCACTGTGTCATTAAAGACAAAATATATAGCAACATTAACACAAGTATGTGATGTTCAGTGTTCATAAGTCAGCTAAAGATGATTATTTGGTTTTATGTTTGAGCAGGTAAAATACATCTGTCAACTTTATAAGTCCATATGGATGACACAATCAAACTGTTATATCATTATATATCCATGGATGGTCATGTTATTAACTGATACTTTCCACTTCCATTTGCTACTTACTTTTCCTATATCGTTTCTTCCAAGCAACTCTACCCTCTGCTTCCCTTTCTGTATATGCTCTGTGACTTCTTCCTCCTCTGAGACTTGGATGAAGGGCTGGAGAGATAACCCAATGGTTCAGAGCACTTGTTGCTCTCTCAGAGAACTTGGGTTCAATTCTTAGCATGCACATGGTAGCTTATAACCATTTTCCCTCCAGTCCTAAGGGATTTGATACCATCTTCTGACCCTCATGGACACCAGGCACACATGCAGTGGATGTACATACATGCAGGCAAAATTCTTATGCCCATAAAATAAAATAAAAACATTTTGAAAAAGACAAATGTAGAGCCACAAATAGAAATTTCTCCACCTATGATTTGACCTGATTTTTGCATAAGCACCTGGGTGAGTGAGATGGGAGTCACCAGTGTGGTGTGCCTGCTTGTCTCCCATTTACTTTGGTGTTAAAATTAGGCTGTTTGTATTTGACTCACTTTCATAATTCATATCTACAGTTTAGGGCTTGGCTCTTTATCAAAGTGAAAATGATTTTTGACAGGCAGTTCCTGGCATTCAGTCAGAGCTTGAAAGTGTATTAAATGAATGAATGAGTGAATCTTTACCATCCATATGCCTCCCCTTCACATATAGATTTTATATCCTACAGTGGGAATTTTAGTGGGTTTACTTTACATTATCCTTTTAATAATATGGGAAATATATTAGAAAACACTACCCCTGCCAGATGGCCTTGTCAAAACAGATTGATAAACAGCTATGTTCCTTCTTTTTTGTTTTTATTTTTATGAAATAAAGTCTCATTTTTTATCCATGTATCCCCTTGTTCAAACTCTCTTCTGTCAGATGAATATTGTCTTTGAAGTCATGTATTTACTTGTACATCACAGAGGAAAGCCCATTTTTCTTTACAATCTTTGGATGCCATGGCTGTTTTAAATACATTGATTTGCTCCTGGTTTTACACCATAAACTCTGGAGAATTGTGTAGAAGCAAAAGGAGCAAGGTGAGATGTGGAACCAGCCCTGTGCATTTCTCTTACCATGCTTTATGGCTGCCTTGTTGTTTCTTAGTTTCTCTTCTCTGGTCTAGGAAACAACTGCATTAGAAAAGCAAAGAAATGTCTATTCTCCAAAATGGAATTTTAACTGTTATCAGAAACTGCCCCATGTCCATGTGACAGTACATTAAAGATGAAGAGCCCTGCACCACACTTCACCTACTCATTGCTGTTTTGGGGGGCTTGAATGAATTTTTATAAAAATTCTGGAAATTTATCTTGTACCCTTGCCTTGAAATTTTCTGTCTTTGTCCAATGTCACATGAGCTCTGAGGTAGAAAATTAAATATAAAACAACTCCAAAGGTCATTTCATTTTTGGATCTTTCTACAATCAGGACAAAAAATAGCATATGTTTTAAAAAGTCTAATGAGCTAATACCTTTGGAGTGTGAATGTGCCTCTTTAGGGTATACACCCAGAAGTGGTATTGCTGGGTCCTTGGGTAGATTGATTCTCAATTTTCTGAGAAACCTCCATATTGTATTCCAAAGTGGCTGGATAAGCTTACAATCCCACCAACAATGGAGGAGTGTTCCCCTTGCTCCGCATCCTCTCCAGCATAGGTCTATAGGAACACCTGACTCACTCTTGAGGGAGGGGGGACAAAACTGGATTTGGCCGGGAGTGAAGACTGATCCAAGCATTGTTGGGCCAGTGTGACCATAGGACTGTCGGCTCCCTGCCAATGGAGGGGATGGGGAGTTGCAGAGAAGAAAAATGATCAGATGTGGTGGGAGGGGGAAGAGACCTTCAATAAGGATATACAGGGATGGAAAAAAAAATTCAGAGAGAAAGCTGAACACAAAGAAAATATATGTGTAGTAATCTTATTTGCATTTCCACCCTTGATAAGCCATGCTTATGATTATTATCCTCTGTATAGTTATTGTTAACTCTTTGGCATTTTTTTAAAATTCTTTTTACTGTTTTTTTGATAAATACAAAATAAAGAAGAAAAAAAAAGTCTAATGATTAATAGAATAATGAGCAGTGATTAAAAGAGTAAGTGAAGAACATTAGTTGCATTATTTGATGCAAAATTTACTGAAAACAAGCTATATGTGGATGATTTTATTTATTATTAACCATAGAACTCTCTGAACTCTAGATGCTGACTTGTTTGCCTTCCTGGCTTTTGCTTCTTTGCTCCTTTTCAGAGCTCTTGGTCTCTGCCTTCTACTGTGTAGACATCTACTGATTACACTGGCCCAGTGTTGATGGGGTACAGGCAAGAAGCTTGTTTTATTGGATCTTTATTAGACCTCTTTATTAGACCACCATTTCTACTGGCCTTTCTTTTCATTATTTATATATACACACATATATATATATATTTTAATTTTCTTTGATTATCTTTTGTTTAACACCTTTCTTCCTCAGCAGTCAGGTTGGCCCTCTTCTTGTGGTCTAAGGAGAGTGAGTACCAGGACATATACATACCACACTGTCTGTAAAGCATCCTGTCAGTGAGCATGACCTAATTATTCATGAGGGTCTTGGTGCAGACCAACTCATTATTAGATGCATTTTAGACAGTATCATTGATCCTCACTTTGTGAGTATAACATAGGGTTATAGGTGACATTTGTGAGATCCAGTTGCAGGGCACACTCTTTATTCCTTCCTCCAACTTGGGCTGTTGTATGTAGTAGGGATCAGTCGTGTAAGTAGCAGAACAGCTCAGCTTATATTTCTTTTTTCTCTGACAGGGCTCTCTCTTGATTCCAATCTTTCAGTACCTATGCCAGTTGCCCTGAGTGATGCCCATTGCTTTGTGTTGGCTGAAAATTTTTATATTAATAGACCCTTATTTTCTTGTCCCTCTCTGTCCAATTTTTCTTTCTGTGAAACTTCGTGTTTGATAATCTCTTCCTTATTTCTTAGTGACCAGATGTCATTAAAGCCACGGCTGATGTAATTAGATGACCCAAATTTAAGATTTTCCACTGACCATTAGCCGTAGGACAGAGGATAGATTGCACGATATCTCTCAGTTCCTGTTCATTTCATAATATGCACTAAAGTGGATTACTCACTGTATTGTAATGTGGGATTCAAATTAAATAAGTATGTGCTGAAAACAATGACAAAGGACTGTCATATAGTTATTGATATTTGTGGTTACCAGTTACAATGGCCACTTGGGAAAAAGATGTGTTTAAAGTGGCAGACCTTATATTTTACTACAGCAGGTTTTTACTACTAGATTGTGAAAGCATAAAGGGAAGAGATGTCCCTTGTCTTCAAGTTATATATGGTCTCTTAAGATAAGACAGGTGTATCATTTCATAAATGCAATAAAAATATAAACAATTTCAAAAGATTATCAAAGGATTCAGTGGACTCACGAAAGAGGGAACAGTCACTGTTTATAGTGTTTGAGTCACTTAGTATAAATGTAGTGGGAATAATGTAAAATAGCTCCCTTACATGCAGCTGTTTCTGTGTTTAAAAGAACACACACAGGCATGACTCAAGTGGACTTTTATGTGACGACACGGAAAAGGCTTTCATTTCTGAAGACATATCACTGTAATTTGAGTAAATACTGCCATAATACGTACAGGTTGACTGCAAGTAGGAATCCTGCCTCTTAGAGCTGTCCCAGGCAACCTGTCAGCAGCAGTACCCCTCCTCATAATGACCTTTGTTACATTGTTTGGTAAGCAAAACAACAAGTTGATTCTTCGGATGTAGATAAATCTCAGGATCTTGAGCCTCTGATCTTGTTACCATCACGGTCCTGTTGTGAGGGTCATGCCATAGGATTAAGTGAGTGAGGTTCCTGTCATTGTGGAGTAGCTGGCCCTCAAGATGAATGAATTTCTGCATAGATTGCTTTATAAATTTTTTTTTTTGCATTGGTCTGTAATTGAAGGAAGAGGCAGACTTAGTATATGATGTGGATGTTGAGTTGTATATGATCACATTCTGGTTTATAGTAATGCAGGCTTACTGGAAATAAGTAAAAAGCTGGACAGCATGAATTACACTTTTGCTCTTCTCTTTCATTTACTATCCATAGTTGACACTCCAGATCCTTATGTGGAACTCTTCATCTCTACAACCCCTGATAGCAGGAAGAGAACAAGACACTTCAACAATAACGTAAACCCTGTGTGGAATGAGAGCTTTGAATTCATTTTGGACCCTAATCAGGAAAATGTTTTGGAGGTAAGTGAATCATCTGGGGGCTGTGGGCAGTGCTTATTCCTGTGGAGAGAGATGCCTTTTCTCTTCCTCACTGTCCTCTTTCTCCTCCATTTGCTGTGGCTATCTGTGAGTTGGGTGCCATGCTTGCTGAGCCTTTAAATAGTACATGGGAAGTGAGGTCACACAGAAGGTCAGGATGCTTGTGCCCTTTGGAGAAGATGTGTTTTCTGTTCTGAAGATGAGGTTTAAATATATACAGATATAAATATTATCAATTGCTTTAAAGATAGATTTACATGGATGTTTTTCATTGCAGCAGTTGTATTAGTTTTCCGTATCAATTTCTTGTCCATCTTTCAAAACATCAAAAATAACATTCCATCTTTGTAAATAATGGTCAGTTAGAAATATGTAAAACTTACTTCTTTAAATAGAAATGCCATATTAAGAAAGAAAAAAAAGAGAAAGTATTGTTGTGTATTAAATATTGAGACCTTTATGGCATGTGTGTTTTGTAGAATGGACTGTAACTGAAAAACAAAATAAAAACATGAGGACCTTAAGGGTCTGAAAAACATTAAATACTTTATTTTTTTAATTAAAATTTTAAGACAGGCTCTTGCTTTCATGTCTGGCTGACACAGAACCTGCTGTGTAGACCAGACTGGCCTCAAACTTCAGATATCGACCTGCCCTGCCTCTCTGGCATTAAAAAGTTTATGTAACCTAACCTGGCCTAGAACATTATTTTTTTAATGTGGTAAACAATTTTTTAGTATTTTGTTTTTTAATTTTATGCAGAGAGTTTTGCCTGCATGTGTGTCTGTTTACTGTGTGCATAGAAAGAGAGATCAGGGCATTAAATGCCCCTGAAGTGATGCTACAGATAGTTGTGATCCACCATGTGGGTGCTGGGAATATTTGCACCAATTTGGTAGAACATCTAGCACCCTTAACTGATGCACCCTCATTCTAGTCCTCCATTTTAGAAAAGATTCCTAGAAACTACTTACACTCGTTTTTTACTTTGTAGATCACGTTGATGGATGCCAATTACATCATGGATGAAACCCTAGGCACAGCTACATTTCCTGTATCTTCTATGAAGGTGGGAGAGAAGAAAGAAGTCCCTTTTGTTTTCAATCAAGTAAGTACCAGCCAGAAGCACTTTTTACTCTATGTTCCATATTCATCCATTTATTATAGAAAGTTGGGCTTAATGTGTATTTTTTTATAGAATGTGTTACCTTTCATTTTGTTTGCTCTTTTCCTTCCTGTTCTTGTCTTGTGCTCCCTTACAGTCATTCTCTGTGGTGCTGGGCCATGGTCACAGGGCCTTAGGCAGGTTCAGCAAACACTCTAACATTGAGCTATATCCCAAGACCCTTATGCTAAACTCTTATCATTAAATGTATAAACATTGATTGAGGTGACAAATAAGTTAACTTAATATCACAGTATTTTTTTTTTTGAGTAGTACACATGATCTGATTACCCAGAGAATTTGAGAAACTCCATGAATACATTCCCCACTCTGAAGGGCATATCTTCTACCAAGAGATATATGCCTCACATCTCTGTGCATACCTTTTAACTTCATTTCATTCACTACCACTTTTTACAAATATTTATCAAAAGTCTACAGTATACCAGCCATTGTGTTCGTACAGGCATATAAGGAATAACATATAGGGAGTCACTCTCTCAATATCTCCCTCTGAGGCAGAGGTAATATTGGAGTTGTAATGGGAAGTGCAAGGAGGTAGATGTGTGTGTGTGTGTGTGTGTGTGCGTGTGTAATAATAAATCACCATGCACTGTGATAAATATCAATAATGTATGCATCAATTTTAAGGAGTGTCAGAGTAAAGGAAGTTTGCTTTGTGAGTGGAAACCCCAACTGGTTTCAACAGTTTGAACAGTGAACGTAGTGATTAACACCTTGACATTTGAAGGTAGTCCATTTGGCCTTTGAATACATAATTATCTTTTTCATCCTGGAAATTTAGTAGTTCTTTTATGACTCATCTTACTCATCTGTAAAAATAGAGATAGTATCTTATAAGGGATTTATTATGATAACTATATACATTAAGACATGATGAATATAATATAAATTTAGTTATAACATGTTATAATTTATTGCATAAAACATAACTATACCTCATTTAGATAGTTTAAATATTAATTATATTGTGCATTATATAGCAAGTACACAATGATAAACATGTAAATAGTAAATATACTCACAGTGGTGGCAGTACGTACTAAGCCCTATGTGTGAACGTATTTTGCTTTTGTTGCTGGTGTGACTTGAGAAGTGAGTAGTGTTTCAGAAGGCAGAGAAATAGTCTGGAGTGTTTTAGATGAAAGCAGTTGCATAAGTATCGTCTTGAAAGAAGGAAGCATGACAGGGCAAGTTCAAGGCTTGCCAGGTACGCAATGGAGTAGTAGGGTAAAGAGCGCAGAAGTGGTCAAAAACATCCAAAGGTCCTGCCTGTGATTTTAATAAAGGTCTGTTGAGAGCTTTGTAAGCATGGATTAGCCTTTCCAAAAACAGGTCTTTTATTTTCAATACCTGATTCAAAAACTTATTATGAAAGAAGGTATCATAGAGAAAAAAAATTTTTTTTCTTTCCTTCTGTCATTTCCTATGGCTAAGTTGTATAACCCCCAAGTTCTGAAGAGGCTTTCTACATTCCTGAATTCAAAGTAGGTTATGTAATTGCTTTCCTTAGTGTGTCTGGGAAAATAGTTAGCTAAAGAGCTTTTCTTCATTACTTTTCTCTCTAGAGTCTCTTGCAGTTTGTATTTGAAGTCAGTCCTTTGAGTTGATGAGCTGGGGTGGTTATTGGGAGAAGAGGAGGTGCTTGTTGAGTCTGGGGCTCTTTCTTGGACCATGTGGGAGTACCCTATGGAAGCCTTGCCTTCCTCTTCATCTCTTGAGATAGGATGTGCCCAGGTGGGTGGTTTTCTGTCTGTAACATTCACAGACATGGAAGAGAAAATGAGCCACCAGGGAAACCTGGGAGAGTGCAGACTTAAATAAACCTTGAAAATGGTTGTGGTAATATGATATAATGAGACAAAGACTTGGCCTTGGTGAAAAATACAAAAGTTACAAGCCAAGACATTACAAGTCAAAGTTCCCTCAAACTTTTGGCATCTGAAAATTAATCTGACTCAACACAGAGTGCTGTCTGTGGCCAGGACACAGCTGGTGAACTAACAAGAACCTCCACATGGACATGGGCTGGCTCCCAGGGGCAGTTAGGGCCATTTGGAGTTTTGGAACCTGGAATCTTGTTTGTTTTGACACTGTTCTGCTTATATTTGTTTCAATTATCTTATGTTTTCTCCCAGTCTCATTTTGATCCTTAAAATCAGGGCTTAGACTGCATTGTTGTCAAGCTACACTCTAGCTCAGTTCACTTGACTGCATCCCCTTCAAACTTGCAATTCTTGTTTCACAGATATTAAAAACAAAAACTGCAAGAGCAAAACTCTTTAATTAGAATGTTATATAATTTCAAAATTCTGGCTTTGTCTGTGAAATGACAAGTTATAATATGAGGAGAATGTGAGTTCTTAAGCATGCCTGAAACTTGCTACGTATCAGAGAGGCACAGAGTTCCATTTCCAAGAACCTAGTAATCTGTTTGAAAAGTAGATAGTTATGTGTAAGGTGATGAGTAATATGTGAGGGGCTTGTGTGTTCTATGTGACTTGCTTCATGATGAACAGAGAGCAGATGACATGTCGGGCAGTGTTCTCATATTCTCGTAAGGACAGTAAAGAGGCAACAATGTTCACATAAATAATTACTCAACACCAGCTAGTGATAAATATCAGGAAGAAAATTCCATAAAGCATTGTAATAGAGTTGGGTGTGGTGGCATATGCCTGTATTGTGAGAGCTAAGGAAGCCGAGGCAGGAAGGTAATGATTCTCAGGGCAGTGTAGCCTACATAGCCAGATCCTAACTGAAAAAAGAAAATACAAAGGAGGCTGGAGAGCTGGGTCCATGGGTAAAGGCACCTGCTGCCAAACCTTGCAAACTGGGTTTAATGTTAGAACCATGTGGTGAAGGGAGGTAAGTAACTTCTCCAAAATGTCCTGTCATCTTCACATGAAGATGCTTGTGGCATGTATGGGAGACCACATGCATGCACACAAAATGAACACATAAAATATAAAACAATAGCAACACTGCCACCCCAACCCTCTGACAGTCTGACACATAGCAGTTGATGTGCAACTCAAGTTTTTCTGGTTCATATAGCCAGGAAAGGAGCTCTCTTTAATAGACTCGAATTTCCCCTAAGATATTATTGTAAAGTTTTTCAAACATAAAATGTTCGAGTATTTGTACAGTGAACAAGCATATAACCACCATCATGTTTTGTAATTAATATTCCCCTGCTGCATATGTCTGCTGAATATATTTTCATCTTTTTATTCATTCATCAGCTGATTCCTTTGGGTATATTTATAAACAGATGACAGAATGGCACCATGCTTGACTGTTAAACACTTCAGTAGATCATTGAGTACCTTTCAGGATTTACATATGATCATTTTATGTGCCATGTGCCTAGCACAGAAAATATGTGCCTAGGGTTAAAGGAATAAGCCACCATTCATTAGTTCATTTATTTTTTAACAACTGTGGTCACATTCTGTAACTAACATTCTACTTCTGTGTTTGTCATCCATTCTCCATCTATTCACAAATCACCATTGGACACCCAGTAATGTTCAGTCACTCTTTGCCTACTGATTTCAGACAAGCAAGCATTTTTGTTCTTACAAAGCTAATGTTCTGTGTAGTAAACCAGTTGAAAATGGAGAGATGCTTCTGTTAGTGAGAGCAGCAAATGCTACATAAACCAGGAAAGAAGATGAAGGGGTTTGCATATGTGTATGGTGAAGTGGGTAAGAAATGGCCCTCTAGAAAATGTGGCTAAGAAAGGAATCTCAGAGGCTAAGGGCAGAAGGTACCCAAGGTAGGAAGACCCTTCCTACAATTTTGGTGTATCTTCTTAGAGTTCCAGGGATGGAAATGTGTGGCAATGTTGATATGACTGTGGGACATTAGAGCTGGTAAGATGACTTAGTTGGAGGTATGTCGTTGTGGATGTTATTCTTGAAAGGGCTTGATGCTGGCTATCTTTGAGGGTTAAAGAATTGTTGAGTAAACACAACTGTTGCCTCTACACTTTATTGGTTCTTCCACATGTTCTGGATCCCTGTTTTTAATGCAGACTCTGGATGTTTCAACCATTTCCATACTGTCTGCCCCAAGGCCTTAATGGGGGCATCCTGATTTGTTCATTCAGCCTCTTAAACTATCTAAGTTACTGCATTCTTTATAACATACCTAGCTACCATGGTTAAAATAACACTAAAGTGACCAGTGCAGTCTAGAAGGAGGCTAAGTAGCTACCAGAGGAGAATGGTTCCAGTACAAGGAAAGAAGGCAAGAAACTAGATCCCAAAGGGACAGAAAACAGTAAGTTACAGCCATTGTGGGGAGTGGGGACATCAGCTAATTCTTGAAGGAAAATGTGGCTAAGGTGACTCACTCACAGGGTAGAAGACAGTTCTTATTGGAGTGACCTCAGGAACTGCCTAAGGGAAGCCATCATCTTGGATGGGCACAGCAGGTTCAGAAGCAGTTTTTCTCTAAGGACGATGAGGAGAGAATTGATGCATGAAGGAAGAACAAGTTCTGTGACTCAGAACCCACCAGAATGTCCGTTTGAAATGGAAGAATTAACATAGCATCTTCTAATTTTAATAATGAGCCACAGCAGATTTGTTCCCAGGTAATAAGAAACAGAGAACAAGCAAGGTTAGGCTTTTTCCTAAGAAAGGGTTAGCAAAGAAAAGGTCACCATGTAAAGATATCAAGTGTTGAGACTGTGGTCAGAAAGACAGATGTCCTAAGAGCAGAGTGCTTCCCAGGAAACTGTCTAGAATAGCAATGCAGTGTGGGGCAGACACAGGAAAGCCTTTCTGCTATCAGCTCTAATGTGTAAGAGTTGAGTCAAGCACTTTCTAGGTAGGGATGAGAGCTGTTGAGCTGGAAAACCGGAATTCCTATTGTAGCTTCTTCCCTAGACTGTAATCTATCATGCAACTTCCTCTAACACTGTTTTGAGAAGAAAGTCAGTTTTAGGGCTGGGTCTACAGTTTTTGGTGCAACTGGTACTTGTCAAGTCATGGTTGGGTTATACTGCTGTAGGTAGAGCTTAGAGAGCACCATATCTGTCACCCATGAGCAACTGGGACAGCCTGCACTTTTCATCCCACTCTCAGAGCCAGGAGCCTTTGGCTTGTTCGAGTTTGTGTTTTGTGGCTGGCATACTCATGTTGTCTCACATCTTCATCTATGAAGCAGGGTTACATCTAGTACCCACCTCTTAGGACTGTGGATATGATTAAGCAGCTTAATACTGAGAAACAGTACATGGTCCAGCAGTCATCAGATACATGATAGATATTCTCGTTATAATTGTAACTGATCCAATTCATCTAAATGTGAATCACATGCTTCATGGAACTGATTTAGCTGGATATTAAACTTATCTCTTTATCTTTATTGACCTAAAGGAACTTATTATTGAAATAGGGGTAGAGTCGAATTTAGCAACCATTTGTTTAAAAATGATTCAGACTACTCTAGACACTCATTCCTGAATTTATCAAATACAGTTTTTAGGTTATAATAGCCAATTTTGATCCTGAAACATCTATATTAGTGATTCTCAGTCTTCCGAATGCTGTGACACTTTAGTGTAGCTCATTTTGATGTGATGTCCCCCATCCATAAAATTGGTTTGTTGCTACTTCATAACTTTCATTTTGTTACTGTTATGAATTATAATGTAAATATCTGGGATTTTCGATGGACTGAGGTGATCCTGTGAAAGGGTTGTTTGACTCCTACAGGGTTAGGATCCACAGACTGAGAACCACTACTCTAGATTCTTCAGAAGTTTCTTGGATGTGTACAGACAAAGTAACCCACTTCAAACAAACCAGGAAAATGCCACAGTTTGGAAGCCAGTCAGAGAAATTACCCTTCTTTATTTTTCTAGATAAAGTATGTTTGTTTTGGCCAATATTGGAACCTCAGGTTTACACTATGCCTTAATTTTCTATCTTTATTTGGAAGTTAGTATTATTGCTTAGAAATAGCCAGGTTTCATGCTTCTGTGGCATTTGTCTAATTTTGGCTGATTGCTTTCATTGTTGCTTCGTCATGATTATGACTGGGAAATGGGCTCTATGGAAGAGAGTGAGTAAAGCTTTAAAACAATCAGGGAGATTTCATTGGAAAACTGTCTTGTGTGAAATCTGAGGCTCTAAGTTAGGTAAGCTCAGGAGACAAAGTAGAGTTTGGAGCAAAGTCAGGATACTGCAGAGGCCCAGGTTATGGTTGGTGTTCAGCAGGACTTTCTGGTGTTAGTTACAGTGTGTGCAGAAGTGATACATTTAGTAGAAGTCATACTTTTAAAATTGCAAATTCTTTTCTTTAAAAAAAATTACTGGAGATGAAAACCATGGATGAGGCATGTTAGGTAAGGACATTGCCACTGAGCTATAGTCACAATTTTTTTTTTAAATTTGCTGTTTTCTTTGGCCAGCAGTAGGACAACCCCGCTATCATTTTCATCCCACTGTACCACAAACATTACAGATAATCACTGAATTTCAGGGCACTGTTTTTCTAATATAAAGTGAGCTGGTGGGTTACATGTGTTCAGTGTATTTTATTTATGGTTCCTTTGTCCTGATGGGTTTATCAACACACAATCCTACATTGATGACATTATTTCACGATAAATCTGAGAATCACTCACTAAGATCTTGTACTGGCTAGTTTCATGTCAACTTGGCACAAGTTAAAGTCATCTGTGAGGAAGAAACCTCAATTAAGAAAATACCTCCCTAAATCAGGCTGCAGGCAAGACTGTAGGGCATTGTTTTAATTAGCGATTGGTGAGAGAGGGCCCAGCCCATTTTGGATGATGCCATCCCTAGGCTGGTGGTCCTGAGCTTTATAAAAAAGCAGGCTGAACAAGCCATGGTGAGCAAAGCAGTAAACAGCACCCTTCCATGACCTCTGCATCAGCTCCTGCCTCTAGGACCCTGCTCTGTTTGAGTTTCTCCTTAGTTTGATTTTTTTCTCTTACTTCCCAAAGTGATGAACTGTTACCTGGAAGTATAATGCATTTTTATTTTTGGCTACTCGCAATAGACACTAGGGTTAATCTTCTCATGTCTCCACAATAGACAACTTTAGAATTACAGGATAATTTAGAATATTCTACATTCCTGGGGCCCTGTTTTGGGCAATAAATTCTATGAAAGAATTACAAAATAGTCAGCTACAAGTCATAGTATAGTACCTAGCCACAAGTGTTTGAATAATTTTATTTGTGTGAAAGGATAAAAACCTGGAAATTGATCAGACAATAATAATGAAAATAGCAAAGTTTAACAGATAAAATGAGAGAAACTAAAGATTACTATGGAGACAAAAATGACTTGTTGGCAGTATTCTAAGAAACCTGGGTTATTGTATAAAAGGTACTTATTAAAGATCTCTTCATAGTTCCCACTGATATCCACATTTGGTAAAAGGTTTAGGAATTGTGAGGTCATAGGGAATAAAGAGTAACAAGCCACAAGAAAAAATAACTTAGTTTCTTCATCATTAAAGATTGTTTAGGGTATACTTGGGATGACAATCCTCATTTCTTGAGTCCTAAAAGATTCCTGGTAGGAAATACCAATTTAATGCTAGTCAAGTTTTATATATTAAAAATGGTATTTATGAGTGTCCCCTTGTGGCTGTGGCCTACTTTACATTGGTAGAGCTACAGTCTCCAAGACTTCAATGAGAAGCAAGCCTTCCTTGTTGGATTCTTTTGTTCTTCACAAGATGAAATTACAAGGCAGGGTATGATACCACAATTCTTAGTACAAGTGACCCTTCAGTTTCAAGTTTTCTTTTTGTTATCTTGCATGGGTCATATAAGTACAAAGACACTTAAAATATCATTGCCATTTCTTGACAGAGGCAAACTGATCTAGACTCAATGTGTCAGTCATTTGCCTTTGTTCCTACCGAGAAGAAATAAATGAGAACAAAGAGTCTAGGCATCAGAATTTGAAATAAATGATTTATTAAAAATAAATAACACAAATATTAAGATTTGGAGGTAGTATGTTATAAAATACTTGAAAAAGTTGACTAAAAGGATAGATTGTCAACTAACTAGGTGGCTGTATGGATCTTCTCATTGTAATAGCTTGAAAGTGCCCCTTGGTTGCCAGATACTATATTTAGGGTTTGAGTTTCGATCTTTTAACAGTTTCAAGAGAATCAGTGACCAAGGTACATTTAAAATTATGTTAAAATCTAACATTTATTTTTTCTAACAATAGTTTCTCTACTTCAGCTTCCTTTACTTTCTCCGACTGAACATGATCCATGGTAGATGTCAGCATTCCTCTACACTGTGGAATGAAAAGAAGAGGTTTTTAGTTTCCACAAGAATCCATAATTGGTACAGCCTGGTTTTTATACTTGTAACTCTTAGAGGAGATGGAGTTCTAACATGTTCTGGCCCCTTGTTACAAATCATGGTTTGGGGACATATTTGATCCCCCTTCTTTCTGATGCTCTGGCCTACAACATGGAAGCCCCCAGTGGAGAGCCATTTCCAATGTGTGGGAAGAAGCTTCAGTAATTATTTAATGCCTTACAGGAAGTACATATTTTTGTGGCTGTTTTAGTTGAGTGACATGTTCCTCATAAAAGATGTAGAGACTGTGAATATCAGGTTTCCCAGCGAGTCTGAACATACTGTATTGTTGGGGGAGGGGTCAGGTAAAACTTCTTACTGTATCTCTGATTCACTTGGGTAACAGTAAGTGAGTGATCCATGCTAAGAACCATAGCAACACATTCTGAGATGTTCAAAATGACAGAAACATCTTGGGCCTGCTCTTCTTATTCTCTTTTCCTTAAGAGTCTTCTCCCCTACTTAGAATTAGAAGGTCTTAGGAAATACTGATGGACACAAATAGAAAAAATATTCTCCTAGGAAAACAAATACAGCCATAAACATGGGATGGTTGTGTTTGGTTTTGTTTTTTAAAGCAATGGAATGATAAGGCACTGGATACTTTCAAGCATTGATTATTTTAATATGTAAGTTTTAATATTATTTTAATATGTAAGGACCTGCAAGTTGGAAATTCAGCTTTTTATTAAATATTTACTCTTGTGAAGTATACATTGCAACAAAGCATTATATGATAGGTTATTTCCTATCAACTTATACATAGAGATGTGGAGAAATAGACTAAGTCTAATCTCATTTTAGTGTAAACTTTTATGTATTTTTTTTTTAAAAAAGAATATATACTCAGGAATGGTAGGACATGGCTGTAATTCCAAAGCTCTGGGGCTGAGGAGAATATTTACCAGCCTAGGTTGTGTAGTGAGACCTTGTCTCAAAACAAATAAACACTCATCAGCAGTAACTGTAAAACAGAATTTGTGTTGCCTATGCCTGATGAATCTTACTGAATAACCCTGATAACACTATTCAGTGTAAATTTTTTTCCAAATTCCCTGTGGGAAAGATTCCATTTGAAATTTCAAAGTCAAAAATTAGCCATAATATACTGGGATGTGGTCTAAACATTGTTTCTATTGATAAATAGTAATTATTTTATAGCCTGTCACTCTTGATTTATAATGAAATGCAATTCATCTGGGCATGTGTAATTCCTATTATTCTAAAATTTTCAGAGTAATTTTTTATCAGCTATAAAAGTAATGTCTATGTCTCTTTTCATAAATTAAGATTTATAGTTAGGCAGAAAACTATTGTTTGAGTCAGACTATCCCATAATTTTATCTCTTTTAGTAACTGGATAGTTTTTGACAGGATAAGATTGATTGATGTACTTTATTACATCATATGAGATTTGACACATCTCAATTAATTACTCATTAGTTTCAAATATTCTTCAGTAAACTAGTAGTAGAGACCTTTTTAAATTTGTGCACTTTGAAACACATTTCATACAGATTTTTTCTACATTTCACTTATAAAGCCTATACTGAGAATCATCTATGAACTTATTTTTAACATTTGAGAAGCTTTTGTCTTTTGTCTACTCCCCACACTTTGAACCTCAAAGTTAAAAAAAAAATCTAATGATTTCTAGCATTTCTTGATGGTTTCAAGAAGCATATTATAGTTCTATTCTATATAAATGTCTGAGCAGTCACTTCAATCTGTGTTCTTATGGTAACTGGAATAATAAAAGTAATAACATGGTTTTAAAATAATACAGCAACCAACTTTCAGCACATTTTCCCATTGGTTCTTGTAACAGTCTTAAGGGACATTGTTTAGTACAGATGTCATCAGCACTAGTGTCAAAGATCTTTCAATAGAGCAGAGATGGACTTTCTGGAAAGACATATTTTCATGCATATTTGGCTTGTGAATACTAGACACTCCCTTTTAAGTTACATGAAACTTGTCTGGATTGACAGGATAAAGTCTGGGTGGCATGCAAGTAACCATGAGAAATTAAAATCTAGATTCCTCCCATTGCATTGGTAGATATTTCTCGGAGCCTGCATCTGGATACCAGTAGGCATGAATGTCTCAGTTCCAGTCCAACTTGTTACACACATGCATATGTGAACTTCTACCAAAGTTTTCTTTATTTTTCTGGCTGTGGTAGACATTAAATCTGCACCCTTAAGCAACTTGCAAACAGTGCTTACAATGGTGGTGTTACTTTATTTTGTATCTCAGCCACTTTATGTTTTATAAATAATAATCATGGATCTGAGTACTTTAATTTCAGTTCAGGAAGAAAACAACAAGGTAGAGGCATTGCTATCTTTTTTAAAGAAATTGCCATTCTTTGACAAATCCAATTATGTATATAATGGATTTTTAAAATTTCACTCTTTCCCATTCCCTCTCTCAGCTCCCCTCCACTCCTGCCAGGACACTTTCTTTTTCTTCCTGTTTTCTTTGTTTTGTTTGTTTGTTGTGGTGCTCTGAGTTTAATAAGGGTTGTCTGCAAGAGTATAGCTAAGAGTTTATTCACATGGGTACATATCAGTGGCTATTGAGGAAAATAATTTCTTACCCTTGAGAAACCATTAACTGCTAGTAAGTCCTTGGGAAGGGGGCATCTATTGACTCCCTTCGCTATCTGTGATGGAATATTGAGGGGGTCCCACCTAATGCAGGTTGTGGACCATAGCTTCTGTGAGTTCATAAGTGCAGTGGCCATGCAATGTACAGAAGATGGTGTTTCAAAGCATTCATTCCTAGGCTCTGGCTCTTATGGTTCTTCCAACGCCTTTTCTTTGGTGTTTCCTGGAGTGGGTAATACAGATGTTTCTTCTTGAGCTGAGCACTCTGCAAGTCACTTATTTTCAGTCCTTTGACCATTTATGGGTCTCTGTATCAACTCTTGCCCACTGCAAACAGAAGCTTCTCTGAGCAAAGCTATACAGGGGAACTAACTAATCCATGGATAAAAACGAATATCTAGAAAGCAATTTGACACCATGTACATTTAGTGAAACAACAGAAGTACATTTTACCCCAGTGCCAATGACCTCTCCAGCTTTTAGCCAAGTTTACAGTCCCAGGCATGAATTCTGTGGATCAGGTCTCAAATTCAATTAAAAAACAGTTGATTACCACTATAGCAGTCATAACACTAGTCAGGCAGAACAATTCCAATACTTGCTAAAATAATTATGCAGTTATATAATATCTAACAAAAAATTGACAGATGTGTCTATAAAGAAAGATCTGCTTTTCTTATTCCTTTTTATTTGTTTAATTTGTCATTCAGATTTTATTTTGCCTGTTTGCTTTCTATCCAGTGCATCTGTTTTATTACCTCATCTAGTTAATGTTTTCCTTTTATAGGTCACTGAAATGATTCTGGAAATGTCTCTTGAAGTTTGGTAAGTTCATTTATTTAATCAGATGAATATTGAAGTGATATTGTTAAAGAGAATATTTTATGCATGAAATAATTCCTTAAGCTTTGAATACATTATAGTCTCCTTCAGCTTTCTACTCACTTACATAATCCAAAAAGCAGAGTTGTAATTTTTTTTCTTACATTTCCAGTAGTTTGGAAGCTGGAAAATAGTTGTTAGAGTTGTTTTCAAGGGCCTCCTTCTAGTAAAATATCTATTCCCATGGAAATAATTATAGTTTTTAAAGCCCATTTTCCATTGGTGATTTGCCACTAACAATGTATAATAATTTCTTCCATAGCTGTCATAATATATTATTCTTGATTTTTCTTTTAGAGAGCATAAGTTTCTGAGAAATTGTTGGTGCTGCTACTAAAAAGGAGTATAAATAGGAGATTCGATGCCTTTTAGATGACTCTGCATTTGTGGTTATCTGGAGTTCTGTTGTTTGAACTGCTTCCCTTTTTGAGGAAGACCTCCATTAGACAAAGGAATTTATTAAGATAATATCTCTGCAAACATGATCCTGGGAGTTGAATACATTGTGATGCAAGAGTGGTGGGAATCAGGACCAGAAGTACTAGATCACTAAAGCTTATCAAGTAATTACCAAAGCCACAAATAATCTTCTGTATTGAAGCACTTCTGAAAATCTTTATTGTCCTAATATACAGCATGTATTGTCTACTTTTCTATTGCCATGATTAAGTACTATGGCCAAGGCAACTTACAGAAGAGAGTTTATTTTGGGTTTATTGTTCCAAAGGATTGGAGGTCCTGATGGTGGAACAGTGGTACCAGGTGGCAGGGGGCAGAAGCAGCAGCAGAAAGCTCATATATCCATCCATAAGCAATGAGAGTGGCATGAAGACTCCAAACTGTGGCATACATTTCCCAGCATGGCCACACCTTTGTAATCTTCCAGACACCAAATGGGGATCACGTATTCAAGTCCTTATGAGGGACATCTTATACAAACCATTCCACAATGTATTGGGGGCGCTATCTGGTTATTCATTTATTTCACCTTCTTTTGAGAAAAATTTTTTTTAATTTGTTTGCATCTGAATACAAGTTGTTAATCTTTTATTCCCTCTACTTTGAGTTCAATCTTTGATCATAGCTCACCATAGGACACACAACTGTTTTAAGATAGCTATCATTTTGAGCCACTGTTTAAGATTGCTTACTGGAAATGGTTTGAGGGAAGCACTCAGCGTGTATTAATGCAGCTTTGGGAGACCTTGGAGGGGCTGAATACTCCTGGGAACTCTGGCTCATTGACTTCTCTGTTTCCCATCCTAGCTCATGCCCAGACCTACGTTTCAGCATGGCACTGTGTGATCAGGAAAAAGCTTTCAGACAACAGAGGAAAGAGAACATAAAGGAGAACATGAAGAAACTCTTGGGTCCAAAAAAGAGTGAGGGACTGTATGCTACACGTGATGTGAGTTGGGAAGTTTTAAATGTCTTTACAGTCTAAAGATATTTTTGTAGTATTTTCTTTAAATATATCCCTCAACATGGGATTATCTGTTCAACTTTTGAGGTAAGATAAGTGAATCAAACTTGAAAAGTCTTTGAGGATGTCCATCTCAGTGCTGATCATATATAGTAATAGTTATCCACTATAATAGTTATTTATAATTTGACCTTAAAATAGTGTGAGTGCCACAGAAAAAACTGAGCAGAAAGCACAGACAATTCCCCTAATACTTTCCATCACACATATGTATAGCCTCCTAGTCTTAGAAAGAGAACCAAAGGGATATATGTGTATACACACACACATCCATGTGAGTGGATGATGCTGGAATGGGCAGGAAGGTGTGTATGTGATATTTAATATGAAAATTGCCTCATGTATATTATGGAAGTTGAGAAGTCCTATGATATGCTGTCTACAAGGTAGAAATCCAAGGAAGACAGGGATGCAATTTAATCTGAATCTGAGGATTTGATGCTATGACTGTGGGTCAAGGAGTATAGGGTTAAGGATTGGGATTGCTGAGGTGCTGGGATGATGGTATTTATATCTTGTCTCAGAGACCCAAGTCATTATAACTAGCAGTACAGATACTCAAGGACAATAAGACATTGATCCACATCAAGCTATGCCTGTCCAGAAAGTTTTTTTTTTTTTTTTGAAGTTCACTGATTCAAACACTAGTCTTCATGGAGACTAACCTCAGAGACAAATGCAGACACACTGTGTTATTAGTCTGCTGTCTGGATATCCCTTGACCCTGTGGAGTTAACACATTTATCATCACATTTGTGGACTTTTAACGCTCCACATCAGAGCAGTACAATTGTTAGCCTCAATGGACTTGGAATTGATGCAAAATTGCCAAAGTCTGTAGTTTATTGAAGGATTTGCATTTAATGAACATTGTATGGGTTTTGAGCAATGTGTGATGATCATATCTACAGAATTGGGGTTGTTTTGTTGTCTTAAATATCCATTGCCTTCAACGTGGTTAAGCCTCCCTTTCACATACATATCCACTTACCTTTTTCCTTTCCTCATAGCTTTAACTGTTTTAGAATCTTATACAAGGCAATCAGATAATGTGCAGTTTTTTTCAGATTTGATTATTTTATTTATTTCTGCCAGAAAGAAATGAAGGGGAAAATTGAAGCCTGCATCAAAATTTCTATTTCAAAAAATGCTGAGAGCTATTTCTTTTTCATTGTGCATCTTTCCTGTCCCCCACCCTACCCCCCATTACAGATCTGTTGAAGAATTTATGACAGGTTATTATGTATAGCTACCAGTATTTGGATAAACTGCCTTCTTATCATATCACTCATTTTTGTTGTTATTTTCTCTCATTTACTTTTAATGCAGAGAACATACCTTTCACCAGCAATTCTATAACTTCTTTTTTCTTCATCTTTGTTTGCTATTGTTAGACCATGAGGGCCTAGAAATTGTATTTCAAGCTGTTCTGAATTCTATCCAGTATCCCTGATTGAGAAAACTGTGTTAGCTTCTGGAGAAGATAAAAGTTGAGATGGGTAGCACTTAAGACTCCTTAGTGAGTTTAAAGCCTTGTTTGGACAAGAGATATTTAAGCAAATGAAACTAATGATGTGTTAAGTAAACAGATGTGAGTGGATGATGCTGGAATGGGCAGGAAGGTGGGAGAGTATTGGCCATGCCATGTGGAATGAGCATGCAGGAATGCAACGGAGATTCTTCAGATTCATGGTCATCTCTATCCCTCACAAGACCCTCACTCATAATTCTAGGATCCCTATTTGCTGTTCAGTTATTTGCAGCAATTTTATTTTATATTCCAGCTCTCCCATTATTCTGTTCTCAGCTAATAACTTGGCTCATAATCAAAGACAAATTATCGTCAAGAGATAAGAGATTCATAAATCTTTTTTAGTTTTTGGCTAGAAGGTTGACACATACAAGCAGCCTGTGCTTTTCCTTTGTAGTTTCTCTCTTACTTTAATGAGATTTCCTTTTCTATAAAATGTAGATCCACATTTGACACACTGTATAGAACCCTGTGACAGCAACTGTTAAATGTAATATCCTTAGTTTCTTGCCTGGATAGTGGCCCGGATACTACAGGTTTCTAGTACTCTAAGAGTTTATAGTTCTAAATACTCAAAAACAACAATAACTATTGTTTTTGATTATTTGGGACAGAAATCTTGCTGAAACATGCAGCTTCTTCTTCAGATTAAGTAGAATTTGGCTTTCACATATCCATACTCTTTAAAATCAGCTGCCATTTTGCATGATGTATGTGTCCACTGGAAGTAATTTCATTAAACTATAGTTTTTCTCTTTTATCATTGTTTCTATAAAATTCAAATGTGATAAGCAAGTTTGTTATCGGAACAGTAGCTCTAATTTGAGTAACTGCTCTCTTCCTGATATCAGGAAGGAATTCTCCAGCACCTCTTTTAGACTTTGTCAGCACCATGCTGATCTAGACTGCAGGTGTGAACTTTCTAATCTCTACAGTTGTGTGAACCAATTTTTTTATCTGTCCACATAGACACCCATTGTATTGGTTCTGTGTCCTTGGCAAGCCCTAGCACAGGGATCTGGGAAAATTGTCGTTTGTCATGGTTAGACTTTGGAATCTATGGGAAGGTCAAAGCCCTCTGCACCTCAGAGCTTTCTCTTCTAAGGGAAAATAATAGTATTTATAAGGTCATACATCAAGAGAGATTACATCAAAATACAAGAGTTTTGGTAAATGCAAGTTCATTTCCTGTAATCCTACAAGCAAGTATGTTAAGTATTTCTTGACACATTTATATTCAAATATTAATGATGCTATATCCAAATATAACCTAAAAATTATTTAACAGCATTTCTTATCTGAGTCTCTTCAAATAGCAGCCAGGACTAACAGATGCACACATTATTACTCTGAACATTATTTCAGAATGACTGTTCAGAAGACCATTTTAGCATCCAAATTTACTCCTCATGTATCGCATAGAATTATGCTGGTGCTATTTGATGTTATACATGAGTGTGAAATACAGTTTGCCTATGCATCTGGGAATTTCTCATAATGAATCTCTCCCTTTTCTATAACAATGCCAAAAAGGAACAAACATGTCTTTTGGTGTGAGTGGAACATTAGTTTGATTCTCAGTTGTACTATTAACTGTCTGTGAATGTAGCCTATATTGTGCATGCTTAGCTCCTTTTAATAGAAATAAAAATGACTTCTGACCACATGCCTTACTCAAACCCCTCACTTCAGATCTCTCACCAAATATTAAATATTCTCCCTGTAAACATTTGTACCTTGAAAGCAAGTAGTTTGCTCAACTGGCAGATTATTTTTTGCCAACTGTGAGACTGACAGAAGGAGCATTATTCCTTTTAGACCTTTCAGAATATCTGAGGGACCAAATGAAACAACACCCCTAAAAGCAAGCTACAGATGGCAACAGATTGCACAAAGCATAGCTTTGCTATGATGACTATTATTATAACTGTTATGAAAATAATAATCTGCTTACCAATTGACTTTGATTCTTGATTTTTAAAATGAAACACTTCTTTAAAACGTTAAATATACAAAATAAGATGAATAAACATGCAAAAATAATTAAATGTTACCAGCATGTGAGTAATATATATTTCTTTATATTAAAGTAAAATGCTTTTAACCTGAAAATAAATTGATTTGTGGGTTTTGCTGTTTGTACAATCTCTGTGTTTCTTCATTTCAGGTGCCTGTGGTGGCCATTTTGGGTTCAGGTGGGGGTTTCCGGGCCATGGTGGGATTCTCTGGTGTGATGAAGGCACTCTATGAATCAGGGATTTTGGATTGTGCTACCTACATTGCTGGTCTTTCAGGCTCCACATGGTTAGTATACATTTTTAATTCATTTGAATTGTATTTTTCTAAAAGTTTACAACTTATCTTACTCAAACATTAGGAAAGAACAATTTAAAAAATTGAATCTTAACTTTAAATAGGTAAAAATCTTTCATTCTGATGCAACAGTAAGCTTAGGAATGTCTTATTATTTTAAACAATTGTATTTAGTTAAAAATTTTGCCATCCATTTACTATTTAGGGTTTGTTTAGACAAAAATTGTAGTTAGGGCATAAAGTAAAAGGACAGTCTAGTTGAAGATAATTTTAGATAAGTATAAAAGTATGAGAGTAGTGGAATAGCATACTCCACCCATAATTAATTTAATCTTCCTATAATTTGCTGATTTGGAATCCTCCAGAAAACATGTCTAAGTCTATATGATTCACTAGGTATTCATATTCCTCTTTAGGGCAAATAGGAAAAAAATGCAAGATGCTACATTGTAGACTACAGAAGAGGGACAGTGGCTCTGGGCAGCACAGATGCAGGAGGTCTTATTGGCTACCATCTAAGAAAACATTAAACTAATCCTGTAAGTTATTTAAGCTCAGATAAACTAGGTGGATAGCTGTAATACCACATGGACAACATTCATGTCTTGTGGATTTACTTTTCTGTGAATATACATATATTACATTTTCAGAGAGACACTCCATACTTTTTGGTGTACCTAACCCATACAAGCACATTGAAAAATCAAACAAATGGTTGAGCTGTGATTGTGCATTCTTTTAATCCCAGCACTCAGAACACACAGACAAGTGGGTCTCTTGAATTTGAGGCCAGTCTGATCTACAGAGTGACTTCCCAGGATAGCCAGGGCTACAGAGAGAAACTCTGTCTCAAACCACCCTCTCGAAAAACCTGAATTTCCCCACATAGAAAAGTCAAATAGATGGACTTCTTCATATGTCTCAAATGAGAGTATCATCCCATTACAATAGTCTGCCTCTGACCTAGAAGGCTGATTTGGTTACTGGTCCATGGCACAGTTTATGCATAGTACTGTTGTAGTTGACATGTTTAACATTTCATCTCATAAAGTGGGTATTAGTTTCATTTCTTTTAACTAAGGAAAATTTGACTCACATCACTAGGTAGACCTGCTTTAAGGTCCATATTCTAAGTTTTTTGTACTAAATTATAATCTCTTAGAGAGTTATATGTATGATAAGATGTTAGTACTATGTTCTAAGCAATTGAGTTAACCAGCTACTTTTTGTATAGTTTCCTATGTAGACAATGAAGAGTTGCTTAAATTTTTTTCCTAAATATTTTGAACCAGATTCTGTGGTTGAATAACCAATAACCCAGGGCCACATTTGCCACCTTCATTGTACCCTCCACATGATTTATGTCCTCTGAAGATAGGGTGTAGCTGTCTTTACTCTTTCCCTTGAAGGAAGGAGCATGCACCTGCCTGTTTAATGAGTAATACAGTGAAACCACTTGGACCCTTTTGTCCAATCTCTTACTAATAATTTTATTATTAGTCTCTGCATGGTTTTATTTTCTTCACTCAATATTTATTTGAGTCATGCTGCCCTTTACTGAGTGCAGCAAAAGATCTCTTTTCTTAAACGCATCTAATAAATGCTGTCTAGTCCTTGAGCACTGAGGTGGAATTATGCATTTGGGAAATGTATTAAACCTGCAGTCATTTCCTTTGTCATAGATTTGGAAAATATATTCTTACATGCTTTTCTCTGGAACCTGAGGATAAGTCCTGCGAAATGTATGAGAGTTTTAAATTTATACACAGTTTCATATAGGCATAATGTCCATTCTACCTTTTTTCTTTAAATATTAGCTTTATTATTTTTTATCCCATTTTCATGAATGACCCTTGGTCTTTAATTATTCTAATAAATTTTTACTGACAGGCTATTCCATGTTTACATTTATTGGTACATATGGATTTCCTCTTGTGGAGTTAGGAACTTGGGGCTGTGATAATCACAATATTGTTCTTTAAAGCCCTGATGCATCCCTTAATTTCTCTTTCCTCCATTAACTACTTACACTGCCTGTCTCCTTGATGCCAGGTTTTCATCATCACCTCTCTCTTGCCAAGTTACATCTGTATGGAAAGCTTTAGTGATTCCACAGATCTTTACCACTTGACTCCCTGAGTTGTGATAACCAATAGTTTCCTTTGTAGAATCCTGAGAAGACCAAAATGTGACAGACAAAAGAGGAAGAATAATAATAGAAACAGCAAAGAAGTGTAAGAGAGAGGAGTCAAGCGAAAGATGAATCCCAGAGGCCAGGGATGGTGTGAGCTCTGAGAAACTGCCTAACTTGAGTTTGAAAAATGATTGTCGTTTTAATTAGGAATCATATAATTACATTAATAAAAGTTATTTTAGTCATAAAATTACATGAACAGAAATCCAAATGTGACTTTGTGAAGCCTGAAAAAAAAATCTAGTGAAAAAGGGGCAAAAATAGTCAGTGTTTGAGGAGATGATGGAGCTTACTTGCTTTGTTTTTCAAATTTAAGGGACTTGGATATCTATGTGGATGTCTGAGGTGAAGGGAACAGCACATAGAGGTAGTTGAAAAATAAGCAAGTAAAATGTCATTGATCATAGGTAGGAAAGATAGACATATTGCAGGGTAGAACTCACACATGGGGATATTGCACTGAGAAGCCATTTCCTAAGATAAAAGGGGGGTGGGGTGATTCATGTTAATGATTCTTGTTGGGGAAAGATAATTAAGAAAGTAAAAAGTTCAGAGGAAGGAATTCAGAAAGACTTGGAAAAACAAATTACATCTCAGTATTCTGCAATGTTTCATATTCTCTGGAGACACGAGCATAATTTGGCATAAATTAAACAGTACAGATACATGTGGAATAGCCCTGGACCTCCCAGACAGTTTTCTATGATTACAAAGTAAAATTTCAGGCTAGACAAAGCTTCTCTTATAAATGTAGCTACCTTTATAGTAATTGTTTCTGATATTATTTTTGGATGATTTCTGTGGCTCATTAAATATAAACTTGGGAGCGTTGTCCTGAGGAAAACCTGAGAGAGTCATGGTGATGAGTCTCTTCTCTCTCTCCTGGCATTTAACAAAACTCTTTTCCTCAGAGAAGCCATTATTTCATACCACTAGAAAGGGCTATAAAAATCTAATTTTTATCACAATATTCGCATGAAATTACCCCCAAAACGAAGTCAAAATGCTTCCATGTCTATAGACAATAGTAATAGTGCCACTTCTGTTAAATTGGCTAACATAAAATTTGGAAATGAAAATGGTCACTAGCATGGAGGATTCCTAGGATAATGTGCAGCATCTTCTCAAGTTATCCAGAATCTTGATTGAGAAGGAGAAATACTTTGGCACGTTCTTGAGTACAAAAAGTCTAAATGTATTCAGCAAGTCCAAGGGTCTGGACACTAGTACTTTAAAATCTGTATTGTGGGCTATAGGATTTGTGGATAGGAACTAAAATTAGTATATTTTTCTTTTGAGATAGTATAGCATTGGAAATTTTTACATTTAAATGCATTTATTCAACATATTACGAGGTATAATATTAATACGTTGAAAATTATAATTAAATTCTTATAGATTCTTATACAAGTAAACTTAAGATCATTCATTCATTGATTTATAGAAGTTCTGCCAAAGAAACTCTGTTTTAGAAACTTGACTGGTATAACTGGGGTCAAAATAAAGACTTATATGTGGAATTATCACTTTGAGTTATATATGTGAGCTTCAGATGGTCTTATATGCAGAAAGCCAATTATATTTTCTTTTGGGTCAAACCAAGGAGACAAAGAACACTGTTTAATCTTAAAGAACTGCACAGACAAACAAATTAGTTGCCTGTTAATGTTTTTAGCTACCACACAAAATTCAAATCCAAGCAGACACATGATATCACGGAAAGGATGTCTAACTCACCCTTGTGAATTCTAAGGAATATGTATTCATAAGGGTTGAGCAACAAAGACCTTAACTCTATGCCAGTAAACTCTTCTAGGTTTTTATATTTTGTTGTTATAAACTGGAAATTAAATTCCCAAGCCAAGTGCTTCCTGAGACAAATGAAAAGCAGAGATAGAATGAAATTTAATGAGTTTCCATCACCTGTTGGAGGATAGAGACAGAAGATAGAAGGTAGCTATTCTTCCTGTGATCAAAAAAGTGGTAGGCTCTCATCTTTATACATTGTGTTCCTTTGAAAAGGTCTTTCTCTGTCATGGACACCATCTGAGATTTTAAATAGCCTCTAAACAACTAAGGAAGAGTTTTTCTCTTGCAGCAGCGATGGATGAAGAGTTTTCTTTTGCAGCAGGGATAGATGAGTCGCAGGATAAATACAAGGGAATAAGTAAGCCTTTAGATCTTGCTAGTGGCAAGCCATTGGGAAGAATAATTGTTACAGTTCATTCAAAATTGAGCTAAATATCAATGAAGAAATTATATTGCATTATACATAGAATTTGGATAATTCTGTCTGTGCACAGAAGGAACGACAATTTCCAGTGATACGAAGTTTTTCTTTCCTTGCTCACATTCATCCTTCTCATTCAGAAAAAGACTTAGTGTTTCTTGTAATAAAACAGACTAAATTAGATACATTAAATTGAGGAATGAAAGGAAGGAGAAATGTAGTTGGAAGTAAGAAAACAAATGCTATAATGTATAGCTTTTGTGTCCATGTGACAACCTTAGAGCTAAGCTTTCCAGAATTCAAAACCATGCAATCTATGTGAAGTTAAAGAATATACATTTTAATAGGTTATGGGGGTAGAAGTAGAATTATCCTTAGTAGTTTAAGTAATATGCATTTGAATAAGTTACAGACAGTGGAAATAGAATTTCCTTAGTAATTTGTGTTGACTTTTTTCTTTGGTTTGGTTTGGTGTTGAAAATTAATCTCAGGGCCACATATATGCTATTGAAGTGTTTTACCACAGAGCTAAATCCTCAACTATTCTTGGTAATAAAACAAAGAATTTCCTTTTAAAACTCTCATAAAGAATAAGCTATATTCTGGATATTTTAAGAGCTGAGCACATGAAAGTCTCTAAAGGATGTTTGTTTTTAAATATTCTGATGTTCTTAAATATAAATGTCTATAGCTACATATGCATTCACTAATGCTTAACAGGATCCAGAACATTGGGTCTTTGTTGATGTGCATTAATCATGATGTAGACTTTTAGACAATTATCCAAGTAGGTGAAGACTGTATCTTTCAACTACTCTATGCTGCATTTTAATAATTGTTTGATGATTGTATTAACCTGGGAAGCTCTTAATGATTTAAATATACCAGATGCTAGGGGACAATTATGAATTCAGTTGGCATGATCAAAACCTTTAGGTAGTTTTTCTTTTTTGCTGTTAAACATGTTAAACTGATATGTTTTCAATCTTTCATATTCCATTAATTAACATAGATTTTTGAGTCTATTATTTTCTCAACTTCTTTTTAAGAAACTCTTGTATCCAAAAATACATTCTCATTTATTATGAAGTAAGAATAATTTTTTAGTAAGTACTAAAATCTTGCAAAATAGTTACAAAATAAAGCCTACATGTTTAAGACTTTGGTAATAGCTTTAGCAATTCAAGGCTAGTATAAGCTAAATAGTGAGATTATAATGATGTCATAAAATAAACTAAACTGCATATGATGATATATATCTTTAAGCCTAGCACTTGGGAAGCAGAGGCTGGTGGATCTCTATGAGTTTGAGGCCAGCATGGTCTACATAACGAGTTCTAAGACAACAAATGCCACCTAATAAAGAGTTCCTTGAAAAAACTCAAATGAGCAAAAATAAATCAATGAAAAAAATAATAAAGCTTACTAAAAGATAAGGCATATTTTAAATTCAAATTCCTTTTTATTAATTGATTATATAGGCTTATTGCCAGTTTTTTCTTTTTTTAAAAAAAAAGTATTTGCAAGCCATTGTAAATCTTTAAGATAATATCTAGAAAGATTTAACCAGAATAGTGCCTAAAACAAAGCACTTCTCAGTAACAGTTAGGCTTCCCTTCCTAAAGAAAAGATAAGCCATTATGGTATGAATGCAAATGAAAACATGTGCTATTCATGGTTTTGTTTAGGTGAAATGTTTTTTGTTTTGTCCATGCAGTAAACTGTTGCATATGTCTAGTTATCTACCAAAACTGAGATTATAATAATAAAAGTTTATTTTTTGAAGCAGGCCAGAATTTATTGTTTGAGACAGAAAAGTAAAGAATCTCTTCATAAAATCTTTATAGTACTAAAGATTTTGGTATGTAGCAAGAAGACAAGAAACAGAATGTTTCTTATCTGGCTTATGGTGATGCTTGGTATCACTCAAAGTGACCACGTATCTTTTAGTCAATGGACTTCATCAGCCAGAAGGCCTTATCTTTCTCCAGGGTATTTGACATAAATTCATATCCTTAAGAATTCAGAGCTCTACTTTGGGCAAAGTTTTGCATTTTAACTAGTTGACTAATGCACAGTTTAAAAAAGGGAGGGCAGCAGCAGTTTTAAAACGTGAGGAAAGAAGAGAGAGAGAAAGAAAACCATTTGTTACAAATTTTGTGCACCCACAGTAGTGGACAACACAGTTTTTCCATGGAGATCAGCATCATGGAAAGTGAGATTATCTGGTTCCTGACTGGTTTTACATCAAGAAAGGTCAGTTTACACATGATTCAAAAGTGTTGTCATCCATGTCCAGTAAGTATGATAAGGACCATCATTCCTGGCCAACTAGTGGATAGTCGGTCTAGCCATGCTTCACATACAACCATGAGAACTCTCCTGTCTTCTAGTAGATTCATTTTTTCCTAATTTGTTCTTGTCATAGACCAGGTAACTTCTAGTTGACCTATTTGTTGTTGAAATTAATTAAAACCTTCAACCAGATTGAGAAGTGAGCCAAATATATTCTTCATTCTTTATCTTGTGCTGGAGAGTGCCTTATTTCTTTGGTGACTTCTATGGAATGCCCTTTATCTTTAATAATGATGTTTTGACTTATTTACAGGTACATGTCAACCTTGTACTCACACCCTGATTTTCCAGAAAAAGGTCCAGAGGAGATTAATGAAGAGCTAATGAAAAATGTTAGCCACAACCCTCTCTTACTTCTTACACCACAAAAAATTAAAAGATATGTTGAGTCTTTATGGAAGAAGAAAAGTTCTGGTCAACCTGTCACCTTTACTGACATCTTTGGAATGTTAATTGGAGAAACACTAATTCAAAATGTAAGCCATGATCAAATTATAATTTTTTATTATTATTATGAGCAAAGAAGTCACACTTTCTATCCTTGTATGTCCTTATTCAAGGTCCCTTCCCCCTCTCACCACATCAGGTCATTCTCTCTTCTCCACAACTCCCCATCCCCTCCCTGGGCAAGCGGCAGGCAGTCCCATGGTCCCACTGTCCCAATATTGCTTAGTTCAGTCTCCACTCCTGGCAGATCCAGTTTTCTCTCCCCAACCTCAAGAGTGAGTCAGGTATTCCTCAAGGGGGAGTGGGATCCAAGGAGTCAGTCCAAGGTGTTTCTGATCCCAAACTGTTCAGTGGTTGTGGTTTGCAGCTTGGGCATGCTTTGCTTTTTTCTTGTTTGTTTGTTTGTTTAGAGTCCACTAATGAGTGAATAATCCCCTGCTTATCTTTCTGGGTTTGTGATACCTCACTCAGGAGGATATTTTCCAAATCCATTCATTTGACTGCAAATTTTAGGATATTATTTTTTTTTTTACTGTTGAGTAGTACTCCATTGTGTAGATGTACCACAGTTTGTTAATCCACAAAAAATTAAAATATATGTTGAGTCTTTATGGAAGAAGAAAAGTTCTAGTCAACCTGTCACCTTTACTGACACCTTTGGAATGTTAATTGGAGAAACACTAATTCAAAATGTAAGCCATGGTCAAATTATAATTTTTTAACTGTAGTGAGCAATGTAGATTAATTATGATGTCTGACATCAGAGCAGGTACAAGGCATTTTGTATAGTCTACTCTGTTCAACTTATTTCTTCAACAGTGTATGTACTAATCACATATGACCTGCCAAGTGTTATGATTCTTTACTTCAAACTAGTGCTCATCACTCATCTAGATTATTGTCAGTTTGACATATGTGAAAGAACTTTCATATTTTCTTTTTGAAAAGTGAAATTTTCACTGTCTATTCTTTCAAGACCTGTAATCTCTTTAGGTGAAATGGTGAATAAAAGTACTATTAAAAATAGAAAAATGGGAGATTTTCTCTCCTGAGCAGATGGGAGCATGTACTACTCTTGCAGAGGACATGAGTTCAACTTTCATTATCCATGTCTCACAGCTTGCAGCAGCCCAATTCCAGCTTCCAGGAAATTCAACACCTCTGGCCTACATGAGCACCTGCACTCACATGCACATGTCCACACAGAGACAGATATACTTATTGCATATTTTAAAATAATAAATAAACATGGCAGAAGAATAATTGTAATCTTTGCTTGGTAAGATTCAAGGAAGGAAATGAAACACAGGAAACAAATGTACTTGATGCATTATCATAGGATGACATTTCATCTGAAGATAAAGCAGGAAAGATGGGACAGCTTGTGCCAGGGACTCCAGCCGAGACTTTGTTCTCAGCACTAGAGCTGCCAAACCTTTCTGCACGTGTAATGTTGATTCAGTCCCCAGAGATTTGATTATTTTAGAATATAGATGACTTTTTTCCACAGAGCTTTATTTTTGTTGTATATTTGAGACCAGGGATTTCCAGAAATAATAGGGATTGATTTTATTATAAAACTTCAAATAATCTGCTAGAACATATTATTTCAAATATCTTTTATCTATATCCATGTGTATGTATTTAAAGCCATTTCATTCTTTTTTGTGTGTGTGCCTAGAGAATGAACACTACCTTGAGTAGTTTGAAGGAAAAGGTCAATGAAGCTCGGTGCCCTTTGCCTCTCTTCACCTGTCTCCATGTCAAACCTGATGTGTCAGAGCTGATGTTTGCTGGTATGTTGCCCCATTCATCAGAAAATTTCTTGAAATGGAGATTTCTAATGAGTTTTTATGTACACAGTCATAGGCAATTTTAGTTGTTAATTATAATAGATTTTCTGTAACATAAGACCGTTTGAAAAATGTAAAAATAAGATAGATGACTTTTCTTGTTGGAAAGGATATTCCACAAGACTGTACATCATACCTATCCATTTAGGTCAATGAAATGGGACCTAAATGCTGAAAGCAGTCAGTTGTGGAAATATCTGCTTTCTAGTGACTAGTGACAATAGGAAGCTTGGTGTTTTTAAGTCATGTTTATACTTGTGACTGAAAGACAGAATACCTTATTTTTAATTAATAAAGTTCCACTTGGTTTTTTATGGCTTCAGTTCTTAGGTGCTGTGAAAGTGCATTGTGTTTCTGTGGAATTACAACCACAGTTATACACAATGCAGAGATGTCATTGACTGTTTTTAGGGACACATGACTCAGTAGCTTCACTTACATGAAGCTCTTAAAAATACACCATAGATTAGTAGATATAAATCGATAATCCTTTTGTAATCTAACTCTCTTTTTACTTTGTCTAAATATTCTTGTCCAAGAATCCCCAATAGTTTATAAAAAGTGATTTGTTCACTAATATATGTTTTTATTAGTGATAGAAATTGAAGTATTTATTGTGCTTATGGTTCCCAGGAAGTGTTATTCACATTTATTATTTTAATCCACTTTAAGTGAAATATAGGGAGGTAAGTATTTTTAACTTTGATTCACAGAAGAGCAGAATATCAGGGACATGGCAGGATTTGTATACTCAGTATGAGTGCGGTCCACAGCAAAACTGAATGAACCTTGCCAAGCCTTTGTTCTTTTAATAACTTCATATTGGTTCATCTGATTACTGACCTTGTTAGATGTGGTTTTGTTGGCTCTTGGGTTTACCCCCTCTCCCTTGCATATAGTTCTTGTCTTCAAGAGCTTGTCATTTGTTTGGGAAATTTACCACAAGCCTTAAAGAAATGGAAAAAGAATTCAGCTGTCTTTGGGTGAACTGATGTTGACCCCTTGTAGCCGGCATCTCTGCAGCTTTTAATATTTTGACATTTGATAAAATACAGAAAATGCATTTGATGAAATACAGAAAATATTTCAGTTGCAAGCCACAATTTAATTTCTGTACATTTTAAGAAAGTTGAGTGTTCTATGAAAGATAGCATAAGAAAAATTACTCTTTTAGATCTGAAACATGAATAGGAGTTTGTGTATAAATGTGAATTATTATTACTCAACTGTCATGTGTGAGACAGAGGCATGCATTAGGAATGAACATGTATGCCAAACAGCAAAAAGGAACATAGCTTTGACCAGAATGTGGTTCATACTGGGGACTTGAGTCTTTATTACATATAAGAAACAAGTGCTGGGATGAAATTGTACCTTCTTCTAGTTATTCTTTAGGGAAATTTGAATTTTTGGTGACTGACTGATACTCTAGCACTATCATTCTCAGTCAGAGCTTAGGACTGGAGAAATCATCTTTTACCATATAAAGATCAAGATAAGATTGAAAGAACATGAGAGCTTAATTACTGGCAAAGAAAAAAATTAACCAAGATATGAGTAAGTAGTTTTTCTAATGGATCAGGTTCCTCTTCAGTTGTAGATCTTGGTTCTGAATGGGTCTTGTCTGGAAATCTGACTCTATGAGATGCTATATACCATTGACCTTCACTGTTAAGCCTCTGTGATAAGGACGGTCAAGTTGTGTCTTCCATTAGCTGTGATAATCTTGTACCCAGATAAAACATTCTGAGTTTATATCATGCTTGTTCAAGTAGTTTTACTTGAGTAATTAGAAAAGTAAAAAAAAAAAGAAAGAAAGAGTGAAACATGTCTTTGTTACTTGAAGATACCTTTTTGACAGATCAAAAAGGCTACAACAATCAGTGAATTATTTTCTAGAATGCTAACGAACACAGTCAGCTAATAGAATTGTTATCAACGATTTGCTTCATAAATATTAGAGAATGTTTTCTTTCAGACACTTGGAGCAGCTTTAGAAGATTTTTCCTTTGGAAGGTTTTCAACAAATGAACATTTGTGTGTAAATCATTAAATGTTCTGTTTCTTCCAGTCTATTACATTGCTGAAAAGATTTCAAACTGCACTTAAGATTTTCCAAAAGTGAATAGCTTACGTGTGCTGAATATGAGTTATGATTATGGACTAGGCATAATGTTGAATTAACCAGTTTTGTGACAGGATCTTAATAGGCTTCTCATGTTACCTGCCTTAAATTCCCAAGTTGTTTGGATTATAGATGTATATCACCATACCTTGTTTTATGCTAACTTTTATGACAGAAACCATAATTCTGAAACTCGTTGTCTTTCCTCTCCAAAAGCATAATAACATTAAAGACACAAAACTAAAACTTTTACAGATTAAAAATGTATATCTAAAAGATAATCATTGTCTAAAGTATGTAGATATGATATCGGATAGTATTGTATAGCTATACTATAGTCATAAAATACTTTACAGGGGAGATTGAAATAGGAAAATAGGATTTAAGTTGGAATTGAGGGTAAAAGGCATCTTTGAATAGGAACAGCTGGACATGTTTAGAAAAAAGCCAAAAGTCTGTTCTGGGGAGTCCCTAACATTCCTGTACTTCCCATTGAGGAGTCCAGGACTTACAGACATGCTGATGTAGACTCTGTCCATGGCAAAGACTATAGTTATATATATATATATATATATATATATATATATATATATATATATATATAGAGAGAGAGAGAGAGAGAGAGAGAGAGAGAGAGTTAGGAACAGTTGTGTCTCCAGCAGTCGTAGTTTTATGATAATGGCAAATAATTATTGTTTGGGGGCTGGGTAATTAAATTACTGCAGTAGTGTTTTGCCAAACAGTCCTCTGGTGAGGGGCTGAAGAGGTGGCTTAGCAGTTAAAGAACACTTGCTGCTCTTGCAGAAGACCTGGGTTGTGTTTCCAGTATCCACATGGTAACTCATAACCATCATTACCTCCGGTTTCTGAGGATCTTGTGTTTTCTTCTGACCACTGTGGGCACCAGGCACACATGTAGTACACATACATACATGTCGGCAGAACACAAATACACATACAGCAATAAATCTCTTTAAATATTGTTTTTAAAGTTTTTTGGTAGAGAAGGGAAAGATGATAAAAGCAGGAACTTTTATTTCTAAGTATAACTAGAATAACTGTGAAGAGATTCTGAGACCAGGGAGATACTCTTCAAGAAAGAGACAGATAGATGTACAGGTCTGTACATCATGACGACAGATTTCATGGAGTCAAACAGAGTTTTTAGCAATCAATGAATCAGCCAATCAATAGAACATTTATCTTGGCTATGATAGTATAGTTTCCTAAAATAGTTCAGTTGGAGAGAAGGGAAGGTGATGAGTTTATTTATTTATTTTTTCCAGACACAGGTAGTGGGAGGTGATGATGGAGCATTCAAGTGTAGTGCTGAACAGGAAGTGGGGAATGAGCAAGTGAGGATCCAGGACAGAGGCTGAAATTGAAATGTATGAGTCAACAACTGGAGTGTTGGAGCTGAATAACAGGAGGAGGCCTTCACCGAGGATTGGAGGGTAGACCTGAGCTTTTGAACATGTCTGTCATCACAGCATATAAGCCAACAGCAGCAATTAAGCGTGGATCAATCTAAATGAAAAGGGGGTGAGGAAATTCATGGTAGCTCCCAATACTATGTTAGAAATTAAAACACTGGCACTGGAGTTTCTCCACTAGCCTCTGGTTCACTGCAAGTTGTATCTCACCAATGCCACATTCCTCAGTTTGAAACAACAGGCTTTTTTTCAGAGGGAGCATCATTAGATGCGCCATTCATCTTGGATTTGAATGAACCATGCTATCTCATCGCAATTATAATTTTATAACTTCCTTTTTGAAAGATGAGTGTTCTTCTTTCTTGAGTAACCAGTACATGTGAAGCACAATTTTTTTTTTTCTAAAATGATGACAGCATACTTCTTAGATGTTCAAATGTTTTAGACTTGAAAGTTAAAATTATGTTCATAATTGATGTAGTTCAGCACCCCTGTGCAGTCTAACAGTCAAACAGCTTGGTATGTCTCCAATAGGAGGTGTCAATATTCTCAGTTGACTGGGATAACTATGTAGGAAGAGTGCCCCTTGCCCCACATTGAGTACAGAGCATGCCTTACCACAAAACAGTCACAGAAAGCCTAGTGGATTGTGTAGTTTATTTGTACTATTTGTGCTGTGTTTGATGAATAATATGTTTGGGACATATTATTTCAGAAAAGTAAACTGAGCAAAATAGTGATAGCAGACCATTTGGAGTTGAGAAGGGAGTATGTGATGTTGGGGCTTTATAGAGTATATCTAACAAAGACCTCAAACTAAGTGCTAAGAGAAACCATGCATTTGCAAAAGGGAACAGTGAGTAGAGGACCCTTTGGAAATGACCTTGACTTCCAAAAAATAGCAAGAGGGCTTGCGTGGTTATGGTAGAATAATATCATGTGTATTACAACATTTGACATGGAATTGTTCAAGGTGAATAGACAGAGAGTAGCTGCCTTTCAATTCACAGGGGAAGAAAGCTGGAGGAAGCTTTCAGTTGATAGTGGTGTTCTATCATGTCTGTTTTCCCAAGTTTATCTTGACCCCAGAGGGTAGGAATAGGGCGGGGGAGGGGGTGGCTAGGCTGAGGAGAAAGAAGAGGGTTGAGACATTTAGGAAGTCTCTGTGGAGATCCAGGGAGAGAGTGCTGCCCTTTGTGTAGTGTGGCAATGTTACCTGTGGTGACAATGATATGTCTGATGATAGACCCTATAGTACTTGACTTTACAGATGTTAGTTATTATGCCAAGAGAGGCAATCATAAAAGAGAGTTAAAGTAAGAATGGTGTTGTGAACAGTAGAGCTAAGAGAGAAAGCCCAAGGAGTACTAACTAGGAAACCCAAGGTCAGAACCTAGACATTCTTTTTGGAGGTAGTAAAATGTAGATCAGTATTAGACTTGGTGATAGCATGGCCACTATTAAATGAACTATTAAAATGTGTCATGGCTTTCCCTATACTTCCTGCATTTCTTAATTCACTGGGGCCTTAATCTTGTACACCATTTATTGATTTTATTCATGTTGTTAAGATCAGGAACTTAAGACCTGTGAAGCTAGGTGATGTGTTCAGGTTATGAGCACAGAATGTGAGCCACTGCACAGGGTTTGACCCCAGACTACCTGGCTCCAGTATTGCCATTGTGCACTGTACCTTACTGTTCCATTTTATGTATTATAATTGGGACTTTAGAATAGATGATTAATAGGAAAACATTAAGTAATACATAAAGTAATTTTCCCTCATTCTGTTGAGGGTTTGATTTATCATAAATTCCTCAGTTTCTTTTGTTTCCTTAAAGGATTTTATGTCTGAGAATATTTTAGTTTCACAGTCTTAAAGTTAAGATGGACAATACAAGAGATGTTTGAGTTTTTAAATAGAAAAAGGTATGGTCTTGTGCCAATTAGAAGGGATCTTTTTAAATTGTCTTTTTAATCTACTTTTTCTATAACCACTATATGGTGTCATATATGTAATAGGTATTAATTAATGTGTTTACTAAGTAGCATAATGAATGAAATTAATCATGATGCTCTTTGAATTGTTATTACCAATGTATTTCTCTGTATCATTTCCTATTAATTAAGGGTCTTATTTCTAAAATTCTTTTAGATTGGGTTGAGTTTAGTCCATATGAGATTGGCATGGCAAAATATGGTACCTTTATGGCTCCTGACCTCTTTGGAAGCAAGTTTTTTATGGGAACGGTTGTGAAAAAATATGAAGAAAATCCCTTGCATTTCTTAATGGGTGAGTGATCAAAGTATTCTCTCTTTCCCTCTCTCATTTTAAAAATAAATGCACTTTAAGATTTTCAGTTATTCTGTTTCTTTTTTCTTGTAGGTGTCTGGGGCAGTGCCTTTTCCATACTGTTTAACAGAGTCTTGGGTGTTTCTGGTTCACAAAATAAAGGTTGTACAATGGAGGAGGAATTAGGTATTGTAAAAAGCTTGTGTTTTTGTTTTTGTTTTATTTTTAAACTACACTGAAAATCAACTGAATTGATAACTCATAAATATGTGGAAAATATTAAATACTCATAGGGATTTTAATTCTCAGTTTATCAGTAACTTTATTGAAACAATCTGTTTCCTAAAAGTCATGTCCAAATTATTTAAGTACTATTATGACATTGGAGTTGTGAAATTTACAAAGACCACTCACTGTTCCTGAGAATAGTTTGTACCAGGGCATCTCCTGTTCTTTTCCCATTATATTTCTAAACACTATTAGTGAGTAACTCCTTTGTAGAACAATAGAGGTAGTAGCAGCCTTTGAAAGGCTAGGTATACTAATACCTGGACATAAATGTTTTAGGCATGATTTCTCCCTGTCACTTATCTGCATGTCACCAACACAGCAGAGTTTTGCTAGCCTGTCCTGTGTTACAAAGTTAAGTCATGTTTTGTAAAGTAAAACTATTGTGTTTTTTTAATTATTAAATCAAGTTCATCTTGCAGCAATTTAAAAACAAGTTTTATAAATCTTGAAGGAGTAGACAGACTGACTCTATTAAAGACTAGTTGTTTATAGTCATCAATAGATGAGTACAGTAGGAATTTTTCCTGAATGAATAAATTTGACTTTCAGAGAGAGAGAGAGAGAGAGAGAGAGAGAGAGAGAGGGCAAATGAGCACAAGCATTTGTGACTTGCTCAGAGTCTTGTCCTCTGCATCCAGTAAACACAATGATTTGACAGACTGTGGGAAAAGCCATAGAACACTAAATTAGAGGTTTTTTGGGGGCCAAGGATGCAGTTCTGTTAGTTGTGTGCTTGTTAGCCTGCTAAGTCCTGGATTTGATTCCTAGGAGCATAAACCAAGCATTGTGGAACAAGTTAGGGTAATACTCAGGAGATAGGGACAGAGAGATGAGAAGTTCAAGGTCATCCACGGCTACATCTCATGGTTAGAGAGCTCTTTGGGATACATGAAATCCCTTCTTGAGAACAAAACAAACAAACAAAATAATGAATAAATGAATTAAATAAATGAATTTGGGTTCCAGTATCAGAGACCACGGATACCAGTCAATTATCTCCTTTTTTTTTCTGTCTATGAAATATCACAGGTCTGTTTGGGAACACACCATAAAAAAGTCATTTTTTTTAAAAGCTCAATTCATTTTTAAAATTAAGTTCATGTGAAAAGTTTAGTGTGTTATTTTTTTTTCTAATATATGGCCTTTGGGTATAATGAACAATGGGAATTGACATAATGAAATTTTATATGTATGAGAGAATGTCATTGTAATATGGCCTAAAATGCCGCACATGTCATTCTGAGTACTGTTCCCCCTGAAAGACTTATTTTAGTTGTTAATACGTATATGTGTTATATGTAGCATGTAAAGATTCATTAATCTTCTTTTGAAAATAGCATTTGTTCATTTGGATCATTCTTCAGAAAGTATTGGAAAAATAATTTTATTATTTCATTAGAACCAACTATTTCTAAATAGACATTCTAAATAGACTACTTGTTGATTGTGGTACTTGCAGTCATCCAAGAATCACTTGGGTAAGGAGTCAGCAAACTGGGTACCACCTGGAGCCTGGGGTGGTCTTCAGTGCAGAGTCACAATCTCTTCATGGTTAAACTATAATCAAACCATATACATAAAGATGTAGGGCTGGGAGGTAGCCCAGTGGCAGAGTGTTTATCTAGTGTGTACAGGGCTCTGGTTTGATCCTCAACACTATAACACAAACAGTATCAAATAGAGGTTACCCAAGCAGGGTGGAAGGTTGTAAGATTGAACCTAATCTGGGCTTCATAGAAAGAGTTGGATTAGCTTGGCCTAGAGTATAGGATGAGATAATTCTGCTTGGTATATTTTAATAGTAGCATCCCAGTGGATGTCTTATTTCTCAACCTTAGTTTTGTGGCAGTCCTTCAGTCTTTTCTGAGTCACTCAGTCTTTTCTCAATTACGTGAAGATTTTTGAAAAGAAAAAAGAAAGCAGAGAGGAAGCCCACGCTGGGTGGCCAGCTTCCTGTGTTCCTTTTCCACTGGATAATCCTGATAACTCAGGTTAATTATTTTTTTTCCTCCTAAGACAGGAAGAGAATAGGGCTGAAATTACACATCAGAAGGTGGGCGAGACAGTGGCTACAGGCCAAGAAAAAGGAAGATCTTTCTAACACATGGTGCTGAGAAGTCTCCATGGAGAAGTCCCTTTGAGGCCAGCAGTCTGTCTTCTAGCTGTTCTGTGTCAGACTAAGGGCAAAGGATATTGTGTACTTGGGCTCCACTGGTCAGCAGGAGGCATGTTACCTCAGATTATGTAAGGGTTTTCAGAAATGAAACCGAGAGGTGACTGAGGGGTCTCAGGACTTCTGGGGACTGCTGCTTCCTTTGACTTACTGTGGTGGTCACCCAATTAAGGGGCACCCAGGTGAGGTTAGTTTCTTTTACTCTTTCCTTTACTCTCTTAGTTTAACAAAGACTTTGAGGTAAGCCGGACCCCACTAAAGCAACTTTAAATGAAATCATTTATTTTCTCAAAGAAGTTTTATGTTCGAAATTTTGCTTCTAAAAAGAACTGTGTAAAGATTAAAAAATAAAGAGTTCAGATTCAACCATTCATGCCTTGGAAACATCCTTACAAAGTAGACCATGAGATTTTCTTAAATTAACATGCTAAATGTAGCCAAAGTAGAATAAGATCAAGCAACGCTGACAGATAAAAGGTACTTAAGGAAAGAAAAGAACATATGTGACAGAACACACAGCTGCCGGAAGTATGACATCTGGAAGGAATCTTTTCATAACCATCCCCCTCTACTGTGCAACAGAATTACTGCTGTCACAGTTATAATATGAAAAGATCAGTCACATTAGCTTTTGAATGTTTTACTTTGTTGAATTTTCTTTTCATAACTAATGCCAGTAAAAATAAAGTTTAAGCTCTTGGGAAGTTGCTAGCCTTTCCATTATGTAACCATCTGCGCACCTGTTCTTATGTGAGTGTAGCAAACTTGTGGAGAGAAATAAGGGGAAACCACATGCCAAACCTCTGTCTTGCTGAGCTTATGGTTCTGTGAATGAAATTTCTAAATTTGAAATTAGTGCCTTGAAATTGAATAAAGAAAAATCATCTTTTTCTCTTTGCTACCAAAAAAGAGAAAAAAAGTCACTCTGGAGTTAGTTCATATAATCAGCAAGAAGTCTGATTTTTCTACAAATGCTGATCATAAAAATAATCACTGCCAGCCTATATTTCCCCTAGGAAGAGATGACTGCTAATAACACTCGATTTTACTGCTGTCTCTGTATTAGAATGAATGGTGCCTCTAGTCCTCACTCTCATTTTAGTACTCTTTGAAAGGAACACACAATTCTTGACAAACTGAGAAGCAACAGATGCTTGTCAGTGTTGGCAAAAACCAGAGTTTCACTAAAGTGAGTGCACTTTCTTCATGTTCTGGAGAGTATACTATAGACCTAGTCTTACCACATAACCCTGTTTATCTTAAAACTCACTTTAACCAGGCTGGTCTTGCCTCTGCCTCCTGCATGCTGGAATTAAAGGCAAACACCAACACCCTATGAACACATGTTCATAGTAAATTTAGTTGTGAATTTTGATCTCTGAGATGCTTCAATGGTTTTGTCTTCTTCCCATAGAAAATATTACGGCGAAGCACATTGTGAGTAATGACAGCTCTGACAGTGATGATGAAGGCCAAGCACCCAAAGGTAAGAGATGGAAAGCTTCCCTCTGGATTGTGAGCGGAGTAGGGGAGAGCATTGTCTTATTATGTGCTGATGACATTTGAAGTTCTGAAGTGAAGGATGGAGACTATCCAGTGAGATAAAGGATTATTGCATAGATACATGATAGACAGTGGAATCACATCTTTTTCTTTCTTCTAAAGCCTCAGATATATTTGCAGTACAACAGATGATCTGTCTAAGGTGGTAGTAATACTGAATTCTGTTTTAGCCACATTAGCTAGCTGAACCTCTTAGTGTGGAAAGTGGGATTGGGGAATCTTTTAGTTAGCTTTGAAATGAATGAAAATGTTGTTGCTTAAATTGTCATTAACCCTTCTGAAAGGTTTGACTGTCATCACATTCCTTAGCCCTCTGTCATGATTAGGAACTCACTTCTAAGGAAAAATTCAGTGGTGACATGTGTTAACATTATCAAGACTTACAGCACATTTGACCTGCTGGTATTAAGGATTCCTATTGTATTGGGACAAGGCAGCTAGGTCTCAGTTTGGGGAGGGTCAGAGTAGTAAGCACCACATTTAGGATGAGGATGAAGTTGAGGAAGATGAAGGTGAGGATTAGAGATACTTGGAGTATGGTATTTGTTAGCATAGAAAAATGTAGAGATTGTATATGTTGACACAATTTTCCAACAAGACGGTTAATAAAGATGTACTTATTAGTTCAAAAATGAACAAACAAGAATGAAACAAATGAAAAAACAGGTAAGCATTTAGAACTGAAAGAATCTTTTATCATTTGACCAAAACCTTTAGAAGGCAGAAAACTGCTTTATCCAAAACAGTGAATGCTCTCAGGCGTGGTATGCATGTAGAGAAGGTTTGCTTTCTACCTATTCCAATTTATCACTAAAAAGAGAGATTCTTTTTTTTGTTTGTAGCTGGCCTGTTGTTATTTCTTCATAGCATGAGTTTATGCAAGGCAGTTGCCTCACCACAGGATGTAGCTGCACATGGCCATGGCATGGGCAAGAGTGCACTGTGGCTTATGAACACTAAAAGCACCCTCCTTCCCTGGCATCTGGGCCTTTGGGAGAGCTGAGCACAGCTAGGTTTCAGTGCTGGCTTGCTTATTGCCCAACAGCCCTGCTTATGAGCTGGACGCCTGGAAAGACCCCACCCTGCAAGAAATAAGTCTGAATTCTAAAGTCTTCACTTCAAAGTTTAAAATTTACATTTTATTGTTGTTCAGACTTGCATTTTGATTTTTTTTTCTATAAAGGAAAATGTTTAACTGTGGTGGTTTGCTTACAGCTGAGAGGATTTGTCCATTAGATTTGTCTTTAAAGAAGAAGATGCATAAGGCCAAGGGGGCACACATGTCACATGTCTTGCACTTTGAGAATTAACTAGTGAGGTCTACCAAGTAGACATGGTTGTTTGGTACTTGCTGAATAAATTGCTCTAGCTGCCCAGAAAACTTAGTTGTTGTTCAGCACTAGCTGGTTTTTGAGACTAACAAGTTCGAGAACTTTGAATTTGCTGTTTTGGTTTTAGTTTTATGTTGCCTTAGAGGTTGACATTGTGAATATTTCTTTTTATTAGTTTTCACTGTGATTTTTAAATAAATACTCTGAGAGCCATTTTAGGCCCCATGAAAGATGAAACAGAAACGTCATTTTGGTCAAATTTCCTTCCTCATTCTCTTCCACACAAGCCCTTATGTCCCCCCTGCAAGCAGTGCCTCTGTTTACACATGATGACTTCTGTTGTCTTGGTCTCTGTTTCTCTGAGAGGTCAGGCTGGGGTTGTGCCCTCCATGGGAGATGCTTGAGAGAGAAGCATTTAGCGCTGAAGTGTCACATGGGATAGTTTCACAACTCCCAGAAATCATCTCGACCTAAACACCCCTCTCTCAACTGAGGAAAACCAACTACTCTGCCCTCTCCATAGTTTTGTCTGGTGCATTGTTGGCACCCTTTACATAAGTACTTCAGTTACCTCATGTCTGTTTATAGCTTTATATTTTGCATCTATTTATTAGCTATTATAGAAGCTGAATGCAAACATTTATCTCGCTAAACAGACGAGAGCTAGAGAATTGGCTCATCACTTAAGAGCACTGGACTCCTATGGCAACTAACAGCCATCTGTAACCCCAGTCTCAAGGAATCTGACGTCATCTTTTGGCTTTCTCAAGCAATACATATACGCTGTGCACAGACATATTTGGGCAGGTATTAAAAAAACAAAAACAAAAACATAAAGCTCAACACATAGAGTTTTATATATGTGTGTATATTTATTCACAGACTTTTAGAAGTCAGAACTGAAGAGGGTTGAACAGGGTAAAGCCAGGCACTTCTCTGAGAACTTCACATTGAGACCCAAATCACATTAATGTTTGAGCAATAAGGAAAGGAAGGATAGGAAGGTGTCCATAGCTAGCACCAAATGGAGAGAGGATGGGACCAGAGGTCATGAACATTTCCCAAGAGTTAACATGGCCATAGGTTTCTGAGGGGAAAAGTCATTTGTGATCGCTTCTTTGGACCACTGGTGACTTTTAAAACACTTTATATTGTTTGTTTAAATTCCATGGCTTTAAATCCCCAGACTTTATAAGCAAGGATGAAATAACAGGTCATATAATCTGTGCATGAGAGTGTTTATATATCAGCAGTCATCTGGTGGGGTCTTTCTGCTGTCCCTTCTAACTTTTTGTAAACCTTGGATGTTTACGAAGCAGGATATGGACACTTAGGAAAAATTTGGAAACATAGATGATAGTATTAAGTAATACAGGTGCTTTCTCTTCTCTCTCTCTCTCTCTCTCTCTCTCTCTCTCTCTGTCTGTGTGTCTGTGTGTGTGTGTGTCTGTGTGTGTGTGTGTGTCTGTGTGTGTGTGTGATATAAAGGAGAGCTAGAGAGAGGAAAAAAGAAAATTGTCTGTGTAGGAAAACACTAAATAGACCAAGGGGCCTCAGTGAAGAACATAGAGTGACACTGTATGTAAGTAAAAGGCAATTATGAACACTTGAAATCAGAAGTGACTGGGACTTGTTTTATTCAAATACACATATTGAATCAAAGCCCTAGAATCTTAGTTTTAATTCTGGTGATTAACTAAACGAAGTTAACAACAGCATAACACCCTACATCTTGGCTTGTGTGTACATATTTGGCCCATGTTGTGTTCCTTCGCCTCAGGCACTGAGAATGAAGATGCCGAAAGAGAGTACCAAAATGACAGCCAAGCAAGCTGGGTCCATCGGATGCTGATGGCCTTGGTGAGTGACTCCGCTTTATTCAATACGAGAGAAGGACGCGCGGGGAAGGTGCACAACTTCATGTTGGGCTTGAACCTCAACACATCCTATCCACTGTCTCCTTTGAGAGACCTCAGCCCCCAGGATTCCTTTGATGACGATGAACTCGATGCAGCTGTAGCAGGTATGTTCCAAAGCTGAAGCCTTGGGAGCTAGTTTAGGACATGTTCAGTCTTTCCTGGGGAGAAGCATTTTAATTCCTGTTAACGTTTATTTAGACTTAATTTTAAGAACTTGTAGGGGCCTTTGTTTGCTTGTTTATTTTGGTTTTAGTTTTGAAGAAAAATACATTGGCCAGGATACAAAAATACATTGCCTAGTCATGTTACTACAGAAAATGCTCTTTGAAATACCCAAAGCTCCCCACCCCCCACCCCTCAATTGGTCAGGGTTCACTTACAGACAACAGGAAACCTCTACGGTGATAATTACACTGAGTGTAAGTTAAGAGGGGTAGGAGGTGCTTATAGGATTGTTCTAAGGATTAGAGAGACAAGCCCAGGGCTCCCAGGAATGACTCCAAAACCACCAGAATCATTCCCAAATGCCTCCGCAACCGTGCCTGGCAGTGGAAAGAGAAGAAATGCAGCTAGCTATGTCTCATTTCCTCCTTCCTCTCCCGTGGGCGGGTCGTTTTGGAAAAGGCCAGGTCTCCACAGATGGAGCCCGGAGGATGTGGTGCAAGTGCACTAGGCTTTCGGCCCTCTGGTGCTGATGGGAAGCAAGCCACACAGGGGATAGAGTGGACCAGTCTGCGATGGTAGGGAAACTGTCACTCCAGTTTTCAGAAAGCCTAAGAAACTTTGTGAAGTTACCCGGTAAGAATCTAGTCACTTTCAGACTTGCCATTATCCAAGTTCCCAAGAATAGTAACCTGTATTCTTCAGTTTCCTGTGACAAAGACTGTTACAGTTGCTTTGATGGTGAAAAATATGTAATATATCAGGGTTGTGTGTGTGTGTGATGATCTTAATTTTTTTTTTCAATCACACCATCGTTCTCCCTTCCTTGTCCAAATATTATTTCTTAATCATTTCTGTTTTAAATCATTGCCAAGACGCTGTAAAACTTTAAAGTTGATATTTGGAACAATACAACCTCACAAAACTTTCCTACAGCTCTTTCTTTATCATACCTACAATATATTTTTGAAATTACAATAGGTTTCAGATTTTGTTATTGTTTTCTATTTGTTGTTTGAATTTAAAGGGAAAAAATCACTCCATTATGTGGGGTATTTTGTATCATGTGTATGACTTTACACACTAGAATATGAGTTACTTTTAATTATGCATGTATAATTTCAGTTATTATGTATATTATATGATTCCAACTATTCTATTTATAGTAAATGTCTCCTTAGGATAAAGTAAATACACCTGAACTAAGAAGGCATTAGAACATTCAATTGATGGCATTATTTTTCTTGTTTTGTGACATGATTATACTTCTTGACTTCCCTGTGGCAAGTGTTTCTTTAGAAACTTGTACTACATGATGACTGACAGTTAGGCTTAAGCAAATTATACTCATAACTTTTAGATCTATAAAGAACCTTTAGTGATTTAACTTTCTAGACAAGGAATATCAAAGAAAATAATTGTATTATTTTTGTTCCAAACTGCTGAGCAAATCTGAGCTTGAGCTTCAGGATTCTGTGTCTGGCTTCTAAGTCTCCTGTCTACACACCATCCATCCCCTGTGGTTTTCTTAGTCATTGTTTTGCTGATGTAAGAATGGAAATCATTATCATTTTGCCAACACAACTCTTGGAGAATTCATGTTGTAACCAGCTCGCTCCTCACTTTAAGAACTTTCTGGCAGTTTTGTTGTATTTGATTATGAATTTGTTTGGCCATGGTAGAACTGCAAGACAAAATAAAGATTCCCCAGATAAATTTTTAATATCAAACAATACATTTATGCATATACAGATAACACAAAACCTTTTGAGCCATATTGAGACTACATCATCATTTGTTTACTTATGTAAGATGCAGATTAAAATTGGTCATCCTGTATTTTTATTAGCCAAATTTTGTGACTGTAGAAATTTTACCTTTTTATTACTCACCCTGAATGAACAGTTGTTTGGAATCTTAACCTAGTTTCTTTCCTTCATTACTTTCTGCATTCACACTGAGTTTAGAAGGACTCACAGTATAATATTGCTTGGTCCTCAAGATTTGAATTATTGCCTTCATGAAGATTATAATGGTATTTTCTCCAAGAGCTGGTTCATGGAAGGTTTGCTGTATTTGGCTATAGCAGTACTAATAAGAAAAAGGAAATCAGCTATTTTGCTCCTGCGGGTGCTGTAGGTCAATGAGAATGTAGTTGTATAGTGGCCAGGCTGGGGTTTTCCCCTACCTATGAGGTTTGGAGAATAATCACTGTGTAAATCACCTTGCTGCATTCATTTCCTTTGGAAAAGGAAAAGACTAGCCATTAAGAAAAATAAAACAGCACATGGAACTATATGTTAATAATTCTAACATATATATATATACCAGATGTACTAAATATTTATCTTTGAGATTTGTTTTAGAGATTTTAAATTTTTATTACTTATTTGTGTGTAGTTATATGTGTCTGTATATGTGTCCAAGGGGATGAGAGGGGTATCAGCTTTCTGAAGCTGGGATTCCAGATGTGAATTGCCTGATGTGGGTGCTGGGAACAAAACATATGTCCTTTTCAAGAACAAAATGTGCTCTTAACCATGGAGTGTTTTCTTCAGCCTTAGTTTTTGAGATGCTCTGGACATGTTCTAACCTAAAGTTTTATACTAATGATTTTTGAAAAAAGTTTATTCTTAAATCTCAGTGAACATTATATTAAAATTGACTTTTTAATGTATGCCATGTTTACTTGAGTGAAATATATAGGGGAAGGTTCCAATCAGTTCAATAATAAATTCATGCACATTTATTGTTTAAGCATGACCATTGCTAAACATAATTGCATTTTAGACCGAAATAACTGAGTTCATTAGTGCTTTTCCAGATGAAGGATTTATGAAAATAAAATCTATCTCCTTTCAATATTTACAAGTTCTAGAAAAACTTTATTTGTAATTTGAAAGTGATCATTATTTCTTCAAAAGATTTTATTAAAATTGTTATTTTTGGACAGATGAGATGGTTCAGTACCTAAAGGACCTTATTTGTCTTTTAAAGAGAACCAACTCTTTCAGGGTTGTCATTGACCTTCAAATGGGGGCCATGGACTATGCATGACCTCCTTTCCACCACACAAAGAAGTAAATAACTGTAATAAACAGCAAAACAATCCCCCCAAAACCTTATATATTGTACAACTGAAATGCCACATTTAAGATAATGATTATGACTATCTTCCTTTTAATTGTAAACATCTTCCATGCAAAAGAAAAAGTAAAGGCTTTTTTTCAGTCTACATGTTAACATTGGAAGAAGCTTATATTTTATTCTATGGCAATTCTGCCCCTACACATTAGAATTTGGGTGTCTTAAATAGTTTTATAGTCAAAAATGAGAAAAAGTGGAGTATTTTGTATATAGACTTTAGTTTTCAGATATTTGAAAGCAGATAAATTATAAAATAATAAAAATCCCCTTAGTAGGTTACTGTATAAAAGTTAAATGTCCCTAAAAACAAATTTTGGAGGAGCTTTTCCTTAGTCTCATGACTTTTTTCCTGTTTACTTTGTGTTGATAGTGTTTACTGTGACACAGTATCTGGAATGAGAAGTTAACATGAGTTAATTCAGGCCAGAGTTCAGAACACTGATATCCAAATATTTGTCTGCAGTAAATTGAGTCTATGTGATAGATTTCATAAGTTACAACTGAACTCTTTAAATCAATGGTTCTCAACCTGTGGGTTACAACCCCTCTGGGTGTTGAACAACCCTTTTACAGGGATCACATATGAGACATCTTGCATATTAGATATTTACATTCTGATTTGTAACAGTAGCAAGATTATAGTTATGAAGTAGCAATGAAAGTGATTTTATGTTTGAGGGTCATCATGTTGTGAAAACTGTATTCAAGGATCTCAGCATTAGGAAGGTTGAGATGCACTGCTTTACGGAGTCGTTACAGTCTTATAACAGTGTTGTTTGTATGTTTGCCAGAGGACCAGATTAACTCACTTACAGGCTTGGGGAATGTGTATGCTTTCAATCATGGGAGGATGTTTGGCCACTGTAACATGAAACAAACTTTCTACATATTAGTAGTTGTCACAAGACAAACTAGCCTTAAAAGTACAGATATACCTTCAAAATCTGATACCTCTCCCTCATTCTGGAATAGCCTACTGAGTTTAAGAGTTCAAATCCATATTTTCAAAGCAGACTGACATCTGAAACCCAGACAGACCTTTTACTAGTTGGCTACATAGAACAATTACTTGGTATAATTCATATATTGCTATAAAATAGAAATGAATGGTAGCTATTGGTAAGTCCTATTATGGGGATTGAGTGGCATGTTAAGGAGAATAGGAACAAGCTGTCTACTTGGCAATTACTGTAGAGCGTGAATCCTCACTTAAATTTGTTTGATCGTGGAATTCTTAATTTGTGTATGGAACAGCTATTGATATTTCACAAACTTATATGGATGGCAACAGAAGAAAGACTCAATGTTAGTATATCTGGAGTCAGGACAGTGGTAGTTAGCTTCATGCAAGCTGGAAACTCATTCACATCATGAGCATCCCCAAAGGCAATCTTGGTCTTAGGAAAGCAAAGCCAAAGAAAATTCTTTATGAATTCTTGCTCTTATTGTATTAGAAAAACTTACTGCATTTGAACCAATGGTATCATTAAAGTTTTTGATGTTGTTATGTTTAATTATGATCAAATGGTATTGGTGTGTTTTTAACAGAGCTAGAGGGTATTCATGAATCATTTCTACACATTGTAGTAGCTGCTCCTTTAAGTTATTTATTTCAAATGCTATCAGCATTGTGGATTGTATACTGGTCCCTCTTTGGCCTTAGTTTTGACTTCTATATTGTCAAGCCTAAAACAATTAAATTTGAGACAATGTGAGAAATGAATGGATGGTTTACAGATTCTTAACTACTTTGGTTAGATAGTTCTCTGTCATCATTTTTGTTTTGGGTCAAGGATGTCTTCTCAGAAATGTCTCCTCTCAGCATAGCATACATAGATGCTCACTCCTCACTAACATGGTCTCACAAACATTGTCTTCTGATCCTTCTGCCACAGTGATCCTCAATGCAGTGGCTTATCAGTTCATTCATTTACTTGGCAGCAGCCTCATAGTATCTATTATAGTTCACTTGGCTTGTTCAGTACCCAGTAACCAGAATTGTGGCTGAAGTGGGGACATCCAGCTCATGCTTTTGGAGTATGTGGTTTGGACTCTAATCTTGGACCCTCATCTCTTAGTATATTGTATACTCAGTTCAGAGAGAAGCAGATGGATCTGTTCAGATTCTGCTTCTTCTCATGTGTCATCACATAGATGACTTGTAATTTGCTTCACTCTCCATTTCTAAATGTCCTCTCCTTTGCCTCTCTGCTACAGAAATTAAACAAGATGATGTTGGAAGAAATGCTTTCAGTTAGTAAACACGCTGTTATGGTAGACAGCAGTACTAACGACATCATGGCTAGAGTCAATACTAGGGCCTGAGCTAAGTTTTTCCCGTGGCATCTTATTTGATAATTGCTATTGTTCTGGTATCACAGATGTAGAAAAATAAGACTTAAAGCTATTAGTTTATCTATAGTTGTCAGAGTTAAATCCATGCCTGATTTTAACAAAGCTGGAGCAGGGAGCTAACCATATGGAATTCTGTCTTTCAAATTTATGATAAACATTGATGTTTCTAAACTAGTGGCAGATGACCATTTAATTTATTCTTGTCTTGTCTTTCTTTTTTAAAGATCCAGATGAATTTGAACGAATATATGAACCACTAGATGTAAAAAGTAAAAAGATTCATGTTGTAGACAGTGGGCTCACATTTAATCTGCCATATCCCTTGATTCTGCGTCCTCAGAGAGGTGTGGATCTCATCATCTCCTTTGACTTCTCAGCAAGGCCAAGTGATACAAGCCCTCCTTTCAAGGTAAGGAGACTTCAGGAAAGAGAATAGGAACATGCCCAAGGAAGGATATGGCAGACAGAAAGCTGGGCCCCCTGTATCCATTATGAATCAAGACAATGGAACTATGCCATTCCTATCTGGACAGTAGTTAAATTAATAATCCCTTCTTGGGTGACCCTATTCTGTGTCACATTGACTGTGGCAAGCACTAAGAATTTCTAAAATGAATAGTGGATATGATCATAAATCTTAAGTATCTGTTAAACCTCACATGTTCAAAGTGTGTAAATATTTTATTTCTTTGGAGGCTGTTAGTAGTATCCAGGCAAAAGAACAAGAGTTGGTGTTGGTGCAATAATATCAAATTATGTGCATTGTGGAAGATCAATGTGCAAATGTGTTAGTGAACAGGAATGAAATAAGTGAATGGGATAAAAACTGTACAAAAGTGGCAGTGGACACACTGGAACAATGGGGTGGTATTATTGTGACAGACACATGCTAAGTTTGTTAAGAGGGCTCCAGGGAAAAAATTTTAAGATCAGAAGGTAGGAAATGGAGAGTGGTGGAGGATTTCCAGCAGACAAATGAAATCATAAAATTGGAATCTTAGGATGATTAACCTGAGTTGGTGGGCGGAAGGCAAAAGGTTAGTATTATGACTTACTGTAACCCCAACATAGGATAATAAAATCTGGCCCTGTGCAAGCCATGGGTATAACCTGGTGACCCATGAGGAGCAAGGAGGCGGTAGGTTCCAGTGATGACATGAGGCTATTCTGATGGTGGAAGACACTGTATTATTCATTTAACCAATGGGAGTGCAAAATGTCAAAGCCATAATTTCATATGAGTCAGAACTTTACTACTGGATGAGATGATACTACCAAGGAGTTTGAGGATACTACTTAGTAATGCAAATAAAAGGTATTATATTTTGCAAGAGTTTTAAAATGTTCCATTGTTTATTATTAAGAAGAATTTATACTTAGACCATACATGAACAACTAGGATGTATGCAATCCATCTACTTTGGGATAAAAACTGCTGGTATTTTTTTTCCTCTTCTGATCTCCCTTTGAAGGAGGGAGAAAGAGAGAGAGAGAGAGAGAGAGAGAGAGAGAGAGAGAGAGAGAGAGAGAGAGAGAGAGAGAAGCACTTATATGTGTGTGGTGCACTCCTATAAATGTGCAATGCACACACTCCTTATATGAAGGCAAGAACAGATGTACCATAGCCCTCTCCACCTAATTCCTTTGAGACAGGGTGTCCAGCTGACCCAGAAGCTTGCAGTTTTTGCTAGGCTGGATGGTCAGCTAGCTCACAGGTTCTGCTTGTCTCCATTTACAAATGTTCACTCACAGACAGCCATGCCCAGATTTTTACATAGGTGCTGGAGAATAATCCCAGGTCCTTGTGCTTGCAAACCAAGTGCTTTTAAACAGGGACCCACCTCCCTAGCACCCAGTTTCTATTTTTAAAATGTGTGTGTGTGTGGCCAGGTGGGGAGTGCTTGCACATATGTTGTCAGAGAACAACTTGTGGAAACTGGTTTTCTTCTTCTTTCACGTGGGTCTCTGGGCTCTAACTCATTAGTCCTTTATCCACTGTGCCAAACCACTGGGCTCCTTTTATGGTTTTATGATACTAAAATGTAGACACCATTCTTCGTTAAAGAGTAGAGTATAAATGTGGTTAAGAAATTATACCATTGACTGAGTCTGTGCCTCAGTTGGTAGAGAACTTGCCTGCCATGCATAAAGCTCTAAGTTCAATGCCTAGCACCTCTTAAATCCAGGATGGTGGTACTCCTGCAATTCCGGCATTTGGGAAGTGAAGGCATAGGGTAGAAATTTAGAAAGCTAGCATGAGTTACATGAATCCTATTTCATAAATAAAAGGGAAAAAACACACCAAACATCCATGTATTTAATTTATTGTTTATTGATACATGAAGCATTTCCTAAGTATAGTTACACTTCAGATTTTATTAGGAGGCTACACAGTGGTGAGTGTCCTGGATTTGACAAAGGCAATCACAGTTGTGTTCTCTATGTTGTAACTGGGCTTCTACTCTAACAGTATCAGTATAAGGGGTACTATTTTCTTTAGAATAGACGGGACACACTGGAAAAACAAAACAAACAAATAAACAAAGCAATAAACCCCCCTAAACTGGTATAGTCTTATGATTCCAAACATTATTTCTATTTCTGTATGGAAACCAGCCTTGTGTTTCTTTTGATCAAATTACACTTTTATTACACATTTAATAATGTAGATTCAGACATTATCTGTTTGATTTACCATTAAGGCTTACATGGCAGTAATCCTCAGTAATCCTCATGGAAATTTGGCAAACTATTCATAAATAAACAGACTCAAAGTTTAGAGGGGAGGATGCTTTGGGTTTGACTGAGGGGCAAATAAGCTGGGACATAACAGAACTCAGGGTTCACCACTGGTGTATTCTTCTACATTTCAGCAAAAGAATATATTAAGTCACTTTGTCATGACTTATACTGTTATATTATAGTCCATCTATTGCACGGTGGTCTGGCTAACTCTTTGCTCTTTAAAATGCTTTGGGACCACAGGTCAGCTAGAGCAATGGGTCCACTCTGTAAAACCAGAGCAAAGGGAAGGAGGCTACTAGGGTGCCTGTGGGATAATTTAGACCTGACAAAGAAAAGGTCCAAGTGGGTTGTTTGTACATCACAAGCATTAGAAACAGATACATTTGTTTCCCTATAGGTTGTTCTGGGGGAACTACAAACAAACAAAAATAATCATTACATTGTTTTAAATATTATGTTATTTCCATGCTATTAGACTATCTTCCCAATCTTAAAAACTAGTTTTAAAGAATGAGAAAATTTTAGGGTAGTAAGAATATATGCTATGTTTGCACAAAGACAAAAATTTTATTTTTCTGTAGTGAAAAACCAACTTATTATTTATGTATCTGTATTTATATAGAGAAATTAATTAATGGGCATACATATGCCCTTCTCACTATGGTCTGGATATATTTCTGTTGAATTTTTGTTTTAATTTTTTGTTACAGTTTATTATTTTAAAAAATGACATACATGTTTTTGAAATGTATCACTTTGAATGAGGGTCCCTAATTCCTTGCTTGAGAAAGCTGTGTTTGTAGTTAGTACTACATAAACTTTCAGTACATCACTGCTTAAAACAGTGAAGCATCTGTGGGCTCAGGCAGCAGCTGTTAGATGTTACAGCGTGGCACACTGCGGGCGTATTGCTGTTATTTCGGAATCAGGACTTTTTTGCTCACTAAAAAGTTGCTTTTATTTTAATTCTTTCATATGTGGGGCTCTAGCACGCACACTCTGTGTCATCGTTTCCCAGTCTTTCTGAAGGGAAAGGAGACAGCAGGAAGCAGACGTTTTTTTCCATCCTGTAATCACGGCCTTTGCAGTCACTGCTGTTTAAAGATCAGGGCCGAGCAGAAAAGGGAAAGTTTCCATCACTTCCTGATTCCAGTATAACTCCATCCAGCTAAAAATAGCCAGAGCTCTTCTTCAACTGGTTCCCTTTGCCTCTTTCTCCACACAGCCACACACGGTTTGCTCATCCCCTGACTCATGTTTGTAAACACTAGAAAGCTGCTTTTCTTTGCCTTCACGCAACTGCCTTACTGTATGAGCTTCAGTCTGACTGTGGTGTTGAATAATCATGAATGAATAATGGTGGATAGAGCAGGACGTGAAATATCAAGAGAAGTTCAACTCAACGGGGTGGGTGGGGGAGGAGAGACCTGATAAAGGTGTCCTCAAAGTTCAGACGAGAAGTTTTACGTCGGTTAAGTTTTTAGCATAGCATAACTATATTTGGCAAAATATTTTATGGGACAGCTGCTTTTGTATCCATTGAACCCCCTTTCTCTCAGATTTTATTTCTTTGTAAACTCTGGGAGATTTTCAGCTTAAAGTTCATGACTTTATTGTTCTTTAGTTTGCTAGAAGAGTTAGGGTTTTTATTGCTTTTTTTAAAAATTACAATATAATTAAATCAGTTTTCCTTCCCTCCAAACCCTCACCCTTACATATGACCCTTCTTGCTCTCCGCTGAGGCCGAGGAAAAGGACCATAAGGCCTCAACACTCTGTAAATACTGAGAGGCCATAGAGCAATCATGGAGCAATAGTCTACCCAGGGGAGAGCACACCATTTGCTTACCCAATATCAAATGGCTGGCCCTGAAAACATGCATATATGCAGCATTATACATACCAAGCAGGTTGTATTTAGAAATATACCTGTATAGATATAAACATTTATGCATGCAAAGTTTAAATGAAATTTATATATTCCCTGAATTTAGGATCCCAGATAAAGCACTTGCTTGCTGCCCACATGGGTTTTTTTATACCTCATCTCTAATCTTTACAGCTACATCGTGAATAGGAGAATGGTAATTAGTTTTATTTGGAGAGGTAGAAAGTACATTACTGAGAAATAGGAAGCAGATGGGGAGATGTATTTGGGAGCTGGTTATTTCAGGGATGTCATACACTTTAGTTCTCTTGCTCTCTTGCATCTCACAGTGACTTCGGTGGTATCATGTGGAATATTTTAGATCCTCTTCACATGCCTGGTGCCTGATGGCTGTAGTGTCTAGGCAGTTGGTCTTGGAATGTAGCACATGTCATTTTAAGCAGGGCCTGTTACAACCCAGGTATATGGCCATCCTCTGCCTTCCCTGCCCTTCCAAACTGTTAAACTACTTTTTAGTTATTTTTCCCACTGACTTAAAGTCACCAAAGCTTCAAATACAGACCCTCTGTTATGAGTAGCACATGGCCAAAGGCTCAATAGTATTTATTGTGTGGATTGCAAATATACCAAAGAAGTAGTCTAGGTTTACTGCCCAGAGTCCTGAAAATGTATAACTTTTTCATAGCATCTATGACAGTTCTCAATATGAAAACCTGATGACTGTTCCAAACCTGTCAGAGTCTAGATATTATAGTGTTGATAGCCAGTTAACTACACTCACATTTTTGCCTACAGCTCCAAGCCTATGATTTAGCTCAGCCAATAACGATTATTATTGACTAAATCCATGACAGGAGTAGTTTTAAAAAGGATAATTTTAGTGGTTTCCCTAAAATTTTGTCTCTTTAATAATCTCTTTAATACAGTTCCTGCTTTTCTTTCTTTCTCTCGCTCTCTCTCTTTTTTTTTTTTTTTTACTTATTTTTCTTCTTTTTATTCTTGGTTATTGATTGGATATTTGTATAGCACTGACTGTGTGATAGGTGTTGGTCTAAGTACTGTAAAAATTTATTTCATTAAGATTGCTGTTGTTGGTTGGTGTTTTACTCCTAGTTTATGCTCTTTTGGGGGGGGGGGTCCCGCCACCTAGCTCCTAAAATAAATTGAACAGAGAGGCTTATTCTTAATTATAAATGTCCAGCCTTACCTAGGCTTGCTTCTTTTGAGCTTTTCTTAAATTATCGCATCCACCTTTTGCCTCTGGGTCTCTCTTCCTTTATTTACTTCTGTATATCTTACTTTCACTCTTACCCCTTGGCTGGATGGGTGACTGGGTGGCTAGGTGACTGGATAGTTGGGTGACTGGGTGGCTGGCTGACTGGATGGTTGGGTGAGTAGGTGGCTATGTGACTAGGTGGCTGGGTGACTGGGTGGCTGGGTGACTGGGTGGCTGGGTGGCGAGGTGATAAGTGACTGGGTAACTGGGTGGCTGGCTGACTGGGTGGTTGGGTGACTAGGTGGCTGGGTGACTGGGTGACTGGGTGACTGGGTGGCTGGGTGGCTGGGTAGCTGGGTCTTAGCATCCACACATAAACAAATGTAACATGTCTTAAAATAATATTCTACAACAAATTGTACTCTGTGCTTTACAGTTAAAAATATTAAGCTCAGAAACATTCCCAAGGCTACAGAACTGACATTTGAATTCAGGCATTGGGTACAATCTGTGGTTTTACACCATGGTGCTATATAACCACTTATTTATTCTGCCCCCTGCTGCTGCATAGAAAAAGAAATGAGATGAATGGAGTACTACTTAGCAGTAAGAAAAATGATATCCTAAAATTTGCAGACAAATGGATGGATTTGGAGAATATCCTCCTGAACGAGGTATAACAAACCCAGAAATTTAAGCAAGGGATGTACTCACTCATTAGTATACTTTAAACAACAACAACAAAAAAAAATAGCAAAGCATTCCCAAGCTGCAAACCACAACCACTGAACTGCTTGGGATCTGAAGCACCTTGAACCGGCACCTTAGAGCCCATTCCCTCTAGAGGAACACATAACCCAGTCTTGATGTTGGGATGAGGAAAGCAGATTTGCCTAGAGTGGATGCTGGGGAGGAGATAAGAAGGAGGGAAGAAGAGAGAGTGACTGGGAGGGACGGGAGGGGAAGGATGTTTGAACAAGGAGATACATGGATAAAAAATGAGACTTTATTCATAATAAAAAAGAAAAAAGTATGATAAAAGAGAAAAAAAGAACAGTTCCCATTTTCATTCTTAGAATCACCACAGTAATGACGTTTAGACATTTTTGAAATGATAGCTCATTTGAAATTTTCCAGCACTGCAAGATTTACAAAAGTTACACAAATCCAGATACAGGATAGATAACAAGGCCAATCTAAAAGCAGTCAGAAAGAGAAAGAAACCACACTGTTTGTCAAGAGTCAACTGTCAAGGGACATCACATTGTAGGCCAAGACAATTATATGTACTTGAAGGGCAACTAGAAGTCATTATAGTTATGAAAAGGTGCTAATAATATATACATATGCAAAATAATGCATTACTCACTGAGGCCTGGGTTAAACTCATGTTTTGTGGAAAATGAAAATCATACTTGATTGCTTCTAAGAATATTTTGACTCTCGTCATGAGTATGTACCATAGCACTAATGTGGAAGTCAGAGACAGCTTGTAGGAACAGGTTCTCTGCTTCTGTCATGTGGGTTTCTAGGATAGAATTTACATCATCAGGCTAGAAGATGGCAGGAGTGTTGTTCAGCTGCTGAACCATGTCAGCTCCATACTTAAACATTTCTCAAGAACCCCATCAATACAAAATTCACCTGAGGTGATATTCCTGTGAATTACAGACAATTGTTTTTCTAGACATCTCTCTGTGTGTAGCTCTGGCTGTCCTGAAATTTGCTCTGTAGACCAGGCTGTCCCTGAACTTACAGAGATCCACCTGTCTTTGCTTCTTGACTGCTGAGATTTGAGAATAAAGGCATGTGCCACCACAAAAAGAAAAAAGAAAAAAAGAAATGGGGTCTATGTTTTCCTGACAACTTTCCACATTGATTCCCCAGCTTAACTTGTGTGTGTGTGTGTGTGTGTGTGTGTGTGTGTATGAATGCAGCATGTATGTATATGTTCACGTTGGGTGTGGAAAATGTCATGCACATGCACATATATGTACCTGTGGATAGTGGTTGCCTTCCACAGTTGCTCTCCATTTTTTCTTTGAGATGGGGTTTCCCACTGGACTCACAACTCCTTGATCTAATGCTTTGAGACCTGAAGTTCTATTTCCTTTTCATAATAAGAGCCCCCAATAACAGTAAATTTATATTTAGTTTTTAAAATATGCAAAATTTTATTTCATATTTAAGAAGAAAACAAAATTAAACATGCTTAGAAACCAATTTACTAGTAATACAAAATTCTATGAAGTGTGCTGTGCTGTCGAACATCTAAGAAATGAGGAAACCATTTTGTATCTAGGATAATTCAATGCCAAAAACTGTAAAATCTAACTACATGTAGTAGCTACTCAAAAACCTACAACTTGGATTTTTTTTTAAAGTATTTTTTTTCTACAAGGAATCTTACCAGCTATACAAAAACTGGTACCATGTTGATACAAAAGTTAATGGTGAGCTGCTCTTGTATTTCACATTCTTAGCAAAACAATTTAATTGATACTTTTTTTTTATGGAGATAACAGGTATAAAATCCAGTAACAAGTGTCTTAGTTAGGGTTTCTGTTTCTGTGATGAAACTCTGTGACCAAAAGCAACTTTGGGAGGAAGGGGTTTAGTTCATTTTATAGTTTATAATCCAGGGAGGTTGGAGCAGGAAGTCAAGGCAGGAAGGTGGAGGCAGGAACTGATGCTGAGGCAACAGAAGAGTGCTGCTTTCTGTCCTGCTCATCTTCCTTTCTTACATACTTCGGAACCGCCTACCCAAGGAGTGGCACCACCCATGGGCTAGACTTCCCTCATCAGTCACTATTGAAGAAAATGCTCAGGCTATGCAAAGAAAACTTGTCTTGAAACATAAAAGAGTAAAAGAAAATGCCTCCAAAGGCTTCTTGACAAGCCAGTGTTAATGATGGACGTGTTCTCTCATTTGTGGTTCCTTCTGTACTAACTCTAGCCTGTGTCAATTTGACAAAACAACACCAACCATCCAAGAGAGAGGAGTATGTAACCTGTGAAGACTTAACCTCCCAAGGCTTAAAACCCATTCATAAACACGTTGGACCCATTTTTTTTTTAAATATGGAACTAACTTCCATCTTTTTTTTTCTTCTTTATTTATTTTGTATTTATCAAAAAAGTAAAATGAATTTAAAATGCTGAAAAGTTAACAATATTTATAAAGAAGATAAAAATCATAAACATGACTTATCAAGGGTGATAATGCAAATAAGTTTGCTACACATAAAAATACTAACCCTAACCCTAACCCTAACCCTAGCCCTAACCCTAACCCT